>CM062293.1:453360691-453960691 GCA_031216915.1 Pictodentalium vernedei | reverse complement strand
TTACAACACTTCACAAAACATGCCTGAAATTCTCACATTCGCTAATGACTACCACGTACCATTTGGTGACGTGCCGATCCACAAAGGGGGATGACGCCAACTTCCGGAAACTTTGTTTGTTAGTTCGTGCAGACAACTATCCTAATGCATGAACTGTGCACAATTGACAGTCATGTTGCAGTTTTCCAAGTTAAAGAGGGAAGATTTGGAACCAAATGAAAAACGAGTCATGACCAGCTGGTACGAAGGGAGAGAGTCTTAATAACAACAATAACACCATTTTCTATGGCATCGCGCTACATTACAGGACCTTAATTAGTAGCCTGCAACCATCAGTGTCCTGAGGCGTTGCGTTAGCCTCGGACAGCTAATGACTGTTGGCCGCTAATGACTGATGTTGGTCGCCCTGTAAAATCATGTTATTGTATAATTATTATCAATTCATTGTGCGCTACCTTCACATTAATACTAAGTTTCACAGATTGTAAGGAAGCATAATAAACCTGAAACAAAGGTTGTAAAGCGCAGCCGTTCGCTAATGGCTACTTATTAGCGCCCGCGGACCGGCTTAGTAAGCGCTGACATTGTGCGCGTGACGTCATTTCGGATTCCTGGAAATCTGTTTACATTTACCTAACGAGTTCACCTTTCATTGTTCTTGACTGACATAAACATACAGTGTTCTTCCTTAAATTGCTAAATATAGTGTTTCACCAGTTTCACATTGATTCTTTCCACGAAATAATATAAATCCAAAAGGGTCAAAATCGTTCTCACAATTTTCAAGTATTGATAATAATAACATGATTTTCTCAGGCGTTGTTTGGCTCCATTACTGGACCTCCATTTCTGATTAGCAAACCCACACCCATTAGCGATAATGACTGCTGGGCTGCTAATCAGAGATGGTGGTCCAGTACTGGAGCCCAACACCCTTATTGTATAAAAAATTATCGTTTATATTGTTGATAGAATAAACGGCAGAATTTACAATTTTAAAAGAATCTTGAAGCCGTTATGAAGTGGTTAACTGTTTAACCCTTTACCTAACATGAAAAGCAGACGACACCTGCAAAAAAAAATTCTTGAATAACTAATTTTTTTTATTTTTTGTCTCAAAAACATAGGTTATGGCCCCTCATTGGAACGAGCTCGTTCCAATGAGGGGTCATAACCTATGTTTTTGAGACAAAAAATAAAAAAAATAATGAAAATTAATTGGCGGTTTTTGAGAATAGCGCTGGCCGGTTTTGGCCGTTACGTTGGGTAAAGGGATGTAAGATAAGATTTAATCATACAATTAACACCTACAGAGAGGCAGACTGCGAAAACACAACAATAACAATGACAGAATGAAACATTCAAAAGAAAAGAAAAAAATGTTAAAAGTGCACATCAACATAAAGAACAATTATTTTATTTTTGTGACCTCATCTCGCCTGTGTTGAAAGAAGCGCCGGATCATGTTACAGATGAGATTACATAGCTGGGGGATATTGTTTCTAATTATCAGATTAAATTTTCCTTTTATATCCAAAAATTCAAAGTTTTCGGTCTCCTTATTTATTTCTTTTAGAAGATTTTTTCTCATTTTGTCATACGCCATACACTCCATAACAAAGTGAAACTCGTCCTTAATCGGCCCTGAACCACAAACCTTACAAAGTCTCCCTTTAACCGGGATAGGAGGCTGTGAATGCCCCCCTTTCTCAATTAATAGACTGTAGTTACTGACTCGGAGTCTAGTGAAGACGTTTCTAGCTTCTCGAGAAGTGGCATGTATCAGGCATGGCTCCATGATGTAGCCGTCTTTAAATGTTCTGTATGTCCGTAAATTATTTTTGCTTCCGTTTCTACCGTCGTCATCGTAAATGCTTGAGAAGAAATTAGTTTTGTGTCTACTCCAAAGCTCTTCCAGCATGTGTTTGTTCTGATGTTTATGACTGATATTAACGTTATCAGTGTCTAGTTGTATAATATTCTGCATTTTTATTTCGAGGGATTTTAAGAGTTCATAGTTATTCGCATCCGTGTATTAATCGCCGAGTGAAGTTTGAGAAGCCAGTGAGTTTAGTTTATGTAAGTATTTGACTCGGCGCATAGTTCTCGGTATAGTGGAGAAGTTTTATTCCATTCTTTATCATACTAACAGGACTTATTTTGTCTTCACACAGGCCCGATGTTTGAAATCTCTACTAAACTCAGTTATATTAGGCCTAAAAAAGTTGAAAATATGTTTCTCAGGCCCTCCCACGTTGTCCTTTTGGCTACCGCATGCTTTCTTTTTTTATTACACCCCCTAACGTCTAATTATAATAGGAATCGGTAAAAAATAAAATGCGTTCTCCCCTCACTAGTGAGATCAAACACCTCGGTGATTAACATTTCGCGTGAACTTGAAATTTACAAATTAATTTTCACAAGCGCAAAACAAAAGTTGTTCTCGCTCCACTAGTGAGTATAACAAGACGTCATAATTACGCAATTTCGCCAACAATCCCGAAAACTATTTTGTGTGGATGTACACAACATTCAATGTGATCTGTGTCAGCGGAAACAGCGATCAGCTGATTGTGTAAACAGATTTCTTGCGTGGTATGGGCGTCGGTTTGGATCATTTCAATTGAAGCTTCAAATGAAAGGGGTATAATAAAAAGAAAGCAAGCAAGCTGCTCGTGAAAATACGAATTCTCTCACTCACTCATAAGATAAATCCCGGTATTCACAAGAAAACAAACTTTTGATGGCGAAAAAAATAATTACAGAAATAAAAAACATAACAAAAGATTACCGGCCTATTTTGTCCAACCAAATTAACCC
The DNA here is from genome assembly GCA_031216915.1 of Pictodentalium vernedei. Taxonomy (NCBI): domain Eukaryota; kingdom Metazoa; phylum Mollusca; class Scaphopoda; order Dentaliida; family Dentaliidae; genus Pictodentalium; species Pictodentalium vernedei. The sequence goes on along the minus strand of CM062293.1, from coordinate 453,957,871 downwards.
GGAGAACGTTCTTCTCTCCTCATTTACACCATAACTAGCGAGTCAACTAGTCCCAGGACTGATTTGGGGGAATATCGCTGGGAGGATATGGTCGTGACGTTAAGTAATTAGTTTGTTTATTTATTGGTGTTTAAGGTCTCATATTTCTGCACGATGGCTAATCACGACCATGACAGTTTCACGGGTGGAGGAAACCGGAGTACCCGTAGAGAACCACCGAGCAACGACGAGCAACTGTCGTACTCCCCAACATACCAACACCACACAAGCAGGGTTAGCATAGGCTGAAGACAGGTGCACTATCGGCGTGCAATACGCCTTAGTACACAACGCCAACGTGTTCCCACGTGGGCAATGGGGGTGAAGTGTCTTGCCCAAGGACACAACGCGGTTGCCGCAGGTGGTATTCGAACCGAGGACCTCTCGGCTTGCAGCCTGCACCTCTACATACTGAACCACCGCGGCCCCTGTAACGTTAATTAGAGGGTTAACTAAGAGAATACTCACCAATCAGAACACTGTATATTCTCATCCAAAGAAGCTTATATGCCTTTTGAAAATAGACGTCCCATTGTAGGCGTCCGTCTATTTTTTGTGAGTAACATTCCCCTTCTGATGTACTGATTACGCCGTCTACTGCTAAATCTCTAGTCGATGTGGTTTCTACCGTGTTATCGTCGAATGTTTTATTTTCTGACTTCCATGGAATAATCACTGTTGGTTTACCGTATGCAACATTTTGGCCTGCAATAATCCAAAGTATAGCACTGTAATCGATATTATGGTTACTTGACCCTTTACACAATGTAACGGTCAAAACTGGCCAGCGTTATTCACAAAACTCACCATTTTTTTTATTTATTTATTTATTGGTGTTTAAGGTCACATATTTATGCACAATGGCTAATCATGACCGTGACAGCTTTACGGGTGGAGGAAGCCGGAATACCCGGAGAGAACAACCGAGCAACGGCGAGCAACTGTCAGCTCCCCAACATACTAACTCCACACAAGCAGGGTTAGCATTGGGTGAAGACAAGTGCACCATCAACGTGCAGTACGCCTTAGTACACAACGCCACCATGCCCCCACGCGGGCAGAGGAGATGAAGTGTCTTGCCCAAGGACACAACGCGGTTGCCGCCGATTCGAACCGAGTACCTCTCGGCTTGCAGTCTGCACCTCTACCAACTGCGCCACCGCGCTCCCCAACTCACCATTTCAATTTTCATTATTTTATCATTTTTTATCTCAAAAACATAGTTCATGAAAGAGCTCGTTCCAATGATGGGCCATAAGCCATAAGCTATATTTTTGCCACACAAAATGATAAAAGTTAGTTATCTACAGTACGTTGAGAGTGCATTATCACTAAATCACCCAGAGAGTGGAGATCCCACCCAAGCAATAATTGCAAATTTATTGCAAAGCATAACCAACACAAGCAAAGTTTCAGCCAATGGACCTCCGGGTTAAACCCGGAGGTCCATTGGCTGAAACATTGCTTGTGTTTTTTGTCGATATCTACAAAATTTGAAAATTATAGCTTGGGTGATAACTCCACTCCGCGGGTGATTTAGTTACAATCCACTCTCCACGTACTGTAAGAATTTTGCTTGCAAGTGTCGTCTGCCTTTCGTGGTAGGTAAAATATTAACCTTTTACCTAACGAAGTGGCCACATCCGCCCACGTAAAAAAATAACAATTGCAAAATATATTTAAAATCAAATTCAACAAAACCATAACATGTGACCCCTCAGTGGTCACATGATATGTATTTGTTGGAAATTTTGGAAAAATTTGAAATCGTGAGCCCTGGGTAAAGGGTTAATAGCGCTTATTATTACATTTATTATACTCCCTCAAGTGAACTATTATTATCTGCGTAGTTGTCTTCTAAAAGGGTACGCGATATTACTTCATCTCTGTCAAGTTTCTGAATTACTGATTGGATCAGAAATGCAACATGTTTACCCGATACTTTGCCATACCATTTCAAATACCCCACCCCCCCCCCCAAAAAAAAACAAAAAAACAAAAAACAAAACAAAACAAAACAAAACAAAACAAAAAAACCCCAAATAAACAAACACAAACAAACAAAAATACCCCCCAAAAAACAAAAAATAGAAACAAATCAAAACGAACAAACAAAAAACCCAATAAAACAAATCGTACTTAACTGGCATTTCATGAAAGGTAAGACGTTTCAGTAGCATGGACATAAATGTAAAAAATCTCAAATTCTGCTAAAACCCGACCCGAATGCAGATTAACGACAATGACTGAAACCATGCAAATAATTGACGAAACACTTGTCGGATCGGAAAGAGATATCAATAAAGTGTGGTTTGGCAACATTTCACCGAGCTGCCTCTGGTAGTTCTTGCGATATGACTCTGGGGTGAAGGGATGGGTGGGGGTAAGGATGGAAGGAAGGAGAGAGGCTGGGATGGAGGGAGGGGAGTGGTTACGGGAAGCCGAATGCTGTAGTCCAATGCTTTCGCGAATGAGGGTAAACGAGAAAAAAAATCAACGGAATCAACCCGAGGTGTTTTTTTTATGTATAAAATACAGGTAAACCACCACAGTGTCGTTAATTCCCGTACCCCGTACTCTACCTGAGTTGTGCTCTGTACTTATACCACGATTCAACTCGAATTAACCCTTCACCTAACATGAAAAGCAGACGACGCATACAAACAAAATTCTTCAATAACTAATTTTTTTTCATTTTTTTGTCTCATAAACAAAGGTTATGACCCCTCATTGGCTCGTTCCAATGAGGGGCCATAACCTATGTTTTGAGACAAAAAATGAAAAAATAATGAAAATTAATTGGCGATTTTTGTGAATAGCGCTGGCCGTTACGTTGGGTAAAGGGTTAAGTGAATGAAGCCGATATTTGTGAAGAAAAATATCACCTTTGGAGATCTGAAAACTTTCTTACTTGACACGGTTTTGTGTCGAAGCCTTTCATTCACGTCCTAATGTCACTCAGACGCGTAATGCTCAATCACAATCAGATTCCACTCATGGCGTGTCTAGTACATTTCATAATGTCTGTATTGTATCGCGTAACGTTCAATACGCACGACAGTCGTGGTACAAATAGACAGAGCGCGATGCGTTTTTGAATCGACGGGTATTTTACATAACGAGTTGGAATGTCGTGGTCATATTTCGCGAGAGCCGCAGGCTCGAGGGAAATATGACTACGACATTCCAACGAGTTATGTAAAACACCCACCGATTCAAACACACATCGCGTTCTGTGTTTTATTACACATCCCCATGCATTAAAATACATTTAAATAAACAAATTTTAATTCCGATTTTAAACCCAAAGGCGAAGAGTCCATTTGTTTTCTTTGAAGCTGTTCTGATCAAATGGATCGATAAAAAATCAGAACCTTTTGGGAACCAGTCTAAATTACATTCGTTATCTTTTCTATTGTACTTGTTTGTTGAAATTCGAATCGCTGTTTCTCTTCGGTTGGTATTCATTCACGCCTAACCATCTGGTGGCTATTACTGTCAGTAAAAATATTAGTACAAATTTGAGAAGATTTGCAAAACAGCTTGGAGAAACTTTTTTAAAGGAAGTTCGAACCATGTCAGGTCAGATCTAACGAAATAAAGTTGATCAATTTAGATATAACTGGATCCACAGAGGAGACGGCCACGCGACTAGGTTAATCTTGTGGTTGGAATATCAACTCATTTTATTTAACTATTTTTTGTGAACCGACTTTATCTTGCTTTGGACGTTTTCATTTTCACACTACGCGACAGACGATCGATAACTGTATAACGAAATTTGGAAACTTTTCGAAGCGGAACTAATGACTTGACGGGAAAGGAGCTAATATAAACGGTGCTGGGAAAAAAGTTCTGGCTTTCACATCACCAATTGAACACAGAAACATTTATCTCACAGCGAGTCCGTTAAATACAAGGGTTTAAAGTTTAATGGATGTGTAATAATATTCAATACCAAGCACCCAAGATAAAAATTAATGCTTTGAAAATCTCGTGAATCATTTTAATCAATGTTACCATCGCTGCTGAAGATTCGAAAAGAAAAAAAAGCTATTAATAAATTTGATGAGTTTTACAAATTTATCTGCAGTTTATCTACTCTTCCAATAAAAATGGAAGGAAAATTTCAAAAAGCTAATCTCCGACTTTTACTCTATCGTTGATCCTGGAAATAATGCTTCTGAAAATCTCATAAGTACGCTCCTATACAAAAAGACTGAGAATGAATTAACATTAAACCACACCCACACAATAACTCCCAAATACAGTTAAAACGCGTGAGATGGAGGGGCAACGTTTCATCCAGTGATCTCGGGGTTGTCCTCTGAGATCCTATAGCCTATACTTTACCCGTGCAGTTTATGTTTCTCTAGAAATACTGTTCTGCACGCTGAGGGTGTGCGCAACAGATAATGTGTCCCCAAACCCCTTCCATTCCGAGAAAGTGAGATGAAATGTCTCGTTCAAAGACAAATCGTAAATGTCTCTACCTAGATTCGAACCTGTAAACTCAAGGCCACAAGGCAAACGCATTTGCCACCATGTCCTTTTATGCTTATCCGCGAAGTTCGAAATATTAAACGAGAAGTATTCCTCACTCAACGTGTGTTTAGGGTGTACAGTATGACCGCCGTGGACTTGTCACTTTCCACTGGTGAGCAATATATCCACGGGCGCAATACTATTAGATTCTAAACACAAATTATATATAGGAATAATCATCAAATATTTAATTAATGAAGCACCCAATACAACCCGGTGCATCATTAATTAAAATTTTGCTGATGATGTAAACCCATGCGTGGATACCGCTGCCCAAGGGTGGATTACGACCAGCAATATAATTCTCCCAATTCTGTCAGTATTTGATTGTACAAAGTAAATTGTAAAGAGTCCAATAAGCGTGGGTACTATCGTTTATACGGCGTATTCCGGGTAGTGAAAAATAAGCATTTAAAAGGGACACCCCATGTGGGTGGTTAAACTTAAAAGTAATATCGAATGAAAACTCTATTCAAATATCAAACAAGCTGAGACCGTTCTCTAAAAACACTGAAATAAATGTGTCTGGTTTCTGATTGATCTATCTCCTTCAACGTCTTTTACTTTCCAATCCATTATCAATAATGTATCGTTCATTTATTTCACGTTTGTCTTTTCGTAATTCCATTCTCCACGACGTATACGTAATGTTTTTGATTCAATAAAGCATGGTCGAAAAAATGATTTGGATATTTTTATTCCCACAAAATTGCACTGATAGCCGAGGTGCGGAAATGCTAACGTCTTCGCTGTCCTCAAGCTAAGCCTCGGAATGTTTATAAATACGCACCTTTCACACTGGACTGATAAAGCTATTTTCAACTCGTCGCCCCCCGAATCTATCCGAACACATAACTGAAGTGTCCTTTATGATTTGCTCACTGTTAGCCCTGTAATATGATGTTACAGATCAGTGGTACACATTTTTTGTGCAATGTCCCCAAATTGTTTTGCGAAATTGTAACAGGTGTAAACTCGTGCATTCTATTTAGATCAACAGCGTGCGAAAGAGCAAAAAAGCGATCTCGACCGACATTCATCCCTCATGTTCGCTTCACTCCAGATTGCCACTTCTGTTTTTGAACTGCACATTTTCTCGTTGAATCGGCATTTTGTACTGATCAAGCATGACAGGGTATACCCAAATATAAACACTCCACGTGTCCACACAGATACCATATATCTTAATTCTTTCAACACGAGAGACCGATTTTCCGGTCAAGAAACACGATACGTCATAATGTCATTAAGTAGGATGGCTATTAAGTGAAGGTGTGTGGTAGAACAATTAATATTTTCAACGTGCAGCCTTCAGGCTGCACGTGGAAAATATTAATTGCTCTACCCCCAAATAATGGATATGGACTCTTCCAATTTCTGCCATATAACTGGCATGGTAGATACCACCAGTGTTGATTGTTGAAAGGGTTAATGTGTTTTTTTTATCACACGACCAGTAGACTCATGCCTTAAAAGGGAGAAAGAACGATCCTCCAATGAAGTGGACTAACATGTGCTCAGTATTCATTCTTTCGATTTTAAAAACTGCAGGAGAACAAGAAAATGTGCGCCTGGTTCCGATTCCAAGAACGCGGTTTTGTTTTTGTGATCTGCTGGGGTTTGATTGAACTCATATATCTGCATGTACGGTCGAGTGATAAAGAAAGAACTGAGTTTCGCGTCGGCTAAGACGTTTATCTTCTCGTGTTAACATTGAATATCACAAAAATCTGGAATATTCGGCTCAAACGGAGTCCAAATCGGTCCTGTTGAATCTTCTGGACTCGCTTGATAAAACTCTGCTCGCATCGAGTCACACGTGCACGATGAATGGTGACGTTGTAATTACATAACAAAGCCGGCTTCGGCAGTATAATATCTTTCATGTTGCCTCCGACACTGTGCCCAGTTACAAGTCCAAAAAAAGTTACTAGGTCACAGTTGATTCTAATGTAGTGGTACCCTGGCGGCTAACTGGTAGTCGTAATCTACCGCGTGAAAGCGAAATCGAAAAGTCGTGATTCGCGCACTTTTTTGTGCATCACTTTTCCAGCAACGCTGTGGTTAGTGATTAACCGATGTTTGGCAATCGCATCTGACATCGGCCAATTTTAAGCCATCGGTTGACCATCGATAGAAGTGTTTGAACATCGGTTCTGGCCGACGATTACTTAGAACATCATTTGATCAAAATGATTTGTATTTATGTTTGATTCACGATTTCATACAAGCAGTATCAAGAATAATAAGTTACCACAATGACTAGCAGGAATCATGATTGGTCTTATTTCATTGGTTGGTCTCATCTTCCCCTTGATAACTGCTCAAGACACAGGTGGCATATGTCATGTGGTGACTCTATGAAACGATATCAGCAGAAACAAGTTAACCCTTTACCCAACGTTACGGCCAAAACTGGCAAGCGCTATTTACAAAAATCACCACTCTATTTTCATTATTTTTTTTATTTTTTGTCTCAAAAACATAGCTTATGACCCCTCATTGGAACGCGCTCGATGAGCTGGTTTCAATGAGGGCTCATAAGCTATGTTTTTGAGACAAACATATTAAAATTTGTAGTTATTCAAGAATTTTGTTTGCAGGTGTCATCTGCTTTCGTGTTTGGTAATTAAAATATTTAGTTATTCAAGAATTGTGTTTGCAGGTGTCGTCTGCTTTCGTGTTTGGTAAAGGGATAACAGCATGATCAATGACGCTGCGCTGTTAACTTCTTTTCGGTGCTGTTGTATTATTATTTTAATACACACATTGACATCCTTTTGAGGTCAACGAACCAACCAAGCCCTGACTGTACTGTAAAATTAACCCTATTCTATGCATCCTTGAGCATACTGCTCCTTTTGGTTGTAACTATCTGACACTGGCACTCACAATCGACCGACTGTGTGTTCATCTAATCGGCAAGCAGATGACGGTCACAAATCCGTATCGGTTAATCACTAGCTGCGGTGCGCAAACGCAGCTGCACACCTCAAAATCGAAAGTCTGACTATTATTCATGCACGAAATAATAGTCATTGAAAAAGACTTGAGAGACGAGAAATGATATAAAAACAATGGCAGTGAATCAGTTAATACGTTTTCTGAACTGGCATTTCAAAGTCTATTATTGGGCGCTTCAAAAGATAAACGTCATCGAGAACTATATTCTGGTACTCTTCCAGACAACACGTTGTTTCTAACAAGCTTTGCGGGAAGCCCTGTTTGTTCCTGGAACTATTTAAGCAGGTGTGAACGGTTTTTTTTAACAGGGGCGGACTGGACCAAGAAATGTAACCGGCAGATGCATCAAGGCGGACCCCGGAGAGGCCTCAAGCCGACCAGTTCGGCCCAATGGGAGAAAATTTAGATTTTTCAAATTAAAAGAAGGCTATTTCCTTGCATCTGAGCGACCAATGGCAGACTAGACTGCAGCTATGTCGTAATGTTCTCCATGTGGACTGCCAATGGCCAATACCTGCGTTCGATGCAATAAAATCCATTTTGCCTGTTGGGCGTTTTCACGAAATTTCAGGCATCAACAGGTTTTGGGCTGCATCAAGTTTGGGGGCCCCAGGGGTCACCCAATAGGGGACCCACCGGGAATTTCGCTTTCAGATTTTCATTTTCCACATAGTTTAGTGTTGCTGTACAAGTGGAGTTCATAGAACGGGCGTGTAATAAAGAAAAGTGTCTCCACTAACGTCATCTTAAGGGAGGGGGTGGGGACAGAAGTCGGTATAAATTAACAGTGCGCAACAAAAACAAAATGTCTCAAAGGATTCCAAGTTCCCGACGCCTCGTAATCGCCCATCACGTTTAATAGAGTATATTGTGCTGTCTGTGAAAGTGAATGTGTTGATGATTTGCACATTTTTTGGTGGCAATGAAAATTGGATACTTAAAACATATTTTATTTATTATTGACAAAATAACAAACGACGAGGCTGAAAATCTGATACATATACAATATCTTACAATCAACATGTATTTTGTCTGTATTAACTCCGCAACTGTCGTGTATCCTACCCCCTAATACAGAGGTTTGTATCAGGGGGTCGGATACAAGTACGTTCATTTCGCGTGAGTTCCATTTTTTTTCTTTTTGTTCATCCGTACGAATAAATAGTTCGTTATATATTCGTCTACATTCTTGACTTATCCCCAATATATTGTATGTATCAGGGGGTCGGATACAAGTGCGTTCATTTCGCGTGAGTTCCATTTTTTTCTTTTTGTTCATCCGTACGAATAAATAGTTCGCTACATTCTTGACTTATCCCCAATATATTGTAAGATAAAATGATTATTACCATTATGTGCATGTACAAACTATGTATCCGAGTCTCGCTCCGGGTTCTTAGGGTAGATCACGACTCGTCTTCGACTCGTCGTGATCTTCCCTTAGAACCCGGAGCTCGACTAGGATACATATTTTGTATTTCCACATAATGGTAATAATCTCTATGTATCAGATTCGAGGTCGTACTTACAATCGGATAACAACGAGCCCGTCAGGGCGAGCTGCGATCCGATTGTAAACGCGACCGAGAATCTGATACAAATTGCAGGACATGCATTAGGTCATGATAATATATTTATCTAACAATCCCGTTACATAAAGCCCATTTCCCCCGTTTTTCAGTTTAAATTGGATTGGAAATGGTTAAAACTTTGCGTTTTATATTTTAATGCGTAATCGCAATGCATATTGCTTTCATGGTGTTGCGCAATGCGATAGTGCGGTGTTTACCGGAAGTTGAGTCTGTCTGATTCGGAATCTGAACAGGGGGGCTGATACAAACTTTTTTTCCGAGTTTTCGGGTGCAATTTACGTTGATTCTTAGATAAAGTATTATTAGGTTTCGTGCATGGTAAAAACCATGACGTTTGATGAAGTGAAAGCTGTTACGCTGTGACTAGTCACAACGTAACAATTAACTTTCGTGTCACCAAGCGTCATGGGTTGGGAGGAGTTACCTCGTTGATTGAGGAGGAGGAGGAGTAGTTTGAGTGGTGACGTTTTTCGCTAACGTTCCAGTTGTATGGAGATCAGTGACATACATATATATGCCGCCGAACTATTTGTCTTGGCGTAATCATAAAAAGGTTGGTGCACGTTTTTTCGTTGATGTTCCAAATGTATAGAGATCAGTGGTATGAGATATGTGGGTCGCCGAACTAGTTGCCTTTGCGTGACAACAAAAAGATTGGTAAATGATTCGTCAACCTGATGGATGAAATCAAATGATCTGCTCGTTGTTGTGCAAGGTAACTTCAGAAGCCAACTTTTGTGTCATTTGAAACGTCTGTGAGAAATGCACATACCGGAGAAAACGTATAGTCACATTTAACTTCGGCGAAGACGTATGTCACGTTAAGACCCAAACTCTCGGGTCATCAGTGTAATTCTGTGAGGAATTCTACGCTGTTATGAGTTGTTTGTTTACCAACATTCCGCGGGGTTTGTGCGTAGACTACTGTTGATGCAATGTGTAATGTTCCGTTACCCGCAGAGATATATAGGTGCTTTTTCGTGCTCCAGTTGTGGATTATCCAGTCAATAAGTATTTAATTCACCAGTAAACCATTAAGATATTAACACAATTAGTGGAACTACCCGGTGTAATTTATTTATTTATTTATTTATTATTTATTTATTGTATTTAAGCTCACATATTTCTGCACAATGGCTAATCATAACCACGACAGTTTTACGGATGGAGGAAGCAGGAGTACCCAGAGAGAACCACCGAGCAACGGCGAGCAACTGTCAGCTCCCCAACATACTAACTCCACACAAGCAGGGTTAGCATTGGTTGAAGACAGGTGCACAATCGACGTGCATTATGCCTTAGTACACAGCGTCATCGTGCCCCCACATGGACAATGGGGGTGAAGTGTCTTGCCCAAGGACATAACGCGGTTGCCGCAGGTGGGATTCGAACCGAGGACCTCTCGGCTTGCAGCCTGCACCTCTACCAATTGAACCACCGCGCCCCCCGCGGTGTAATATAAAAAAAAACAAAACAAAAAAACTATGGCTGTGGTGAGTGTCCATTCCAAATGGAAATACCATAAACAATTCGGTCAAATCAAATCTAGAGTGTGCGTCATTTCTAATATTTATAGTACTTTTTCGAATCAATCGTCTGGAATAAATCTGTTGGTCGGAAAAGCGAACCATATGTTCGCTTCTTCCGACCAACTGAAATGTGACGCCCCCGATAAGTTTCCAGTCGGGACATTTACGTCAGGATTAGACTCGTAAGATTAATATTATCCCTAATGGGTGAGAGTGTGAGATTTCCCCATCTCTCATCCGCCTCCATCAGGGATAATCTTTCTCCCCCACCAAAATACTCTGACATCATCAAAAGTAATTCAGGGGCATGTGCAGCTATATCGAACACTTTTGTTGTCCATTTCTGAAAAAAACTGATTTGCTTATTGGAAAGAGCACACAAAAGTTATGTATATACCACAGGTATATACCACGAAATTATATACCAACACAGTGTGTAACAATTTGTAGCGAAATGAACATTGGCACATTCCGATGACATTAGTTGGGCGCGTGCATCAATCGATCGATGAACGCTGTAGTGACAGGAATTAAGTTAAGAAATTGAACAAACTGTATACAATATACTGTTATTATTAACATCAAGAACAACAAACAACAATATTTTGAAAACCAACGTAACATAAAATGCGGTCACGTGAGATAGATATCTATTTCACATGACCGTCTCACATGAGACACGCATATCGTGCATGGGAAGTGGGGAGAAATCAAATTTATACCATGGTTATCTATTCTACAATGTATGAAAACCGATGAAATACATTTTAGCTTTACACACCAACCGTGGTAAATACGCCAGCAATGGGATTTTTCTTTTTTTTTATTTCGTTTCGGTGATAAAACTGACAGCGGAAGTTCCGCCCACCTATGCTCATGTAAACAAAAACAGATTCGCACGTATGTACGGCTGCTGCTCAGTAAAATCGAGAGACAATAAAAGCGACTCTTAATAATCTGACGACCTTGGTATAAATAAAATATACCCAAAGTAGCTTGGTGTACCAAATGTTCACCACGAGTGGTAAAGTGGTGTTAACCGCACACCGAACGTGGTGAACATTTGGTACACCAAGCTACTATGGGTATATTCTATATATCTCTTGTTAGTTATCATGTACTTTCTTAATAGACTGGATTGGATGCTGGGATTTGTGTCACACACACAGTCGTTCATACAGACTGAAGTATGTAGTACCCGTTTTGGCTGTTGGTGACCCATCATTACCAATTTGGAGTACCAGAACATTACGTGTTAATTAAATAGAGAGTAATCGTTTGCATTACGTGTACACTCCATATAAAACCGCACTTGGCGTACCCCACTTTTTGTGTAGAAAAGTGGGGTACCCAAGTGCGGTTAGGAGAGAAGCATTACATAATCAATTAGTGATCGACCAGGATCGACGAGAAATTTTTTTGTTCCGTGCAATCTTCGCCCTGTGAGTGTTTTAGTAACAATACACTCTGTGTGTGTTGGTAAATAGCCATTTCGCGCACATGGAACAGTTTATCCTCACTGTGTACATTTACAATATCTGTTTCCGACTTCAAGAATTGAATTCATTTCTTGAGGTCGGAAACAGCTATTGTAAATGTATAGAATGGGGAGGTAAAAATTTTCAGCATTTTGTCCAAAAAATATTCAATGAGTGTTGTCCGTTGTTCCGCTACTATCAATAAGTAAATGTTGAAACACAGTGGTCTATTAACTGAAAATGTGCTCGAAGATTATATCTGCTTTACAAGTTTTTTGTTCCGTGCAATCTTCGCCCTGTGAGTGTTTTAGTAACAATACACTCTGTGTGTGTTGGTAAATAGCCATTTTACCACGCACATGGAACAGTTTATCCTCACTGTGTACATTTACAATATCTGTTTCCGACTTCAAGAATTGAATTCATTTCTTGAGGCCGGAAGCAGCTATTGTAAATGTATAGAATGGGGAGGTAAAAATTTTCAGCATTTTGTCCAAAAAAATATTCAATGAGTGTTGTCCGTTGTTCCGCTACTATCAATAAGTAAATGTTGAAACTTAACTGAAATTAACTGAAAATGTGCTCGAAGATTATATCTGCTTTACAAGTTTTTTGTTCCGTGCAATCTTCGCCCTGTGAGTGTTTTAGTAACAATACACTCTGTGTGTGTTGGTAAATAGCCATTTTACCACGCACATGGAACAGTTTATCCTCACTGTGTACATTTACAATATCTGTTTCCGACTTCAAGAATTGAATTCATTTCTTGAGGTCGGAAACAGCTATTGTAAATGTATAGAATGGGGAGGTAAAAATTTCCAGCATTTTGTCCAAAAAAATATTCAATGAATGTTGTCCGTTGTTCCGCTACTATCAATAAGTAAATGTTGAAACACAGTGGTCTATTAACTGAAAATGTGCTCGAAGATTATATCTGCTTTACAACTTTTTTGTTCCGTGCAATCTTCGCCCTGTGAGTGTTTTAGTAACAATACACTCCGTCACAGAAGCCATCCCAAAAGTGTGATTTGAATACCGCATTTCTTTGTCCTGACAAACGTGGTAAGAAAAGTGACTTGAATACCGCATTTGTGAAATGTGACGATAGTCTTGATGATGGAGATATTACTCATTTACAAGTTGCACCGGGGTGTTCCCCCAATTTAACAGACACTGATGTAAAAATAATAAAATTCAATGACATGGAAATAACGGTCAATCGTATTGGTGGCGACCTCTATTTTCATGTCAGTGAAATTTTCAAAGTTATAGGGTTGCAAAATCACATTAAAAATCATGGTTATAGGTTCATAGATCAAAAATTAAAAGTTTCCAATTATCAGGTTGAAAACATGTTCATATTTACTACTGTTAAAAAACGCGAGTTTGTTAAGGTCGAGGCAATAGTGTGCATACTGAAAACAACAAAAGTAATAGATTCCAAAATCAAGCAAGAAATGCTAAGCCTGATAATACCCCTGATTGAAAATAAATGCGATGCCTCACCCGTCTCTTCCAAGCAAATATCCATTAAAAACAAATGGGATAAAGTTTTTGGTTCAAGTCTGGTGATTCAGGGCAGCATACAGTTGGCAGAAACCGAATTACCATATGTGGTACAAAATGATGCTATTTACTTTTGTTGTCGTACAGCAATGAAAATAGTAAAAGACGAAGACCGCATTAAAAAACGTGGATACACATTTGTAGACAAAATACTTATCAAGAACGGTAATGACCCAAAGGAATGTTTTATTGTGAGGAAGAGGGTTCGAGAATTTGTTAGGCTTGATGCTTTTGTAGTGTTGTTGGGAACCAAAAAAATGTTGAGTATTCATTCAGAGTTAATGCAACGAGTAGCAAAAATAATGAGCAAACACGATCCTAAATTAAACGACAATCCACTATCGCCACCAAAGTTAAACTCGAAAACCTCAAAACGGAAGCTTGACTATGCCTCGTGCAAAACTGGTGTTACCGAAATAGAAAATAAAAAGTATAAACAAACAAATAACAGTTTTCAGGAAACATTAATTGCTGAAAATAAAAAACCAACGCAGATGCTTTTAACAATGAAAAAATTAATTAAATCTTCAAAGAAAATGGTTTTCCAACAATCAACCCATATTTCAAAAGGTGACTTTAAAAATTTGCTTTGCAATATTAAATCTGGTAAGAAGGGTATGACCTTAATGGAGGAAATAGTGAGAGACAATGTAAGTACTTATTATAAAATAACACCGCAAAAAGTAATTAATCTTGAGGAAAACTTTAGTGGTACGAGATTGATAGAAGAAGTGAGGAAGCTGCTCCCTGGAATAATGCCCACTCAAAGAGCGGAAAGAAAATTAAAGAAAATATATGAAAGAGAATTCAAGTCTGTCCTTTTGCCCAAAAGGACATCGACAGGGTGGTCTATAAATGTGGATCGCCTTTTAGAAGTACTGAGTTTCCAGTTCCATTTTCTTCCTAAATCTGAGACAATGAATTTGCGATTGTATGGTGATGGGAGGCAAATAGGTGGAAGAAACAGCACATTTGTTGCTCTCAGTCCAATAGATGATGTGTTATATCTTCACCAATATCTTTTCCAGACCTCCAAACTTGTTTATCCTATATCAATTTTTTACGAAAGTGATTCAAGAGATAACTTAGAAGAGAATATTTCTTATCTCAATGCAGACATAAATAAGTTACAGTCAAACAAATATAATTTTTTTTTAACCGGAGATGAAATGTTTTTAGAAGCCATACTAGATGGGGATAATGTATTGGGCCCAACATCAAAAGCTGGTTGGAATATTTATTCAAATATGACGAAAGAAGAGGTGAAGAACGTTGATCCAATTTCTAAATTTAGGACTAAACTTGACATTCCAATTGATCGGCAACACCCATCCTCTCTCTTAAAAGCAATTCCCATAACTAAAGTAGTGTTTTGCTTGTTGCATGCGTTGGCTCGATCTGTGGAGAAGCTGCTCAATCTGGAGACAGAACGTGTTCTTTCAGAAGCCAATAACATCCATCAAAAAGGGGAGGGGGACGCATTCAAAACAGAAGCGTTTCTAAATTTGGAAAATAACATCAATAAACGAGGAGTTAGACAGGGAAACTTTAAAATCCTTATGGATAAATCAGGAAATCCAGAACCAATTAAGCTGAATAAAGACCATGCTTACACAATAATATCTCCACCGCTAGATGGCAGAGAGGAAGAGTTCCCCCCTGTCATCAAAGGTGTAGTATCTGAAAGACGAAAAATAGTTAACTCATTAGATAAAAGTGTATGCCAAGCTCTTAATATGAAAGAAAGTTTTACAGAATTTTCTCTCGTTTTAGAGATATGGCATCACTTTTATATGATGGTAACGATTTTGAAAAAAGATCCGGAACCAATTTTAATAAACGGAATGCAAAAATACTCGCGGCGATGCCAAGATTATGTGTGGGGTTACACCGATGAAGACAAAAAACAATATATTTTTCACGCTGAAAACTTTTACCAATTATTCTGTTTAAGATACACATACAAAGAGCTCACGCCCTACATGTTGAAATTTATTGACATTGCACCAAAACTGATGAATACACTGCCATATCCAGTTGCTAGGTTTCAGTCAGAGGCTGGGGAACATACTAACTATGAACACAACAAGTTTTTTTACACACACACAACTAGAACAGGGGGGCGTCAACATTCAGATCCAATAATACAAATTTTTTTGAATATGTGGAAACGAATACATTTCAACATCGAATCTTTAAGTGGGGCAGACGGGGTTCGTGCAAAACAATCATTTACAGAGTATTGTACACGTCATTACTCCGCATCTTTAATACAAAGAGCTTACAAAAAATACTTGTTAAGGAGAAAAAGACCAACAAAATTGCAAGGAAAAAGAAAACAAGACAAAGAAACTAAATTGTTTAATGGAAATTATATTTTATGTGGTACAGTGCCGAAGTTAGGAAAACATAAATTAACACAGGCAGCTATTAAGGATATAATAACAAAAAACGGGGGTAAGATTGGAAAAACCATTCCACTCAGGGGTAAAGGAATGTCAACAAAAATTTACACAGTTCTCACAAACACAGCTATAAATAGTACTACTATTCCCGTTGTCATTCGACAAGCTCTTCGCCGCGGATTTCCGGTTCTTTCATATAAATATATAATTGACTGCCTTGAAGAGAATAAAGCATTACCTTCACAAAACTACACCCTTCATTTCAAAAATACTTCATCAGTAATAAAAGATATATCACTACAGCAAAAATATTTCAATTTAAAAACAAGCGCCATAAGTTTTCACAAAAAAATGCGCAAACTGCCAAAAAAGTCCTTCACTCAGTCACCTTTGAAATATAAATCTCCTGGAATAAATATTTCTGTTTTCTATGCGCTCAAAAGGAGAAGGGACATTTTGAATACGGCCACTAACAAAATGAAATTCAAGGAAACCGTTAATTTAATGTCATCTCTTCACGAAGAATGGAAAGGCCTCTCACCGTCAAAAAAGGCAAAATACAGAAATATGTTTACTAATGAAAAAGCGAAAAGTAAAGCAATATTCAGGGAAAAGGTGAAAAGAAACGAAACACTTGCTGTATATAATCACATCACATCCCCGAAATATAAAAATATTCACAGGGAAACATTTTTAAAATCTCCGGAAATTTAGTGCTTGCGCGGTTTCGATGATATTAGTCCAACTAATTAGTTGAAACTTTAGATATTTAGTGCTTATCATAATGTCTTTATCAAGTAGTCCAATAATATTAGCTATGAACACGCGTCTCATAAAGCTTTATTTTTTATTATTTGTGGCTAATATTATTGGTCGCCCGGGGATGGTTTGGGGAAAATAGTTGGGGAGGGTTTGGGTAAAACAGTTTGGGAACGGTTCGGCCAGGGACAGTTTGGGTGGTATCGGTTGCGAGTACACGCAGACCACCACCACCACCCATCCCTCTCGCACACACCGCCCCTCTCCATATGTGTGCTAAAATGTGCTATATGTCTGTTTTGTTTAAATGGTTTTTACATACGACTGTAAATATTTGTAAATATTTGTATCAATATTCATCTTAAGATATTGTGCTATGATAACGTGCTATGTTTGTGTGCGAGAAGTATTATTGTTTTTATTTGTTTATTTGCTAAATAAACTTCAGTGAAAAATAAATATCATTCTTGTTATTCGAAATATTCACTCCTTCATGTGTGAACACCAATTCCACTTCCAATCCCTGTCACTGACAATTGTTTGTCAGAAAAATCATTCAGACATAGGTGTCAATCACATAATAATAATATATTATTATTATTGTTTGATTGACACCTATGTTTGTATGATATGTCAAGCTTGTCTTCAAAGTTGGTCCGAGTTGTCTTCAAAGTTGGTCTGAGTTGTCTACAAAGTTGATCCGAGTTGTCTTCAAAGTTGGTCCGTCGGAGTTGTCTTCAAGGTTGGTCCGAGTTGTCTTCAATGTTGGTCCGAGTTGTCTTCAAAAGTGGACCGACTTGTCTTGGTCTGAGTTGTCTTTGGTCCGAGTTGTCTGTAATTTTTGGCTCCCATTTGGTGGGGTGGGGGGGTGGGGGGGGGGGGGTGGTGTTGAAAAGCTTTTCCAAACTTCATCCACGTCACTGTTGAGGCGCGCTGCATCTGCACATCCTCCTGAATTGAATAGAGCATGCGTTTTGGTCCTAATCTTTTCAACCCCCCCCCCCCACCCCCTCCAAATGGGAGCCAAAACTAGTTTTATCACCTGTATCAGTCACCGCTGAGATGACCGATTCCCCGGGTTGAATAAGATGTCACGGCGGTGTCACGGTTCTCGTGACCATAAACTCAAGTATTCCTGGGTGGCGACGTTTCGTTCCGTGGGAACACACTTCATAGCCTGATCGGACAAATGCCGAGTTGAATTTTTATACCGTGTTTTAAAGTAGCTCCGTAAAAAGAGAAGAGAAGCACGGTCCGGTTTTAATCGAATTGGATCTCATCCGTGTTTTGAAGATAATTTCCACCGTGCTTGGGGTAAAATAGCGGCTGTCAGAAAGAATACAAAGTGCGTTTTAATTTAACATTTGGGCGGATTATGATGTTATATCCCAGGCGAAAAGCAGATAAATTGCCATGATGTCCAAAATAAAAAATGTATAGTTATCTGTACCCGTCCGCTTCGGCTGAGAATCAGAATATTTTTTCAACAACAATGACCTCGATTTAGCGAGTTCAGACTAATTTATGTCATGTAAATCCGATAGTTGGAACAGCCACAGTGCTTCGCGGGATAGTTAAAATTCGCATTTTTTTCCAAGATTTATTTAAACACAAAACGTGAATTATTGGACCGATTTTCACGTTTAAAGGATTTTTTTTGACATAGAAAATCGCCCCCCAAAATATTTCAGGCACAGAAAAGGGATTTAGTGAAGAGAACTTTTTATGTAAATTGCGAGGTGTTTTCCCAATCAACACTGATTAGTGAGTAAATACCTGCTGTTATATAATCATACATAACACACTCAGTCAATATTGGGATATTTTTTTTATATGGAGTGTACACGTAATGGACTGCACTGGTTACGTGAAATAATTAATGAGAGGTGAGGGACGTTGTACAAACACGAGTGCGCGAATGTGCACGAGTGTTTTACAATATAGTCCCTCGCATCGAATGAATTATTTCACGTAACCAGTCCAGTCAAGCGATTACTCTGTTTATTACTTTTCATTTGCACAATTCACTTGTGAAGTTATCGTTTATAATCAAACCCGGAAATCCCAGTAAATCACACTTTGGAAAGTAATAAATAAAGAGTTTCGCTATGCCTTCTACATGTATAATTTTATTTATTCATTAATAGATTTCCTAGATGTCTTGCATTTTTTAAACAATAATCCCAACTGAATAATATTCCAACAACCTCATGAATGCATGCCTTGATAATGTAGTGGAATATTAGTCAGTCGAGATTTGAACCATCACAGTCGAAGCAAATTACGTTTAACACATTGGTAATCTTCGTGACCTGCCCAGGTGTCGCAACAAAGTTACTCAAAAATCATCAAATATAACTTATTATATCATTTATTCCATTTCTCAACCTGTGCCGAATATCTGTGATCTGATTTATTTATTGGTGTTTAAAGTCACATACTTGTGCACAATGGCTAATCGTGACCGTGACAGTTTTACGGGTGGAGGAAGCCGGAGTACTCAGAGAGAACCTCCGAGCAACTGTTAGCTCCTCAACATTCTAACTCTGTTCAAGCTCCGCTCAAGCAGGGTTACAGCGGTTAAAGACATGTGCACCATCGACGTGCAGTACGCCTTAGTACACGGCGTCATCGTCCCCCCCCCCCCCCATGTAGGCAACCGGGATAAAGTGCCTTGCCCAAGGACACAACGCGGGTTGTCCCGGACGGGGATCGAACTCGGGGCCTCTAGTAGAGAAGTCCAACAGTCTACCACTGAGCCACCGCGCTTCCTCTGTGATCTGATGCGCTAAACATCAAATGCTAGTGCCGGGTAGGGATTATGTATAATTCGGCCACTGAGTGTAACAAGGTGCTATCTGCAAGTCTGTTAGCATTGCAGATGGCACCTTTATTGCACCTAGAGGGCGATATATCACACTCATTTGTAGGCAAGAGTCGACGTTGCATGATATATTTGCTCTCCTCGGCGCGTGTTTGGTTAAATGTCTTACCACTTACCATTGTAAACTTCGACTTCGCACAGCGACAACTCCACAAAGAACTGCAGCGGTGCTTTCCTCAAATAAATCATGACATACTGTCCCTTAATTGCTCTGCCGCAATCGATATTGATAACAAGACCCGGATTTTGTCGTTTCTCCTTATAACACATTATTGATTTGTCCACCGACGACGTGTTTCCAATATACAGCTCAAAGAATCCTAACTGTGTTGGATCTGTAACGAAGAAAACAGCAGGTGCACTATTTGCCTCACGGGTTATATCTTCTCATTTGAAACAGCAGTTGCCTTTCAAATATATGTATCTACATTTTTTTGCAAATCGAGACAAATATCACAATATTCATTTGTTTGTCTCAAATCAGATTGTGCTTTAAAGTAGGGGTGGCGGAAACTCAATGAAAGTGGGGCGGGGTGGGGTACAATATAAAATACGCACCGAATCTAGTATGGTTCGGCCATGCGGAAGATAATTTGAAAAACTGATCCCAGCAATGTCATTACCTTAACCCTTTCAGACTTTAATTGTCCTGACGTTCAAACGTCACTGGGAATTCAGATTCTTCAACGTTTTTCAAAATGTGACGTCAAACGTCGGAAATAAGAAGATATTTTTCACATTAGTGATTATCTGGTTGAGGGCTAGATTATTGTTGGTGTCAGAATTTGTTATTCAAAACCTGTTTTATTATAAATTATTGGAGAGTGCCGACAGGCACTCTCCAATAATTTGTAATAAAACAAATATATATAAACAAAATATTATTTGTGTTTCACTGAATATGAAATTTAAGCAAGGAAATTGTTGGCTTTTGCTCTGGTTTCCTCATTTCTTGAAAGCCCTGATAGTGGCTTCTATCACTCAACCAATTAAGAAGTCTTCACATCAGGATTATATTAGTATTTTAAGCTGCGATAACATTTGGCTCAACGGTTGTCACTGAACGCTATTCGGGAGAAAATAGAAACTGGGGTTAAAATTAAAAAAATCGAAAAATAATAACAAAACAAATGACCACAAAGTATCAACGCGCTGTTTGCTTTCGTACGTCATAAGATGTATAAAAGGGTTAGTTCTCAGGTCCTGAAGAGGACGACAGAGTGTGTTAAAAAGGTGGGTGTGGATGTAGGGGTTGATGTTGCGTGCGTATGTGTGTGTATGTGTGCGTGTGTGTGTGTGTGTGTGTTGAATGACACAATCATGTTTTCAAAGAATTTGGAATGCTGATGTCTGATCCCCGGCCAAGAATCGAAACGTCGGCAATTCTTCCTGGCATTCAGGAGTCCAACACCTAAACCACTAGACCAGTGCACTCCATCAAAAAGATAGCCGGATCCAGCTTATTTGGTGATGTTCTCATTAATACTGTGTTTACTCCCCTTACGGCACCTGCATGAAAGTGTGAAATGCGCTGGCTGCAGCACGACGAGTGAGTTCCTACAAAGATTTACTCACAAAGAAAACAATGGGTTAAGGTTATTCTGTCCGGTTTTGTGGAGACCTGTTTGTTCTTTGTTTTCAGTGACAAACAACTTTTACAAGTCCCAGGAAATTCGGAAAGAACAAAAGTGATTCTACAAGACAGGATGAGTGCGGGGTGGGAATGCGGGGGAGGGAGGCGGGGGGGGGGGGGGGGGGGACGTAATCTGCCTTCTAGACTTTGTGAGAACCTACTAGACGACAGCGTTTTCGCCCATGAGCATTTCATGTGTTTTCTCCATGAACGCGCAAAGAAACCAATGGGATTTGTTTGTCACCAAAAACAAAAGAAAAAACAAGTTCGATAACGAAGGATTTTGTGGGATTTGTTTGTTGGTCATTGTTTGTCATCGAGAACAGAAAAAAAACAAACCCAAGCCTTCACAAAAGCGGTTAAACAAAACTGTGTGTGTGTGTGTTTATCGTTAAAAATTCGCACTGGCACAGATATTTCCTACTGAAGCGTGTTTTTCTAGTAATATGTCGCCGAAAAATTGTTTTCATTAACAGAACCTTGATTGGTTTCAAACATGAAAAAAGATACATAAAACTGATTTAAACAAAGTGATGAGCTCAGGAACTGGTTAAACGGACTGGCAATTATTGATGTCATTTATTAATGGGCTCTAGTTCAGTCCTTACAAGTATGTTACGCAAGCTTTTGTTTTTCTTATAAACAGGTCGAAGATTCAAAGGTTCATTTAATTAAGCATTGGTTAAATTGAATTCATCTTTTAATATTTTTGCTATTTCGATATTCATTCTGTTGTATGTTAAAGTGAAAGGAATGATGGACCACCTTTCGCATTCTCCCTCTAATATTAGTAGTAGTAGTAGTAATAGTTTATTCAAGCAAAATAACACCTCCAGAACGTGGAGAGTGTATTATCACTAAATCACCCACAGAGTGGAGATCCCACCCAAGCAATAATTGCAAGTTTGTTGCAAAGCATAACAAGCACAGGCAAAGTTTCAACCAATGGACCTCCGGGTTAAACCCGGAGGTCCATTGGTTGAAACATTGCTTGTGTTTTTTGTCGATATGTACAAAAGTTTTAAGTTATAGTTTGGGTGATAACTCCACTCCGCGGGTGGTTTAGTTACAATCCACTCTCCACGTACTGTGCAGAGAGGCAGATTGCATAAAGAGTTAGAGATGTGATATGATTATAATAATATGTCCACACCAAATGGACAGAGGGTTTGAAGCGTATTGATCCCAAAAGCTTCACGTTTTTCTCTAAATTCATCCGTTTCTTCTAATGAGTTTTTTATTGGTGGTTGTTCAATAGGATGGGTTTCGAAATCGTCCAACGAATGGCTTGGAAAGCTTAATTATTGTGCTACAGGGACATCAGCATTATGTTTTATATCCTACTTGTGTCGAGTAGCACGCATTCGGAAAGGATTTTGACTTTTACCAACATGCTGCTTCCGACAGCGTTTGCAAATGATAAGGTAAACAATGTTCTGTGAATCACAATGGAGGGAGCTCGGGATCTGATAATGATTTTTCGTTTGTTCCGAAGAAAATTCCTCTTTCTGATCAGGCATGAAAGTATGCAATCTACAATGAGACTTTTTGCAGTTCAATACCACGCCACTACAATTCTGCAACGGTCGGTTGTGTTCAATTTCAGTGGTTCGAAATCAGTAATTTCTGCTGGACTTTCGAGCTTTTTCAGAGTTTGAGATTTCAGGCTACTCAAAAAGCTCAGTGAGTACCCCGTCGCTCTAAGGGCGCCAAATAGAGTAAAACAAGCTTCATTGAAGTTTACCTTATCACTTGAATTGCGGTGGAAACGAATGAGCTGTGATTTGATGATACCTTTAAATGTATGTTGAGGATGAAATGATTTTGTGTGCAACAATTGATGTGAATCAGTTGGTTTAAAATATACTTTATAATCTAAATGACCGGACGCCTGTAATTGCTTGCCTTTATACACGGTCACATCGTGAAAATCAACAGAATTTTCACTGATAGTAGCTTTTAACCCTTTGAGACTTTAATTATCCTGACGTTCAAACGTCACTGGGAATTCGGTTTCTTCAGCGTTATTCAAAATGCGACGTCAAACGTCGGAAAGTATAAATAACAAGATATTTTTTCACATTAGTGATTAGCTGATTGAGGGCTAGATTATTTTTGGTGATCTGAATTTGTTAATCAAAACTTGTTTTATTACAAATTATTGGAGAGTGCCCAGAGGCACTCTCCAATAATTTGTAATAAAACAAATTTATATAAACAAAATATTATTTGTGTTTGACTGAATATGAAATATAAGCAAGGAATGTGTTGGGTTTTGCTCTGGTATTCTCATTTTTTGAAAGCCCTGATAGTGGCTTCTAGCACTCAACCAGTTAAGAAGTCTTGACAGCAGGATTATATTATTATTTTAAGCTGCGTTAATATTTGTGACTCAATGGTTGTCACTGAGCACTATTCGGGAGAAAATAGGAATTGAGGTTAAAACTTTAAAAAATCGAAAACTAATAACAAAACAAATGACCACAAAGTATCAACGCGCTGTTTGATTTCGTGCTTAATAAGACGTACAAAAGTATCAACGGGTTAATTTAATGTTTGGATCATGATTGTTTAAAATTTCTACTAATTATGTTTAAATGATTTGGCCAGTGCAGGCTTGAAAGAACAATCTGCTGATCTTTGTTATTGTTTTAAAGAACGTGTCTTCAGTCGAATTGGGTTGAACACTCCGCAGTAAAATGTCACATAGCACAGGGGGGGGGGGGGGGGGGGGGAGAGGGCACTAAAAAATTGCAAGACGTGACGTCCTATTTTTTATTCAGCTCCTTTTTACACCCCCTCCCTACGTGCACATTTTCTACTACCGTTCTCAGACACCCACCCCACTCTCCCATTAAAATCCAAAATAAACTTATAAACTTAGTAGGCACAGATGTCTTTAGGGGGGTTTCATAATGTTCTTAAACTGGTACCACCAATTTAAACCTCTGTGGGCTGCTGTGTGCCCCAATCTACAAATGACAAGCTGTTCATTATCAGGCTTGGCCAGAGCAGGTGTACATATACGGGAACAAATTTTCATTTGAATTGTTCTGTCAGTATTCTCAGGTGTTTGCTACTTTCCTCTTCTATCCATACAAATTCTATTAATAAATAAATAACTTGGGTTGAATTTAGTGCATCAGAGAGAATTTACCCAAAATATTGTCTGCACATTTTCTACATTTCGAAAAAGACACCCACCCCTACTAACGTGTGACATTTTCCCAGATTAAGCCCAATATTCTTACATATAAAGCCTCCTGATGTTGTATTTATGTTAAGAGTGTGATGTACAACATCATTTTTAAGGTTTGAAACACAAATGATGGTATATATTAGCTGATATATTGATATATTTTTAAAAAATTCAAAAAATTGCACAAGTTGGAAATGCACATTTTTGGTGCACTCAAGAGACCCAACCACCCCCACGTCACGTCTTGCAATTTTTTGGTGCCCCCCCCCCCCCCTGCATAGCATATAATAAAAAAGAAAGCTACGCTATTTTAATGAATATCGGGAATTATCTCATGAGTGTGGACCTGAAAGTTTTATTTTTCACGAGCGTTTGCACGAGTGAAAACTAATATTTTAAGGTCCACACGAATCAGATAATTCCCGACATTCACTAAAATAGCGTTGATATCCTCTATGTATCTTCCGTATTTTATATACCGTTCACTGATGACCTATCGACCCACAATCCAAGAAGTCTTTCTGGAAAGTTCATGATTTACCGGAAATTACCGCTACTCCGTCCTTCCGCGTTAGAGCTCGAACTGAGGACACTGGCGAAATGTATGACATTATATGAAGACATCAGCCTATACCCCAGACTGACTTTCCGTTCTAACTTCCCCATGTAAATGACTGCATGAAAAATCAGATAAAAGATTTCAACATTGCTCACCATTGTTGTCGCCCCTGTTATAAACTTTAAGGTGACGAATCCAATACGTATGCAACAGATTAACACCCCATTCTTTGTTATCTCCAGTTTTCCATTGTGTGTTCGTGCAGCTTCCATCACTTCTGCTGTTGTTTGTAATTCCATCCACAGCTAGGTTCGCATAATATTGTTGGAACGTATTTGACTGCCAGGCTTGAGTATTATAGGCCACGTTAGCTACATAAACAGAAAACACTTTTTTATACACAAATATCTCTGCAGTCGAAAAAAATACTTTTTGACGCAATGTAAAAAAATACTTTGAAGAAAACTATAAAAAGACTGGCAATCAAGTGTCAATGTTTTTGCGTTAAAATAGTGGGTATCAGTACTGAAAATGAACAAAATTGTCGGACGCAGTTTTAAGCTCCCGCGAAACCAGAGACGAGAGTAAATTGCACCCGTAAAATGTAGAAAATGAATTTTCGAGGGAATACTGTCACCAAACACCAGAAACCTTAACCTTTCGAACCCGAGCGGGCGCTTTTCCAGCCAGGAGCATTATACGTCATGACGTCATTAAATATGATGGCTGTTCAGGAAATGTGTGGGGTAGCCCAATCAGTATTTTCAACATGCAGCCCCGAGGCTGCACGTTGAAAATATTGATTGGACTCTTCTAATTGCAGCCATTGAACTGGCATGGAAGATACCACAAGAGTTCAAAGGGTTAAACGTATAAGGAACAGCTGAATTATGACGGCAACTTGCCACTGACCACAGTGTGCTGCTTTCTCAAAACAACACACATTTATATGCCCTCACAGTATATTAATGCTCCACAATATTTTTCAACGAGTGCATTCTTTTAGCTCCCGTAAAATAGAAATCACGGGTGCTAACGAGAGCAATTGCACCCGCACCCGTCTCATTTCCAAGACTGGGGTATTTATTGTTTGTAGCCACGACACTTTTCTACCCAGGAGCTGAACCCAGGAACTTTAACTTGGTTAAGCTTTATTTTACGATTTGGATGTCCAACACCCCAAAAGAGTAAACCAATTATTATCTTTAACCCACAGCCGTACGATGTCAGGTTAAAATATTAATTAGTCTCATAGGTGTCGTCAGGAGGTGTGGGTCGCAGGTGCGAACGAACCCCCTTTTACTTTTCTTTCAAGCCGGATAATGCAAATAAATCCCCAAAAGGCCACCTGAGAGTTTCATTTCATACTAAATTTAACAATTTCCCTCCCGGGGGTGGGGGAGGGGGAGGGGGTGATGCCCCGGAACCCCTGGTATGCTTCGGCATCTGCCAAGTGTACCCCCGGTGTACATTTTTCATCCAACCCCAACCCCTTTCGAAAAATTCTGGTGACGCACATGAGTATACCTCGAGAATTGACATTTCTATGAAAAATCATCTTTCGACATGAAATATGCCTTTGGCAGTGACTTGATCGAACGAGTGCAACGCTATGCGATTACCAGTCTCTCGCCACTTAAGTGTAACAAAGGCAATAAATCTCAAAGAAATACTTGACCACAGCTGGTTTGCAACCCCGTTCATGCCATTATCACCCAAAAATCTACACATTAAATTTACAATAAAGTCTTGAACGATTTTCTTGGAAAGGTGATGACAAATAGGGCTGAAACGGTTGGCTCATTTACACAACCGACTAACCGAGAGCTATAACCGGATAATATCCGGTTAACCGTAGCCATTATGTCACCGAATCTGGGATCAAAACTATAGGAATTGGAAAGCAGTATTCTCAGAAACCATCCCGTAGTGTGTATACAAACGAACGTTGTCGTGTACTCGACAACGTTCGTTTGTATACATACTACGAAATAGTTTCTGCAGTTACTCAGTACTCACGGGAATTGCCGATTATTAACGAAGTCTTGAACGCCAAAGTAAATTATTTTTCAATATATACAGAGCTGCTTCGAGGTGTAATCTAACTCAAAGAAGAAGCGGCAGATTTACTACTTTTTAACCGTGGAATGACGATCACTATCGATATTTCGGATAACCGGTTGACGTTTTTTTTAATCGGTTAGGTAGGTAAGCGGTTTCAGACCGGTTATCCGGTTAACCATTTCAGTATTAATGACAAATATGGCTGTTTGATGACATGAAATTCAAAGTCCAACAAGGTCGATAACTCTCGAAGACATACTTGGGCACAGCTGGTTCGCAGAATCCTTCGTAATATTATCCCCCAAAATATATTTGCAGAATTTGGGTGAAAAAATTGTCAATGGTTTTCTTTGAAATGTTACGACAAAAAAAAATCTATGCACAACAAGGTTAATAACTCTTGGAAATACACCGCTGTTAACAGTTCCATTCACAATATTGTCACCAAATCGTCGCCTGAGTGCTAGAATGTTCTAGCACTCAGGCGACGAAATGCCACATATTAAATTTGGAGAAAAAATATTGAGCGGTTTCTTTGAAATAAGGTGACAAGAAATGGTAACTGCAATTACAAGAAATTCTGAGTCCAACAATGGTCTTGCTGAAATACTTGGATACAGGCGGTTAGCAATACCATTCGTGGTATTGTCACCAAAAAGCTACATATTAAAATCTCTGGAAAACATTTTGAACGGTTTCTTTGAAATAGTAATGTGATAACAAGAATTTCTGAGTTCAACAAGGGTATCAACTGTTGACGAAAGAATTTTCGAGTCCAACAATTGTAACATCTCTTGACGAAATGCTTGGATTCAGCTGGTTCGCAGTCTCATTCATAATATCACCAAAAAACTAAAATTTAAATTTGGGAAAATATTTTGAACGGTTCTCTTCGAAATGTGATGATATGGGGAAGAGTGGACAGGCGGAAGGGTGGACGAAACCCTTTCCTATATCCTCACTACAATACAGTCGCCGTGGACTGGTCGTAATCCACACTTGGGCAGTGATGTCCACGCATGCGTTTACTAGGTAATAAAAATCATCATCAGCAAAATTTTAATTAATGAAGCACCGGGTACAACCCAGTGCTTCATTAATTAATTTTTTGATGATTATTTTTGAAAGCTAATTATATTGCGTCCGTAGAAATATTGCCCACCCGTGGAATGTGACCAGTCCACGGCGGTCGTACTGTACGTGGCTGGACATGAAAAAAGTTAATCTCATTGAACAGAAATAATCCTCTATTAGTATTGCTGTCATTATTACACGATGAGCAGCAACCGTTTCCATCATGAAATGTACGGCGGGAGGATCGTAGCTGATTTCCACTCATTTTATCGCATTTTAACAGTAACATTTGCAGCCAGTTTAATATGGCAAGAAAATACGCGTCCAGCCAGGATCTCAGAACTGGAAAAGATGTGAATAAATAACATACTCATCCACGAATACTTGCCTTCCATTTATTTGTTCATATATTTGGTTTTGACGACACTTACAACAGTCGGATTCATATATCGTGTCGGCATGCCCGATGCTAGGATCTGTCTCAAAGTTTTCCAACATTGAGGGGCGAGAGTTAAAATTTTCCAGCAATGTTCTCTGATAGTTGACTGCGACACGGACTTAAACGCAACTCAGTATACTACATTAAAACAATAAAAACGAAACTATTCCGAAACATTCGCCTATTATTATTATTATTATTTTAAAAGATTACTTTCGTTTATGTGAAGTAATTCTTTAAAATGATAATAATACAATAAATAATAATAATACACGAACCCTTTTCCTGTACATGACTTGGACACAGCCACTAATATCGAGCGCTTTCATATGAAGGATATGTGAAAGATAAGGGTATTTTTGCACAATGAAAATTGGTCAACTTTTTTTTAAAATTAGCAGCTCCCACTGAAAATATTAGCGTTCGGGCGATCAGCAAATGTTCCGGCGAATGAAAAAATAAGAAGTTATTGACAAACGGCGTCAAGGGGTGGGCCATCACCTCGACTACCCTCAAAGCTTCGAGCGTACGTATCGGAACATTGCTTGTAAGTAAAAAATTTTTACATGCTCTGAACACGTCATAAAACACTTTGGATTGGAACAGCCCATTCCAAAGTGGTACGAAGCGCTTACACACTCCTTATCCCCATCAAATCGTTATGCACCAAAAATAGAAAAACATATCCGTAAATACGTTTTGGAATTTAACCCTTTCAGGCAGTTATACATATTATTTTGAGGAAAGAAAATAATAACATTCAATGACAAAACGACACAATAGACAACAATTGGACGGGGAGGATCAGTAATAATTTAATCCTACAGCCCCATGGGCTGTAGGATTAAATTATTACAGAACCTCCCCATAAATAAAGAATAGATTCGTCCACAATGCCTTAACACCCCTGACTTATCTCGTCATGAAAATCGACTTTCAATAAAGTTATCTCCCGTGAAATTATTAGACGAGGGAGGAAGATCCCAACCTTCCTTTTGTAACTTTCAATAAACGAAAACAACAGACAGCTCTCGGAGTTGTCTGTTATTTTCGTTCATTAAATGTAACAAAAGGAAACTTTGCTTTTTATGACAAGCCAATTAAAAGCAACTAGTTCACAGATGATCCGCCATTGAGGAATATCTATCAGTATGACACCTACCAACACCAAGGTCCAGTTTGGCTCTTTCTTTAGCGAATGTGTTTTTACAGTAATTTGCAAGTTTTTATTCTTCACAGAAAAAGGAATTAGCAAATATCACCTTTTGAACTTTTTTATCAATGGAAAGAACAGTGTCTGTATTATATGTCATGATGCACACACTGTTGATATAATGAACTCCTAAAAAGTTACAGAACTTCAAAAGATCATGAAAACTCCGTTTTATACCCGTAAAACTGTATGACCTTGGCTGTTAAAGTGTCGCTAAACCTAAATAAATAAATAAATAAATAAAAAAATAAATTTATTTATTTATTTATTTAATATTTATTTATTATTTATTAATTTATATCATCTGGTTTTAACAAATAAATACCATAGAGGAGATCGGAGATAGAATGACTGAACAATTATTATTTATTTATTTATTGGTGTTTAAGGTCACATATTTATGCACAATGGCTAATCATGACCGTGACAGTTTTACGGGTAGAGGAAGCTGGAGTATCCGGAAAGAACCATCGAGCAACGACGAGCAGCTGCCAGCTCCCCAACATCGCAACCCCTCACTGCAGCACAGGCAGGGTTAGATTGGTTGAAGACATGCGTACCATCGACGTGCAGTACGCCTTAGTACACGGCGTCATCGTGCCCCCACGCGGGCAATAGGGATGAAGTGTCTGGCCCAAGGACACAACGCGGTTGCCGCAGGTGGGATTCGAGCCGAGGACCACTTCTTCCTACTGAGCCACCATGCACCCGACTGAACAATATACACTTTACAATCAGCATTGTTGAAATCAATTTTCATTTTAGCCCACTCCTCGCACTCCACCCCGGCTGTGTAAAAAAGAACATTATACACACACACCCTATTATTGTACATTCTATTTGAAACACGTTACGTTTTGAAAAAAAACGAGTTTTAAGGGGTAAACACATTGATTAGCTGTTCTGGTGTGATGTTCTTTTTTATTGTTTGGCAGCAGTAGTAAACGCAGATATCTCGATATCATGTGAATTATTTCTTAACTAAATTTCTTTTTCTTAAATCGAAAATCCATACAGTTGAAATAAGATCTCTTTTGTTCAGGGCGCTGTATGGTTAGACTATTTTAATTTGAACGAAGAATTAAGTATTGGAAGAAACGTGTATATATACATATTAACAGTCTGTCAAACTCTTGTTTCAATTTCACTAACATGTAAGCCAATATCTCTCGCTACAAATGAAACAAAATGCGATCAGGTTTATTGATTTTTCTTTAAAGTGCATTTAACCAATACCGGAAATAGGTCATGGAAATTACAAAGTGACTTTTAAGCCTCCGTTGTTCGTTTTGAATTTAAAAAAGTCTAGATTAGCGTATTTGGTGCTGTATCATTCTCGAGTTTCTGTTGCAAAAGCAATTGATGATATTGTGTAGTTACCATCGAGTTGAAAAGATACAGTGGAATAGAATAGGACTCAAGTACTTAAATCGACAAGGTAAAATCAGTCTCGCAATAAGCTAGACCATGATAGAACTGTAACAGTCTGTAAATCGAATGCTTGTGAGATACATTTCACCGCCAGATGTATGTGCGGAGTAGGGCCCAGCGAAACCGATCAATCCGGGCGGGGGTAGGGGAGGGGGCAATGGCTTAAGTACCGACTGATAACTTCATCGAATGCATGCCCTGATGATGTGGTTGGAATAGTAGTCGAGAACCTGTAAATAGCCCTCGAACGATGTTGAGGTTACGTGAAGGTTGCGTCAATTGAAAAGTACGCGAACGAGCCACAGGTTACAACAAAGTAATGCAACATAAATTAGACCTTTACCCTACGTAACAGCCCAAAAGGCCATCACTATTCACAAAAATTGCTATTCAATTTTCATTTTTTGCCTAAAAAACAAACCCTATGACCCCTCGTTGGAACGAGCTCAACGAGCTCGTTCCAACGAGGAGTCATAAGCTATGTTTTGAAAAACTTTTGTTTGCAGG
Source organism: Pictodentalium vernedei (assembly GCA_031216915.1). NCBI lineage: Eukaryota > Metazoa > Mollusca > Scaphopoda > Dentaliida > Dentaliidae > Pictodentalium > Pictodentalium vernedei. The sequence goes on along the minus strand of CM062293.1, from coordinate 453,925,991 downwards.
TGTCGTCTGCTTTTCATGTTAGGAAAGGGTTAAACAATAGGCAGTACAGCGCCTAAAGTTTGCCAATCGGAGTGTTGAACAAACGCGCCCATTAATGTTATCCAGGGATCGGGAAAGTCGCAGGCAGTTTTGATCGAAGAGATTTTCGACGGGTCGAGGTGTGGCCTTGGAAACCTTGGCCTTGATGTAACATTTTGTACATAAACATAATGGTTATAATATATATATATCAAACGGTTAATGTGTGATCTGTGTGATACAGCGTGAAGACAGTCGCGATTGGTGTATCTTATCCCATTCAGCCCCTGCACCCATTGACAACAAGCTTGTCGTATGAACTGTTCCAGTGACGGACTATTTATGATATCATTACACTATCGCTTTAGTGATGAAAGTTTCAACGACAGACAAAAATATTACAGAATAATTATTGAGTTTGACATTGACTCAGGAACTGGACGTATACGTATCCGTAGGTTACGCCGGAGACCGCCGACCTTGCTTTTTTGAAGGGTTTTATTACGTCATAAAAATTATACACTTTTTTAAAATGAAACACTAGTTGTTTTTAAAACGCATTATCACCAGTGCACCAGATTGTCGGTCTTGTCCAGACAAACTCAACTCTTTGGAGAAAAGCCCTCCAATCTGACACAAATGGCCGGACCAGGACGTAAACAAGAGGTAGGTGTAGTGGGTTTTACCCACCCCGTCTAATGATTTTTTTTTTCAGTTGGGATAATTTCGTCTAGATTAGAGTCTGAGATATGGATTCCCCATTGTTAGTAATCACAGATTTGATAATTGGACTTATCATATGACACGTCCGTTTTGTTCACTTTGAAACATTTGATATTTTGTTTTCATATTAATCAGTGATAAATAAAGCCTTCCGTCAATTTCATTGGTCAATTTCAAAACTAGACAATTTGATTGGCTGAACAAAATACAACTGGGTGACATTTGCATAATTTCAGTAGGGAACATTTACGTTATCTGTCCTTTTTAGGATGGGTTATATTGTATTAATCTTTTACCTACAAGCAAAACGCCATTCTTTTTCTTTTATATTTTCAATTTTTGCTTCCAATACATAGGTTATGACCCCTCATTGGAACGAGCTCGATGAGCTCGTTCCAATGAGGGGTCATAACCTACGTTTTGGAAGCAAAATATGAAAATTTTTAGTTATACGAGGATGTTTTTTTCCAAGTGCCGTCTGCAACTCAAGTTAGGTAATGGGTTAAAAAGTCCTACTAAGTGGCTAATTTGTGCGTGTGTGAGTCATACGATAAATGGAATATGAAATGAGTGTTATTCTCATATAATATTTATGAAACTCGTCCAAATATTCCATTTGGGCTCGCCAGAAGCTCGCCAAAACAGAAAATTCTTAGACTCGTTTCATAAATATTATATGAGAAAAACACTCGTTCCATATCCTCTATTTATGTCACTCACACAGTTGGTCATACAAATGAAGGTCTATAGTATCCGATTCAAAATATTTTTATTATTGTTTGTGTGTAATTATTTATTTATTGGGGTGTAACGACACTTTCGACAGCCAGGGTCACCTCGTGCCGGACAGTTTTACGGGTGGAGGAAGCCGGAGTACCTGAAGAGAATCGCCCGACAACGAGGAGCAACTGTCAGACTCCCCAACATACTAACTCCACACAAGTAGGGTTAGCATTGGTTGAAGACAAGTGCACAGTCGACACGCAGTACGCCTTAGTACACACCACCACCGTGCCCCCACAGGGGCAATTGGAATTACGTGTCTTGCCCAAGGACACAGTGCAGTTGCTGAGGGTGGGATTCGAACCGAGGACTTCTCGGCTTGCAGCGTGCTTCTCTACCTACTGAGCCACTGCGCTCCCGTTTGTGTGTAAAAAGAAAGTTGGCAGCCTATAAGCAGGCAATACAATAACCACCAAAATGGAATAGATTGGTAAGTAAGATGGGTCAGCAATAGTCTTACAGCCCTTCTGGGATCTAGGGTTATATTGTAAGTAGACCCAGGGATTTGCAAATTAGAAATGAGGCAACCTGAAACAGGGTCGCCATTAGGGCCCTGCGAATCACATATTTTCGATTCGAATCGAATCTCGAATCGAACGGAATCTGTTATTCGAAATCGAATCGAACCTCGAATAGAATACATGCGACTTGATGTCCCGACTGATAAAATTTTCCAGCTACATCATCAAGGCATGCCTTCGTGGCATGCCTTGATGATGTAGTTGGAATATTACCCAGTAAGGATTTTTGTTAAAAAATTCTGCACCGGGCACTGTATATGGCTAACCGCTAGCAACCGAGAGCTCATCGTCGATATTGCTTGGGAACTTTAAATGTGTTTTCAGCAGTGACAGTGACTAGTGAAACTGGAATATAACATGGTTGCTGACATGGGTTAATATAGCGGGAATTACATCCTGTCTTTATTTTCACCATCATTTATGTACAATTTCTGTTTCAACTATACATTTTGTGAGACGACTAAGGTGACTGATACCAAGCGAAATTCCAGTAAAAAGATTCGAAGGAAAACGAATCGGGTAGCCGATTGTGAATCGAACCGAATACCAACTTAAGATACGAAATCGAATCGAATCTCGAGACTGCGAAGAGCCCCAGTTACCATACATTTTTTCATACAATCCCCTTTTCTGATTATTTAGGCCCAGTAATACTGGCATATTTCAGCGATATCAGTACAACGTATGAGATATGCAAACCAAGATATTGCTTATCTCATATTTTGTATTGATATTGCTGAAACAACGATGTTTACTTTCCAATGGTGTTTTAATTTCCAACGGTTCATCTACAAAGTCAAAGGACACTTAAGTTTTATCATTACAGCATGGTTCTGGAAAAGCTAACGAATGACTACCAAAGAAATTTCCAGTGTACTTTCTTTGTTGTTTGTCTTTGGTCCAGTAATGCAGACAAACGAAAATGGATCGCCTAATTTCTTTTGAGGCGGAAAATAGGCGAACTAAACGATTGTTCGCCCCATCTGTACACACTTATAAACCTCCTTACAAATAAAAAAAAAGACTGACCGATTTTCCGTGTTTTGACCTCGTAAGGTTGGTACGATGCTACCTGATACAATTAAAGATAGCACAAATATCATTTTTGTCACTATCATATAACTCCCGCAAATAGCCTCTCAATGCAGCTATAGTTCGCTCGAAAATTGGCTTTACTGGACAACGAAAATTTCAGAGTTTAAAAATTCACATCATGCTTGTTTCAAATGAGGGTCATATTAATGAGTACAGAATTCCTAGATGAACGTGAAATGACACAAGTGTCTCGGCGTTGTACATTCTATCAATATAATTTTGTTTGTTTGATTTTTTTGATGTCGTACATAACTTTCAAACACGTATTGTCTTATGATAAGTGAATTATTAGAGCCGCCAACTGATCTGCATAATCGCCTATCAGATTTGCGAGATCAAACGAGACGCCACCACCGGCATCTCATTTGATTACATGATCTGATCTCGTCAACTTGACGGAATACGACAGTCCAGACCAATCGACTGTTGTAAAATACTTATGTAGTACATACCTGCATTTTATTAAAAGAAACAATGAAACACAAGAGCATTGAAATAATTCTAATTTTCTTGCTTTTTCAAATTCCATGTGTGTGCTTACAGCTATTGTTTACTGCTGCGAGCGAACTGCAGATGACAGAAAATCGATTCGAGGACATACGTTCTAAGACATGGATCAGCTTCATATAGGACTGCGTATAGACTGGGTTGGGTTGCTTTCATATGTTCGTGGTGAAAAACTGTTTCTACAAGCCGCGTCAGCAGTGTCGTTTGAGGGTTTCAATAGTGCTAAGATGCATCGGTGAATTATTTGGTTTGTGCTGTTGAACAATTCATCAAGGAGGGGGCGTTTGTTTGTTTCAAGAGAAACCGTCAGTATTGTGATTACAAAAACAGAAAACGCTTAAGAATCTCAAAAATCGATACAGACAAGTCGTCCCCTGAGTTCCAACGTGTTCTATGTGCCAATAGGCACATATAACACATTGGAACTCGGGGGACGATGTGACAACATTGCAAGTAGTATGTAACGTTTTCGACTCCCCAGGGTACCGCAGAAATGGCGCCATGTCACGTGACCCAGTTACGCCATGTTGGGTTGTCATGGTAACACGCGTAAGCAGTCATGTTGTGACGTCAATACCATGGTGATACATGCTGTCAGTGCACATGCGCAGCACGTGTTGTTTAAGTGACACGTGTTTCCGTCGTATATTTTAACTGGAGGTCGCCATCTTGGTTTCTATGGTGGCACGTGGTTTCTATGTGACCCAAAACATCTAATAGAACGGGGTGTGCTCGGAGGGAGGGTGTATTTGATTGCATGGGAGGAAATATACCCAAATCACCAAAACGGTCTGAAATCATCGAGATGGATCACGTTTAAGTGGCCAGCCCATTGTGAAAATTAGAGGAAAGCATCTCTTTCGGACAGCATACTGTACGGCCGCTGTGGACTGGTCACTTTCCACAGGTGGGCAATATTTCCACGGACGTAATAATTTTAGATTCTGAACACTTATTACAGCAATAATCATCAAAACTTTAATTAATGAAGCACCTGGTACAACTCGGTGCTTCTTTAGTTAAAATTTTGTTGATGATGATTTTTATTACCCGGTAAACGCGTGCGTGGACATCACTGCCCACGCGTGTATTACGACCAGTTCAAGGCAACTGTGCTGTAAATCTTCATCGCCATTTGCCATAGAATATGGAAGAAGAGAAAAAGCAAAGCGCGTTAGTCACCAATTATTAACTCGTGTTTTCCTATCTAATCTAAAGCAATCCTTCTGCTTCATTTGGTCTTCTGCCTCTCCGTTTTGCTGTTAATGAGAGTTACACAATATTTCTGATCCGCTTTCAACGTGAGATTACATTGATCTGTTTTTTTCGAAATTAGTTTAAGAAAAATTCGCAACAAGATGAGAAATCTTCTCAGTGTTTCCACATTAAATTGTATTGGGAATCTAGCGCCACCAATTTCCAAATTTGTTGATTTCTGAATTACTTGGATAAACTTTCTTCTCTTGCACTCAGCTCTGCACCATTGACCAAAGATGCGCGCTTGTTGAAGGATTATAACACATTGGCGAAACAACGCGTTTATATATAGAATATACCCATAGTAGCTTGGTGTACCAAATGTTCACCACGAGTGGTGAAGTGGTGTTCACCGCGAGCCTTTGGCGCGCGGTTAACACCACTTCACCACGAGTGGTGAACATTTGGTACACCAACCTACTTTGGGTATATTTTATTTATACCAGAATTGTCAGATTATTAAGAGTCGCTATTATTTTTTCTCGATTTTACTGAGCACCAGATGTACATACGAGCGAATCTGTTTTTGTTTACCTGAGCATCGGTGGGCGATACTTTAGCTATCAATTTTATCTCCGAAACGAAATGGAAAAAAGAAACGGGGCCTTTTTCATTTTAATAACATACTAATTCGAGTTATGGGTGCTTTATTAACATGAGACAATGCATGTTTGTTAATTTTTGGTGTCTTATGGGATAAACTTATTTAAAAACGTAATAAATAATCGCCACTTTCATTTCACTCCTTGCGATGCGACGTGCGATAAATTTAGACAAGTTCGCATTCAGGTCGACGTCACCAAAGGTCAACTTGGATGTAGTTCCACTGTAGGTGTAAATAGTAACTATTGAAATTCCATTGCTGTTGTGTTCACCACAGTTGGCTTGTAAAGCTAAAATTTATGTCATTGGCTTTTCATATATAGTAGAATAGGTAATCATGGTATAAATTGGATGATACCTGACATTAAATTGAAACAGTCAGTCCTTCATATATATACGCTGTGCACAAATAAAAGTGAATTATGCCTAAATTATACGGTGTTTAAAACATTTTATCTTACAATCAACATGTATTTTGTCTGTATTAACTCCGCATCTGTCGTGTATCCGACCCCCTGATACAGATGTTTGTATCAGGGGGTCGGATACAAGCACGTTCCTTTCGCGAGAGTTCCATTTTTTTTTATTTTTGTTCATCCGCACCAATAAATAGTTCGTTATATATTCGTCTACATTCTTGACTTATCCCCAATATATTGTAAGATAAAATGATTATTACCATCATGTGGATGCACAAAATATGTATCCGAGTCTAGCTCCGGGTTCTAAGGGAAGATCACGACTCGTCGACGAGTCGTGATCTTCCCTTAGAACCCGGAGCTCGACTCGGATACATATTTTGCACATCCACATAATGATAATAATCTCTGTTTACCAAGTTCTTCAGCGTCCCGTGCCTAGTTTGATCATGGTTCTCGAAAACCTCAACACTGTTCAGGACCAACTCGTTAATAAAAATAACACATCCTGCAGGTAAGTTAAAAAAATTCATACAGTTCGACGCTATCAACTATGTTTCTAAGAAAAAGGTTTTTCTTTACCACCAGGCCGCATTATCCTTGGTGGTGTTTAGCGTTATGCCCAAATTAAATTAGTCTAAAGGCTTTCAGCTATTTTGGAGAAAAGTGACAAATGTTTGCATCATTGAAAGGCTTGACAAGTATAGGCTCAAAATTCAGCAAAAAAATCATTATCTTACAACGTATAGCTGGAAAACAGTAGCGCTTTCTAAAATTGAACGCGCGTTGAACCGAACGAGCTTGTTCCGAACGCTTGTTCTTAACGGGCGTTCAACGCGCGGCGATGATCGACGCGGGACACGGCGTTGGGTAGAAACCGAGCAGAGGATCAGTGTTCCTCCCCCGGGAAAACATTTGAAATTTAGTATCCAATCCTCTTCAAAAGAAGTGGGCATTGTTTTTTCTGTGCGAGACTGGGCGAATTACACACGGCTAAAATGGGTTCAGAAGGGATAGCAAGACGAGTGATTGATCGTTGTGTGGCATTTTCGTGAAGATGAAGCCATTCCACTTCTTGAAGTTGTAGGGGATCGGTATCCTCGCTGAGACAAAAGTAGGGGAACAGCATTCCCCCGCTACATCACCATTACTATGTTGAGATTACAGGTTTCACTGACTATTCTGTTTGGATAGTTACTGTCTCGCGATTACAAAAACGGACAGAGAGTTAGTTGTTACCGGGTAGCGATCTGGGGCCAATACTATAACATTTTTACAGCTGTATTTTTCAGAATTGTGCTTTCTATTTATGGAAATAACTAATTCGAATAAACCATTAGCATTTTCAAAGATGTGGCAATTTGCCAGTTGGCAAATTGCCATATTTTTTAAATACCAGTCATTGATATTCATTTATATAGAACACAATTCGGGAAAACACGAGCGCGGTGGCTCAGTGGTAGACTGTTGGACTTCTATGCTAGAGGTCTCGAGTTCGATCCCCGTCCGGGACGCTCCGCGTTGTGATCTTGGGCAAGACACTTTATCCCGGTTGCACACATGGGGGTACGATGACGCCGTGTACTAAGGCGTACTGCACGTCGATGACGCACATGTCTTCAACCGCTGTAACCCTGCTTGAGCGGAGCTTGAACAGAGTTAGAATGTCGAGGAGCTGACAGTTGCTCGTCGATGGTCAGAGGTTCTCTCCGGGTACTCCGGCTTCCTGTACCCACAAAACTGACACAGTCACGATTAGCCATTGTGCATAAGTATGTGACATTAAAACACCAATAAATAAAATAATAACAAATCGGGAAAATACAATTGTAAAAGTTCTATAGTATTAGTCCCTGGTCGAAATCTCTGTCCCTTTTCACAGATCGAGTTAACCCTTTCCAGACGGATCGTCATATTTGGCCGGTGAGGCACGTCCGTTCTGGGGATGTTTCATCTTCCCTTACCCCAACGTATTTAGAAACTTGAGAGTGAACATTTCTTTTCAGCATAGTATCTTTCAATGAATTTGTTTCCAACGTCCACCCATGAAAGACATTCCCCACTCATATGTAATTAGTAATTGTATAAGATTGTAGCCGTTTCATCCGAGTTCCGCATTTGTTCAGCAGAATATTATTTATACCAGAATGTGTGAATCTAGTTTGAATTCTCTGGGTGTTTCAATAATAATCTAATCCCGCAGCCCCATGGGGCTGCGGGATTAAATTATTACTGAATCTTCTCACCCTTACTCTTCCTCAAATTTTATACATGCGGCATTAAGAGGTTATTTATTTATTTATTGGTGTTTAAGGTCACATACTTACGCACAATGGCTAATCGTAACAGTGACAGTTTTACGGGTGGAGGAAACCGGGGCACCCGGATAGAGCCAGCGAGCATCGACGAGCAACTGTCAGCTCCTCAACATTCTAACTCTTTTCAAGCTCCGCTTAAGCAGGGTTACAGCGGCTGAAGACATGTGCACCACCGACGTGCAGTACGCCCTAGTACACGGCGTCATCGTGCCCCCATGTAGGCAACCGGGATAAAGTTCGTTGCCCAAGGACACAACGCGGGTCGTCCCGGACGGGAATCGAACCAATAGTCTACCACTGAGCCCCCGCGCTCCCCATTATGGGGTTAATGTATGTTTGAAAAACACTAATTCACAGTTATTTTACTTTTGCTTTTCTCTGTAATCGCCACCTTTTCAACTCGTGCACGATAAAAATGAACAAGGTAAGATAAATAGAGACACGCTTACCGTACTGACACGATTCTCCCATCCATCCAGGTTCGCAACCCCTCTGTTGGAAACACCTGCCGTTTTTTTCTTCACAATATCCTCTTCCGAAGCAATGACATCTATACTGACACGTTTGGCCGAAAGTTCCTGATCTGCAATGAGCTGAATGGTAAAAAACTTATCGTAAAGTTTGTGAATTGAAATTCCTGGAATTTTTGGGTACTCATCCATGTAAAGGCCACATGCTTTTTGTTGTATACATGTCTATACAAATTAGAAGTTTAGGAATTTTTAGGAATGTGTTTCCTGGTGTTTCTGAATTTTAAAACGAGAAAAAGGTAAAGCAGTTATTGGTGTTTAAGGTCACGTTGAGCATCTGTGGCTATACCATGACCGCAACACAGTATAAAACCAGGTTTTGCCAATGGTTAACATATGTGCTGCCCACTGCAGGAGATGTACAACACAGACATACACAGAACAACACGCGTGTGTGAATGTGTTAATCGATATGGCATGGGTGCCAGCGCGGAAGGGTAGAACGAGAGGCCTTGAGTTTTATCCTTCCGCGATGGCACAAGTGCCATATTGATTAACCCATCACACGCGTGTGTCGTTCTGTGTTTATTACACGCCTTCACGTCTATAAAAACAATTATTTGAAGGACACTCAGCAATTCATTTGACAACTATCAACACAACACATTTTATCGCCAACCAAATTTTCGAGGCGAACCCTTGTTATTGTTTCGTCCCCTGAGATCCAATGTGTTCTATGTGCCTACTGGCAGCATACTGGCACATAGGACACATTGAAACTCAGAGGACGATTTTTAGCTATCGCTAGAGATTCAAATTATAATTGCGTTGCACGATTTGTAGAAATTTCCAGTGAAATTTCGCTTCTATTTAACCCTTTAATACTTTTGTACGTCTTATGACGTACGAAATCAAACAGTGCCTTGATACTTTTGTACGTCTTATGACGTACGAAATCAAAGAGCGCATTGATACTTTGTGGTCATTACTGTTACTATTTTCGATTCTTTAAAGTGCTAACCTCAAATCCTATTTTCTAATGAATTGTGCTCAGTGACAACAGTTTAGCCAGATGTTATCGCAGCTTAAAATACTAATATAACCCAGCTGTCAAGACCTCTTAACTGGTTGAATGTAAGAAGCCACTATCAGGGCTTTTAAAAAATGAGGATATCAGAGCAAAAACCAACACTTCCGTTGCTAATATTTCATATTCAGTGAAACACAAATAATATTTAGTGTATACAAATTTGTTTTATTACAAATTATTGGAGAGTGCCTCTGGGCACTCTCCAATTATTTGTAATAAAACAAGTTTTGAATAACAAATTTAGACCACCAAAAATAATCTAGCCCTCGACCAGATAATCACAAATGTGACAAATATCTTGTTATTTGTACTTTTCGACGTTTGACGTCGCATTTTGAAAAACGTTGAAGAAACTGAATTCCCAGTGGCGTTTGAACGTCAGGATAATTTAAGTCTCAAAGGGTTAAAAATAGTCTGTCAACGATTTATGTTCCGCACATATGTGCGGAACAAAGTTTCATTTTCTGCATGGTTTAGTGTTGCTGTAGATTGGGATTACACAGAACGGGCGTGTAATAATTTGGTTACCGGATCCTATTTTACCAGTAAAAACAAAACTTTGTTTAATATAATAAAGATGCACTTCTCAACTTCCTGGGGTCTCAAGAACATACCTCATGACTTCTCATTCCAACGGACCCATCGCGCAGTTTTCAATGAGATGTCATAATCTATGTTTTGGGCAAGAGATTGCAATGTTTTAGTTATTCAAGAAGAAGTGAGGTCCCTGGCCGTCATGGCAACTCCTTAAGCTCATGACCAACTACGACGGAATACACTAAGCTTAGTTCTTTTGCATCTTATTTTTGTTGGGAACATTCTATTACTTTTTTGATCTCAGCGAGCTAGGATACTTTATATTGGTACACAAATCACATCACAGTCATCAGACAGATTCACATTCAAACGCTTTGGTCATAAAAGTTAAAGTTGTATAAAGGTTAGTCAAATTCATGAAATACCGACATCGAGGTTAGTAACTAACTCACACCTATGTGCTTTGTTCAATCACCGCCCCCCCCCCCCTCCCAAAAAAAAAAACAAAACAAAAAAAACAAAACAAAAACAAAACCGCTCGGTCTCAGGTGCAGTCAGAAGACTAGAGATATTCAAGTGACGTCACTTGAACACCTAGTTTATTGCTCTACCAGGTATCCCAAATTGCTTGCACAATAGGGCCATATTGTAAGTAATAGCTACAGCCTTGCTGGGGTATTCAGGGACTCGAACAACCTGACAGCGCGCGAGTGACGCCGAGACACGCAATGCCGAGGTGTTACAGCACGCTGGCAGATTGTTCAAATTCATGACTGCTGACAGCTACGTTGGTAACCGACTTACACCCTGTCTTCTGTCCAGTCAATAACACGCACGGACTCGGATATACTCAGTACACGTGTGTTATTCAAGTGACGTTATTTGAACACTCGCTTCTGTGTTCTATCGAGTATTTCCAGTTAGTTACTACTCCCAAAAGACAAAATAGCCAGGGTATAAGTATTTTGTGATGTTCTCCGACTGAGCGCCAGTTTTGTGATGAAAGTATGGGAATTGGGTTTTTGAACGCTTCAAGCGCCTGAACGGAAACAGTCATGTTTGAGACGCAGTTCAAACACTGTGGCAAAAATCTTGCATTAACTCTGAACGTTCAATGTGATTTTGTCTTGCAGTGTTTGCCGTAGCCTATTGAGTGTGTCAATCACCGAGTATTGGTACACAAAAGCAGCAATTCCGTCAATTATAAGACTGCGAAGGGCCTAATTTAAATAGAATCATACAATGATAATGGTCTATGGACCCAGCTTTTAAACACAGGAATCTCAATTAATGGAGTTTACACCGGTTTTTGGGGAACTCATACACCCTGTGAGGCGAAGCCGAAGGGTGTAAGAGTTCCCAGACCGGTGTAAATTCCCAAACACTCTGGAAAAACACAAGGATAGCAGATTTATTTCCAAGAACTTTGGTGTACATAATACTTTAACCTAAATTGTGGAAAAATAACTGACAGAAAATTTGTACTTTAAAAGTTTTTTAATAAAATCAGACAAATATGGATGTCATTGGAACTGGCTCAATGAGCCAGTTCCAGTGACATCCATATCTGCAATATTTTATTGCACATGAATATTAAATTTCCTGTATTTTTATTTTTGTTCTAGCAATAACCGAGCAGAAGGAATGAATTAATAATTAAAAATGGGTACTTTTTTTTAGCAATATAGCCTGCTATTGTGTATTCTTGTTTTTGTACCATGGTTAACCACAGTGTTAAAAAGCTACTGTGGATTGCATGTTTCACCGCACCTCTCAGCCAATCAAAATGCAGTATTTTGTTTCATTTGGAAATAATAGGATTTATACCTGGACCAATGTCACACACGCAGTCGGTCATAGAATAGGAGGTCTGTCGACCTCGACACGGCCCAGCGTAATAAATTTAGACTATCCATGGCCAGCTTTTATCTTCAAATTAGTGGAAAAATGGTCTGGTTATCTCCCTTGAAATTGTCGTTTTGGAGATTGGATATTAGCATTACAGAAATGGGACAGTTTTGCAATTCCTAACTTTAAATAAAATGTTCAGAAGTTACAATGTGGAAGCACGTGGCATCTGAAAGTTCAATGTATTTTCTTCATACTGATTGTTGAGTATCCCCAGTTTACCGTCTAAGTTTTGTTCCTCTGTCATTTATAAAATGTACTGTTTTCTTCAGTGCAATTATGCTAAATATGTTTTAAAACAGTGTTTCCATTGGCTTTGGCCATCTATGTACTCTTTTTGGTTTGACAGATGACTGGGAAGCGCATTAAATCAAAAATATGATCTTGTGTCAACTGTCTGATAAAAATATCTATCTTGACCTCTGTTTCTTTGATGTCCATATTTCTGTAAAATCTGATTACTTCTCTCACACCTATGCCGATTATCTGTGAAACGATTAGCTGATGATTCTGGTTGTCGATTATGGGATATAACCGTCCACTTGAACCGGTCAGTTGAAGTGGAAAGCCGGGTATGGGTAAGGTGCGTGTTTATTGAATAAGAGGTTCCGTCACGATTACCGCATGTATATTTTATTTATCAATGATAAAAAGATTTCCAGTTTTTAACTATAATCCATACTAACTAATATTCCATAGAGAGTAATCGCTTGACTGGACTGGTTACGTGAAATAATTCATGAGAGGTGAGGGACGTTGTACAAACACGAGTGCGCGAATGCACACGAGTGTTTTACAATATAGTCCCTCGCCTCGAATGAATTATTTCACGTAGCCAGTCCAGTCAAGCGATTACTCTGTTTATTACTTTTCATTATTAACGATAATTATATTTTTTCACCCTTTACCTAACGTAACGGTCAAAACCGGCCAGCGCTATTCTCAAAAATCGCCAATTAATTTTCATTATTTTTTTATTTTTTGTCTCTAAAACATAGGTTATGACCCCTCATTGGAACGAGCTCGTCGAGATCGTTCCAATGAGGGGTCATAACCGATGTTTTTGAGACAAAAAAAGAAAATAATAGTTATTCAAGAATTGTTTTTTGCAAGTGTCGTCTGCTTTTCATGTTAGGTAAAGGGTTAAAAAAACCCAAAACAATGAAGTCCGCTTTACATCCACGGCAAAGCGTCTTCGTTTGCGCGCACGGATACATGATCCAATTGTTGATTGCATAATTCACTTGTGATGTTATCGTTTATAATCAAACCGGGAAATCTCAGTAAATCACACTTTGGAAAGTTATAAAACTACATCAGCATGGCACACCTTCGACAAAGGTATGCCTTGATGATATTGTTGGAATATTTTATCAGTCGGGCCCAACAAATCAGGTTTACAATCCCAAATCCCATTAATCCTATAACGCTCCTGTTTGCAATCCTAAAGTGGTACTTTGTATTGTTGTTTGAGCACATGAAGAGGATATGATTGTGCTCGTGATTAACATGCATCGATATTGGGCGCGGATCTAGACGTTGCGGTTGGTGGTGTCATCGAAATCGTCGAACCAGTAAAAAACCAGTAAAAACCCCAGAGAAATACTGGGATATTAAGAGGTTATCGCTTGTTTTGATATCGGCCGAGGTATCAACCCGAGGTAATTTCACATCAGCCTAAGACAGACCGAAGGATGATGCGAAGTTGTTTAGGGCTGATATCTTGACCGATATGAAACTAACCAAGTAATAACCTCTTTATTCATTAACCCAACCTAAATAATTTCCAAAAAACATCAGACCTGTTACAGTTTTCTGACAGTGTTATTGTTTCTTATTCTTTTCACATGAGGCGCGTTAGCGTTGTGGTAACCGGTTCTCTCCAGATCGCCGAAGTTAAGTAACGTCGAGCTCGATTAGTCCTTGGATGGGTGACCGTCTGAGCGATCGATTCGGTCTCCCGCGTTGTGTCCTTGGGAAAGGCACTTAACCCTGATTGTCCACATGGGGGCACGATGGCGCCGTGTACTAAGGCGTACTGCGCGTCGATGGTTCGCATGTCTTGAACCAATCTAACCTTGACTGTGCTGAAGTGCGGAGTTACGATGTTGGGGAGCTGGCAGCTGCTTGTCGTTGCGCGAACTGTAACCGACACGATATGATCTTGGCTGTTAATGTGTCGCTAAACTTTAATAAATAAATAATTCTTTTCACAAAGTCCGAAGTTTCCTCTTTTAGTTCAGCTATCCGAATGTCTCGGCTTCCTCGGGTCGCCGAGGCGTTCAGATAGCTGAAATATCTCTTCTTCCACTTCGTCGAATCCCCGCTTACGACTTTGAACTTCAGTTTGGGTTGAATTTTCTGTATAGCTCTCTTATTTCTTCTCGTTATCCATTTAATCATTACTTAATGCCATCATTAATTCCTCATCATACCAACTCTGCCTCCAACCACCTCGCCATGCCTGGTAACGCTAATTCCCCTATTGCGTTCGACGAATAACTGAAGATTTCAATGTAAACAACGAGGGGGACAGCTCTAACGTGGTCCATATCAGTCGAGTTTAAAGCCATATCAGCCGAGTCATACAGTACGTGGAGAGTGTATTATCACTAAATCACCCGCAGAGTGGAGATTTCACCCAAGCAATAATTGCAAATTTGTTGCAAAGCATAACAAGCACAAGCAAAGTTTCAGCCATTGGACCTCCGGGTTTAACCCGGAGGTCCATTGGCTGAAACATCTGCTTGTGTTTTTTGGCGATATGTACACAATTTGAAAGTTATAGATTGGGTGATAACTCCACTCCGCGGGTGATTTAGTGACAATCCACTCTCCACGTACTGTACATAATAAATAATTTATAGATATGTTATTTTAGAACTCAAGATTGAATCAAGAAAAACGAACACAAATCGCATATGAAAAGCAATTTTCTCGTTTCTTTTTTCCAGTTAAGATTCTAATGTGCTGTTTAATCTCGACCCATTTCAAACTTCCTGCCTACTATTTTAATGACAATACCTCTAGCGCTGAGAGGAGGGGGGGGGGGGGGGGTGGTTTAACTGCTCTTGGGCCCGCGCCCCGTTAAAAACTCGAAATGTTTGATGTTTTGATGTTTTAAAAAAGTGTAGGTTGACCTACCGATACATCTGTGCTGAAAGTCGTGGGAAGGCTTTTGGTACGGACTTCCGGCGTTGGTTGAGGTGGCAAGAGTTTGTAGTTGCATTACTGACCAGGTTTCTACGGCAGCGTAGAACCGCCACACCATAGTATATTTCCAGGGATACCTAATCTGTTTTTACAGATTAACTAATATGTATTTACAGATTACTTAGTTAATCTGTTTTACAGATTAGTAATATGTTTAAGCAAATTAGTAATCTGTAAAAACAGATTAGTTAATCTGTAAAAACAGATTAGTATTCTGTAAATACAGATTACTAATCTGTAAAAACAGATTAGTTAATCTGTTTAAACAGATTACTAATCTGTAAATACAGATTAGTTAATCTGTAAAAACAGACTAGTAATCTGTTTAAACAGATTAGTAATCTGTAAAAACAGATTAGTAATCTGTTTAAACAGATTAGTAATCTGTAAAACAGATTATTAATCTGCAAAAACAGATTAGTTAATCTGTAAAAACAGATTAGTTAATCTGTTTAAACAGATAACTAATCTGTTTAAACAGATTAGTAATCTGTTTAAACAGATTAGGAATCCCTGGAAATATGCTATGGTGTGGCGGTTCTACGCTGCCGTAGGTTTCTTTCATATAACCCCCCACTTGTGTTCCAATTTGTTGGTTTTCCGCCTATCGTTCTTGCATCATGGTGGTCGCGATTATCTTAGGATAAAAAAATGCACCACACACACAGAAATACAGGTAATAAATTACCCAAATTGTATGGTAATAATTGAGTAGATATTATCAAGAAAAATGCAGAATGCTTCTCCTAGCACTTATTTTTAAAAGTTTATGGGGAAGACCCCAAGACCCCCCCCCCCCCCACTCCCTCGCTTATCGCTACGCGCCCTCGGCGCTCGCAGGGCCATGACGCAATGCCCGTTCTACACATTGCCCCGGGACCCGTCCTTGCTGACAGCGGCCCTGAACAGTACTATAGACATGTCTTACCAGTTAAAAAATCAAGTGTATGTTTGACACGTCATTGTCGATACTCCCTAAAACTATTTGTAAACTTGTGTGTCGTTAAGCCCATAAAACACGTGTTATATTTTCTCCATTACTTTCCTCTATATAAGCTCACATCAGTTAATTTATAGAGTTGAGGGATAATTTATGCAAAGTTGACAGCTATATTCGGTACATTGTTGTGGTAGGTGTGAACAATTAATCAAAATGCATTTCTTCCGTAATTTTATTGCACCCTTCTCAATGTCGCCCCTGTAACTAACATAAAGGACAAATATGCCAAATCTGTTTAATGAAACTCTGAAGACATAGGACACTCCTTTTAAAATTATATATATATATTCTTTACATTCAGCAAAATATCGCACCATTCCTCTTTGAAATGAGCTGATTATATGAGTCAGTATCCATGTGGCCAACAATTTGAAGAGACTGTCAGTAAAGTTAGCTCCCCTTAATTTTCTAAAGCTCTCAAAACGAATTTACCCACAGTACCTTGGTGTACCAAATGTTCATCACAAGTGGTGAGGTGCTGTTAACCGCGAGCCTTTATTAAGTGTTTTAATGTTAAATAATACAATATTCAATATTAAATTCTAGCAGTGCCCCCTACGTGCGAATCTGTTTTTGTTTACATGAGCACCAGTGGGCGGTACTTCCGCTGTTAATTTTACCGCCGAAACGAAATGGAAAAAAGAAACGTGCAAATCACGGGCCTTTTTCATTTTAACCCTTTGAACTCTAGTGGTATCTTCCATGCCAGTTCAATGGCAGCAATTAGAAGAGTCCATATTCATTATTTGGGGTAGACCAATCAGTATTTTCAATGTGCAGCCTTGGGCTCCACGTTGAAAATACTGTTTGGTCTACCCCACAATATTTACTGAACAGCCACCCTATATAATGACGTTGTGACTTATCCTGTTTCAGGCCGGAAAATCGGCCGCTGTGTTATAAAGGGTTAATAACATAACAACATACCATTTCGAGTTATGGATGCTATATTAACATGAGACAACGCATGTTTGTTAATTTTTGGTATAGTTTGAGGTAAACTCATTTAAAAACGTAATAAATAATTGCCACTTCCATTTCACTCTTCGCAAGGCGACGTGCGATAAATTTAAACAAGTTTACATTCAGGTCGAGGTCACCAAAGGTCAACTTGGATGTAGTTTCAATGTAGGTGTGCTATATTAACATAAGACAACGCGTGTGTGTTACTGTTTGGTACCTTATGGTATCTTCATAAGCGTTCGGGCCTCATTTCGGTAATCTAACCACGACGGAGCGTTTATATCAGGCCTGGCAATCTAGAAAATCAAGGATTGCAATACAGTTGCCCTCCTCAGATTGCTTGGGAGTACAGTTGAACTTGAAATTTTCAATGCAAAAACTTGTATGCTGGTTTTGGTTATATTCACTTCAAGGTATTAATATTGTAACTGAAAAATAGTACTACATTCAGCTACACAGTCATTAGTGGAAATATTGGCACACACATCTTCTCATTATTCAAGATGTTGCATTCAGTTCATATGTGACTGTCCTCTTCACTCAAAATCTATCTAAATGCAACGCAGAATGGGCCATGAATTATTGCGAATCAACTCAACATCGACCAATCGTTCCCTGAGTTCCAATGTGTTCTCTGTGCCAGTAGGCACAGAGAACACATTGGAACTCAGGAGACAAAATGATAATAGATTTTAAAGGCAGTCCCAAACAGGTCTGGCATTCCAGAAAATCAAGGGGTGCAACAAATTCCCTACCTCATTTTTATGTGTATCCATAACATGTATGGTACACATAATGTCGGCATCCGGGGTGGCCCTCCGTCGTTCGTCCATACTTTGTCTGTCTGTCTGTCTGTCTGTCTGTCTGTCTGTCTGTCTGTCTGTCTGTCTGTCTGTCTGTCTGTCTGTCTGTCTGTCTGTCTGTCTGTCTGTCTGTCCGTATCCATTTCTTTGGCATTCGATAACTTGAAAAATATTGCTTGGATTGTCATGTTATTTTATATTTGTGTTTAGATTACTGATGTGCCGAGCTGTATAGTTTTTGGTGTAAATCTGATAATTTGATCCTGAGATATTAACCCTTTATCCTTCAAATTGAAAATTGCTCTAAACATTGGTCCTGAGATTGGCATTCGATAACTTGAAAAATATTGCTTGGATTGTCATGTTACTTTATATTTGTGTTCAGGTTACTGATGTGCCGAGCTGTGTAGTGTTTGGTGCAAATCTGATAATTTGATCCTGAGATATTAACTCTTTATCCTTCAAATTGAGAATTCTTCCAATGCCTTTGGCATGAGATAACTCAAAAAATATCAATCCAATTGTCATGTTACTTTATATATATCTTCAGGTTACTGATGTTCCGAGCTAAATAGTTTTTGGTGTAAATCTGTTATTTTGATCCTGAGATATTAACCCTTTATCCTTCAAATTGAAAATTCCTCCAAAAATTGGTCCTGAGACAATAACAGCTTTCTACTAGTTGCACGTATGGGTACACATCTGACGATTTAATCGGCCTATTTTTTTCTAGGCGTGCAGTAGGCGTGGCGCACTCCTGCACTCCTAAAGAATGCCAGGCTTGTTTATATACTGTCGATATATGTTGACATGTGATTTCGGTGGTACCGATTTCATATGACAAGTTTTAAGCGATAAGATCGGTATAGGTCAATTTGGCACTGATAATAATTGCGTGGCAAAGAAAGTAAATTTTACGATGTTTCCAAATTTCAGTGTAGATGGACAACTAAAAGCATCATTGTTCTCTCATTTTGAACGCTTTTGGGTAGCAGACAACACATGGAAATGGAAACCGGAAGTTCTGTGGCAAACATAGTTAGGCCTTCAGTCAAATGATATTTTCATACAAACATCATTTTGACGATTACCGTTAATGTTTGTGAGGATATATAGTTTTTTTAAACCTAATTATCTAGTTTTATATTTACGTATCTTCAACAACAAAATTATAATAGTGCTAAACAGAGGCTAAAATGGCATCACTGAATAAGAAAATTGAAAAATTGTCCTACATTTTCGACCTTATCTCGCAGTGATGGCATTGTCAGCGCAAATTTCCCCAGTGAATGATTTGAACGTTTTCATTTCCATCGCTCGCCTTGGTCCGGAAGTCCATTGGGGCCTACGTGTATAGCGAGGAGATCGAGCATTGCGAATATTCGAAATGCATTGCGAATATTCGTATTCAACATTGCGAATATTCGCAATGCATTGTGCATATTCGCATTCAACATTGCGCATATTTGCAATGTTGAATGCGAATATTCGCAATGTGAACGCGAATATTCGCAATGCTCCCACTACACATGTTGGCCCTAATGGTCTTCCGTACCTTGCAGATTTGAGAAGAGTGTGACCATTTCTGCAGTTTTTAGATATTTGAAAACAATGGTTACAAAGCGTCATGTGACTGACTTCCCTTATGATATTTTCAAATGGCAGTTTATTTCGTTTTCGTCCATTTTCTTGAGGGGTATGTAACAGATCGCGGGCGAAATGGTAAAATATGCGTTCCCCGAGCCTGGAGTTCGAAGTCTTCTATTTTGAAACCCAGCCACTGGAATGGCCGATCTGTTCGTGATTTTTGCAATTGGTAACTTATGCCATTACAAGCTTGTCTCTCGTCCAACTCTTAAAATTGTTCTTTCGTGCAAAAATGAATATATTCCATTGCCTTTTACTTAGTCATTGTTTTGATATATAATATGCCTTTTATTTACTTTTTTTATCAGTATTATTGGCATTGATGAAAGTTTCTTAAAAAATTCAAAAGTTTTGTTGGACAACCCCTTAATAAATATTGGAATCATAACTTGGCAGCTATTCTGGTTACTGGGAATACACAGAACTAAAAATGGGTCATATGCCGCATCACCTTTGACCTGGATCGGCCTTCAAAATTTCGATTAAGGCAGAAAGTTAAGCGCTATGGTCGCACGTGCCACACCACTACTCCCCCTTGTTGATTATATGTAGATGCAGTTATGAACGTTTTCCAACTGCAAGTGAAGTAACAAAAAGTTGATCAGCAAGTGAAAAGAATGAGCGAGCTTCCACCACTTTTTCAAAGAAAAATAGACAACAAATGCCAACAGTTAAGGTCCATTAACCCTCAGAAGCCGGGGCATCAAAATCAATTTATTGAACATGACATACGGCGAAAAACTTACAGTAAAGCAGGTGCTTCTAGTCAAGTGTCGTCTGCCTATTCAGGCAGACGACACTTGATTAGAATCACCTGCTGAATGTTTAATGCTCCTTAAGCCCAAAGATAACTAAATCGTCACAGCCAGATTGCCCGCCATATTACATCGCAGGCAAGAAAACTCGACTTCCGGCTTATAAGAGTTAACAGTCTCTTGAAATGCGGAGAACTGCATACCTCAATAATTTCGCCTCAGCACTTTTTCATACTTACTTGCGTCTGTGACTAAAATGTGCAGAAAACCACACAACAGTAGAATTAGTTCTCTAAAGCAACATAACCCCATTTCACTATTTCCTGTTGCTGACATTCAGTTCCAAATATGAACAACAATTAACACAAATGACATCCAAATGAAAGTGCCTAAACAGGATGAGGGAAGGCATGAATCACGCATATCTTATCACCCCAAGCGTCATGAAATCCAATTATTGAATCCACCAAATGTTTCAACATCATTTGTATAAACTCTCATGTTGTATTGCGACAGGTATTTTCAATTGGGAAGAAAGAGTAGGGCCAACTGTCCTATGCATGGCTGCACATGTCATATAAATGTCAAGCATAAAACAAAAGAGATATATGTAAAAAATATTATTAAAACAGATTGTTCGTCGGTGAATAGTTGTTTGTTTTGTTGAGCAAATAATTCATTTTAAGTCTCAAGCGCCCCGCTTATGAATTGTGGCGAGAGTAAATTTAACCCCAACGTAACTGTCAAGATGATAGCTAATAGTTGCGATTTTCTTGTTTAAAAGTGTGCACGTGTTGAACGCCACATACGCTCTCTGATAACAGATCAATAGTAAGAGAGACAATATTGTCTTCTGTATCGTTATCTGGGTAATTAAGACCAGTTGAACTATAATCTTTGGAAACCAGTGCATCACATATGTTCTGGACACACACCCATATTACGCATCCATCCTGTCTCCGAAATGTCAAAAGATACCAAAATGCGATTGTTTCAAAGGAACTTTAAAGCGAGTGTTAAATTAAGATAGATCTAAGCGGCCAAGTTCAAGAGAAGCGATTAACTGAGAATAATCGGGGGATTTCTCGAAAAATTCATTCCAGTCAAATCCAGTCGGAAGGTGTGTAAGGCTGTGGGTCGTTGCGAGTAGATGGGGAGGTCCCATGCTACAGGTTAGAGAAGGTGCTGCATCGGTGCGAAAGTAAAGGCACGTTGTGATGTAGGGGGAGCCACAGAGCTCATATTTAGAATAGGAGCAGTCGCGGGCCAAGTCGGTGGCCATATATGAGAATAGGAACAGGAACAGGAAGTACGAGCTCATGGAGCTACATGCATTTAGGTAAACGGCATTACTTGTTTTAGAAGGCAAGACATACATAGGCAGTTGGCTTGAGGGCACTCATATAAGGTCCGAATTTAGCCTTGGCCGTCGAGGGTCATAGGCACCGAGATTGAAAGTCCGCGTATTGTCGTAACCCCGTGAGGATTGTAAGGAACAGATAGTAGTTTGTTAACGGTTGCGAACCGTAGTGGAATAGTAGCCAAAGAAGTAAAATCTGTAACGTTGAGGTCTAGAAACCGTATTAAGAGCTTGAGTAAGCGCTTGAATAGCTCGCGAGATAAAATAGTTTTAGGCGGTGTGAGAATTGGTGATGTTGAGAACACTTTGCAGAATATTTTAATGTTAGCTTTGTTAAGTATATATCCGAAGGCGAAGGCAAGGCGCAAAGTGATCGTGAACTGTGGTAGACGCCGATTGAATTGTGATTGAACTGTGAGAACGCTGGTAGAGTCATACAAGCAGAACATTATATGTGTTACGCCTGACTGACGGTGAAGTTAACCCTGCGAGGAGGAAGCAACGAGAAGTGAATAGAAGTGTATTTGTCACAAACCGTGAGAGGATGAAGATGATGTGAGGTTGATCCAGCGGACAGAGCTAGCTGTGGGAGACGTCGAGAGCCCTAAAGAATAAACTTTTATTCGCGTAATTAGTGTAATCTTACGGATAATTTTGTGAGTAATTTGTTTCATATTATATTTCTTCGTACATGTAAATAAATAATCTTTCAGTGAATTATCGCCGATCACCCTTTGTCGTTGTAAGCCACAGGCACCTTTTGGAATCCTAAGAGTCCCAAGCGGACAGGGCATTGATAAGGTGACAAGGTTTACGTTCGAACTGGTGTTCAGACGACAGTCACTGGCTGTCGGCTGAGCACAGATAAGAACATAAATTTTCCTTCATCAATTTAACCCCGTAATCTTGCGACAGTAACTACCAAAAAATGCCACCAGCGCTAATCTTAAAAAAGCGCCATTCAGATTTTAAAATCGTTTTCATTGTTTGTCCAGCTGGCTGAGCTCGTCCCATTGAAGGGTAAAAATCTATGTTTTTGACATCCAAGAATATTTTTACAAGAGTCGTCCTCTGTTCGTGAAAGCTAAAGGGTTATTAGACGCTAGATGGCTGACTGGTGCATGATCAGAGGAACAGACCTTCATTAGTAGAATAAAAGTATTTAGTTTTAACCCTTTACCCAATGAATCGGCCGTACCCGCCGCGTAAGTTACAAATTGAGAAAATTGGAAAAAATCAAGAAAACCACATTACATGAACCCTCATTGGAACGAGCCATTTCGAACAAACTCAAAAAGGAAGACAAATGATGGCGACACCATATAAATAATTTATTACCTTTTTCTTCGACGCCTAACTGTATCTGCAATCATGGGCGTTCACCCTATGGTCTCAGATGGCATCAGCAATGTTTTTCCATTATCTAATTGGGCATCAAAAAAGAAGATAGAATTTATGTAATCATATTACTGTATCTGCACTCTGGGTGAACCCCATCAAAGAAAATCAAGAAGACGGTACCTATTGGCAAGGTGATGGCTTCGTAGTTCTGGGACTGCAAGAATGTAACCATCAGGGATGTGACAACAGGGAGAGTGTGTGTGTGTGTGGGGGGGGGGGGGGGGGGTGGGGGGGGAGGGCTCACCAGCTAGGAGTATTTTTTTCAATAGTTGGAAATTCCGAGGTCAAAAATCAAATGGTTGGAAATTCAATAACTTAACATTGTTCATGAAAAATATTAAAATTCCAACTAACGATGAGAAAATTTGATCTTTTATTTCCAACTGGAAACTTGAGTTTCAAATTTCCTACGCTAAAATTGACATGGCCTCAAAATTTCGACTCTGACATCAATCCGGTAAATTTTCTGACCCAGACCCTAAATGATGCTTTTTCCGTTTCAGGACTAGTGAACATTTTCAAAAGGGTTCATAACCCTTTATCCAACGCAGACGATTTCGAGCTCGTTCCAAAGAGGGGTCACATGATATGGTTTTGTTGAAATTTTTCGAAAAATAATATTTTTTCAGCAGCTATATTTGCATATTACGCGGGCGGATGCGGGCGATTCGTTGGGTAAAGGATTAAAAGATATCACCCAGCGCCGCTGTGCAACCACCTATCGAAACCACTCACAGTTGGAATTTACACCGGTGGCACCCCCCCTCCCCCACCCCTCCAGCTGAAACCCTCTAGCTACATCCCTGGTAACCATGATTGACAATTTGAATAAAGGTCATTCAATGAAAAAGACAACGCCACAGTATCCCAACAGATGGGAGAAGCTGTCAAAGAAAAAAAGTGGACAACTCCAGTGTGTAATTTCTACTTCAGAACATTGACACACTTGGCAGTTAAATAATGGTAGAGTGCTGGCAGCCAACATTTGGGCTTCATTCTGGACCACAGTTACCGCAACTTAAACGTGTCTTTTAGTCACTAATCAACATATGTGATCAATTTATTTACTTCGAAATTGTTCACTATTATACTTCGGACGAAGTTAGGAAAATTGGCGTAAACAGGCAGCATGGAGTAGTTTGAAGCAGAGTTTTAACTGTCTCTAGCTTCCATATATATAATGCCGACACGGACTTGTCTATCCGTTGCCATTCTGGAGGAGTTTGCCTTTTTCTGTCAGATTAGCGGGGTTGAGACATTGAGTTATATTCTATCAGTCGGGAGACGTCACTCACCAAAGTGTCACATGCATGTAAACTCAGAGCACAGCTTTTCAGAGTTTCAGGTCTCAATGTGAAGCTGGTTTTCCCCCCCAACCATACGTGAAAAATACGCGTGTCTCGGGTGAGACAGCAGGGTGGGATATTTCTATCCCACCCACCCCACGTGACATACTCATTTGCATATTTTATTAGGTCGCCGGAACTATTTCATCATCGTCTGCACAATTGCAACATGGGGTTGAAACAAATCAAGTTTAATATTTGAATAATAATTAAATATTGTTAATATAGACTCAATATTTAATTATTATTTAAATATTAAACTTGGTTTGTTTCAACCCCATGTTTCTCTGCAGATTTAATAATATCACTGAGCGAATTTATCGATCGATCAATAATCTCACAATGCCCTTTACATTAGAGTTTGACACGCGCAAATTCATTAACCCCTTAACGGACAGCGTTACAAATCAATTTTTTAAATATATACCTATGGTATATACCTAACTTTTGTACGATCTTTCCAATGAAATTGTTCGTTTTTCGAAAGGACTACGACTTGATAAATTGGGTATGTCAGCACGTGACCGCCAATTATCTATAATGACGTAATCCTCGTGTGTGGGGAGGAAAATCATCCTCGATGAGTCTGAAGGTGGGACTGGGGACACCTCACCCTCACCCTCGGGGGCAAGATATTTGAACCAGACCCTCGGCGAGCCTCGGGTCTGGTTCAAATATCTTGCCCCTCGGGTGAGATTTCCCTATCCCACCACCAGACTCATCGGGGATCATAATAATCCCACCTTACCATGTCCGTATCGCATGAATGCAGTTTCGATAAAAATGTCAATCTAAATATCGCCCCCAATCCCTTCAACGTGTCTCAACACATGTGCATCACCAATACAAGGTTTCAGAACATTTGGGGATCAGGCCTCCATTTCTGTCGAATAGCAGAGACCATATCGAGCGTAATTTACGTGGTCCGAGGCAAAGAAATATGACAACATCTGTTTCACTGTCGCAAGAGCGAGACGCCAGTCACGATCACACAGGACATCATTGTGAATACCGGGTTAATGAAGCTGTCAATTCACATCTCGCATGTTCTTCTCTTTTGTGAATGTTCTCCAATCGCGATCATTAAATCACCTGAGCATTGCAGATTTCCCCATCATAAATAAATCTCGAAGTAACTCTTCGACCAGCAACCGGAAAGCACACACATTCTTCGGGAATTTCTTTCCGTCAAGCATTTCAGTTACCCCACCGAAAACAAACTTGTATTTGGCGTACAATTATATCGGCTTAGTACACGATACGAGATCCAGTAACGACGTTACATAACCTCACACGTAGCTTATACTTCACGTAGGATGATTTTTTTCAATTTTTGCAGCAATTGTGTTTTGGAAAGGATATTTCAAATTCCCGACGGCTGTCGTCAACGCATCTGCTAAAGCCTTGAAGTGGAGATTATTTACCATACAAATCCGTAGACAGACTTGACGAGGATGTGTCTAATTAAATATAGAGTAATCGCTTGACTGGACCGGTTACGTGAAATAATTCATGAGAGGTGAGGGGCCTTGTACAAACACGAGTGCGCGAATGCGCACGAGTGTTTTACAATATAGTCCCTCGCCTCGAATGAATTATTTCACGTAACCAGTCCAGTCAAGCAATTACTCTGTTTATTACTTTTCATTATTAACGATAATTATATTATTTAACCCTTTACCTAACGTAACGGCCAAAACCGGCCAGCGCTATTCTCAAAAATCGCCAATTAATTTTCATTATTTTTTCATTCTTTGTCTCTAAAACATAGGTTATGACCCCTCATTGAAACGAGCTCGTTGAGCTCGTTCCAATGAGGGGACATAACCTATGTTTTAGAGACAAAAATGAAAATAATAGTTATTGAAGAATTTTTTTTGCAAGTGTCGTCTTCTTTTCATGTTCGGTAAAGGGTTAAAAAAACCCAAAAAACAATGAAGTCCCCATTACACCCACGGCAAAACGCCTTCGTTTGCGCGCACGGATACATGACCCAATTGTTGATTGCATAATTCACTTGTGAAGTTATCGTTTATAATCAAACCCGGAAATCCCAGATCAGTCCCTAGTATGTTCTACAAACCATGGCTACTCACTAGTGGGAACAGTACCCTCTTCATTTGCCAAATACCCAGAGAGGGTATGCAATAAACATACCAGGGCGTTTCTACAACCCGTCTACAAGATTTTGCAAACTTATTATTCTTTCCAGTCGCTGACAACATCCGTAAAGCGTCAGGTATCCTGGTTCTGACAGGCTCTTTGAAAATGAGTGACATAATTGTAAACTCTTGACATATCAGAGAAAATAATCCAATTTATTATAGAAACTTAGCTGAAATAATGATCGGAATGAATGGTTTTCGCGCGCCGAAGGCGCGCAGGAACGCTGTGAGGCAAGCCCCTTTCGACCCTCAGTGACTGTGAAATATTTGGTAGCTGCATGTCAAGGCGTGTAAAAGGAGGGAAAGGGTTCGCGTACTCGGCAGGTGTCCCAGGCTGGATGATCAGTGGTGTTGGGATGACTTTGTGTAGGTCGTTGACTGAACCCTCGGGTGAGGACCAGAGCGAGAGGAGATCCTCTCACAAAGGTGCTACCTCTCCCCGAGGGTGCTGTAGTGTTTTTCGGGCAAGTATAGTCTGACACTTCGAAGTTGAGTCGTGGGGGGCGATAATCATACAGGTAGCACGTGATATATCTCGACTGTCGTCGTCTATTTTTCCGGATTAGTAATCTGTTTTTGCCTTTTAATATTTTGGTTTTTTATTGCTGAATCTGCAAGCTTATTTACTTGTGTAAGTTGACCGTCGTATGATGAATAAAAAATTCACTCTGTGTACTTTGGCACTGACAGCAAGAAGCAACAACCAACCAATTAGTCCGGTCGATCTAGGGTTCAACCCGGAAAAAATTGCAACAAGTCATATTTGGTATCATTCGACGCGGAATGTTGCCAGGAACAACATATCCAAAATCCTCCGAAATCCTTCGTGGGGAAATTTTTTTTTATGGCACTTTTTTGTTTTCATGATTTTTCAGCGGCGAAATTTACAATTTTGTTAATGAAAACGCTAAGACACTACTATAAGGAGGAAATTTTGCGAGAATATACCATATTCTTCTCACCAACATAGAAAGTGGACACTTCATCAATAATTTTGTTGTCCAGTTGAATGTTCGTCTTTTATTTATGAAGAAAATATCCCCAAAAAGTTCTCAATTTGTTTTTTCAAAAACTCCAAAAAAATGAGAATACCATTCTCAATACAAATAAGATGCAAGTTGAGAGCAAAAAATTGTTTAACACTCGATCTCGTCATCAAGTGTTACGTCCTCTGAGTTTTGGCAGCTCTCGCCGCGACAATTCAGCAAGCAATAACGCACTTTAGACCATTTGTTTTTGCACGGACTCTTTGATGTCATTTTGCAGTTGCACCTTACAAACTTCAGCAGACTGTCCGGTGCTGCTTCAATGTCAGTCATAATAGGAGTAAGCTCTGAAAAGCGTAGCTTCCAACCTCACTTCCTAGGCTCAAGATCGACTTCCCCTAGATACATCCATGTGTCACTACCTGTAAATACACACGAAGGCTGCCTGTGGAAATATGCCGCTCTCTCTGTCGGTGGGAGTTTCTGGGGTTCAATGGCGGTTTCGCACGATGAAAGCATTTCCATGAACCTAACATATCCCAGGTTGTTTAAACTATCTGCTTTACCTGAATACATTACAACAAAGAGCTTGATGCCCGCTGCATCAACTTCATCAGGAGATGAAACAACATTTTTAATAACCGAAGATGCCCGTTGAATGTCTGAGGATTTGGCGATCTTCTTCATGAGAGAGGATTTACCGTGACCATATACTGCCGACGTTGTGTCATAGCCACCCCAGGCGTGAAGGAACAGAATATTGGTCTTGATTAATATGCCGGCTTTTTTCACAAGGTCAGTAATTTTCTACAAATTCCCACCTTTGTGGGCATCTCGAGCACCAGACTTAAAATAAATCTGTCCCATTTTTTCATTCCAATGATATATGATTATCAGAAGTACTAACACGTCTGTATCGTCACAAAAACTACCACCTCCTTCCCAACAGACGCAAGCTCGATAGCACGCAAAACAATGCAGGTATCTGCGTCACCAGAACTGTTGTGTACTTCCTGTCCATCAGCCATGGGAGCTTGACTGAGTAGCGTTATAAATGGATGCTTATTCTTTTTATTCGAGAGGAAAGTGTGCTGATTTGAAGAGATTGATATGGTATCAACTAAGGGAATATCTGAACATGTCTTCTCAGTTCGACGTCTATGCTCTTGATCTTTAGTACTAGGACCCTGCATATAGTCATCAAAAAACATGCAACATTCACTGTATTTTTGTTGAGCATGATCTACATATCTGGAAGCTAATTCTTTGTATGTTCCACATTTTGGCCATTTCATCCGATGAAGAAATGAAGCGCCATCAACAACAATCAATGCATCACTTGGGACCTGAGTCAGTTTTATACCTGTTGCTAAATCGTTTGCTAGATTTGCTTTTACGGGCTTTCGGAGTGCATTGTCCTTGAATAAGGATGTTGGTATAACTGTCAGCTCGTAACTGAAATAACTAGCGATATCTTCTTCCTTCTGAGCGATGGCAAGTAGTCGAGAGAAAAGAATGTTCGGATCTATCTGAACCCTGTGGTTGTCTATTTTGACATCTGGTTGCAATTCGTCTAACGTTTTGAACTGATCGCTTCTCTTGATTGATGCATCGGGGATACAAAGATTATCAAGTTTCTTCTGTATAGCAGCACCAACATATTCTGCCTG
Source organism: Pictodentalium vernedei (assembly GCA_031216915.1). Taxonomy (NCBI): domain Eukaryota; kingdom Metazoa; phylum Mollusca; class Scaphopoda; order Dentaliida; family Dentaliidae; genus Pictodentalium; species Pictodentalium vernedei. Next base: position 453,896,433 of record CM062293.1, on the reverse strand, counting down.
CTTACATTTGATATTATCGACCGTTCCCGCTGTTAAACCTGAGTATAAGGAACGCAAAGATGGCTCAACTTGTGCTCACGCCGAAAAAAGGGTCTAAAGTCAGCTGAAGTGCGTTATTGCTTGAGGAAATTGTCGCGGCGAGAGCTGCCAAAACGCGTAACACTTGATGACGAGATCGAGTGTTAAACAATTTTGTGCCCTCAACTTGCATCTTATTTGTATTGAGAATGTTATTCTCATTTTTTTGGAGTTTTTGAAAAAAAAATTTGGGGACTTTTTGGGGGTATTTTCTTCATAAATTAAAGACGAACATTCAACTGGACAACAAAATGAAGTGTCCTCTTTCTATGTTGGTGAGAAGAATATTGTATATTCTCGCAAAATTTCCTCGTTATAGTGGTGTTTTAGCGTTTTTATTAACAAAATCGTAAATTTTGCCGTTAAAATATCATGAAAACAAAAAAGTGCCATAAAAATTTTTTTTTGGATATGTTGTTCCTGGCAACATTCCGCGTCGAAGGATACCAAATATGGCTTGTTGCAATTTTTTCCGGGTTGAACCCCAGCTCGACCGGACTAAAATTCCTACAAAGTACTAGCCCTTTTTGAAACCTCCATAACAAATTTGCCCCAAAGCGGATTTCGGAGAATTTTGGATATGTTGTTGGGCGAATTCTCCTCTTTCCAACGATACCAAATTTAGCATGTTGCAATGTTTTCCGGGGAGGTGCCCTTTTTCGCCTAGATCGACCGGACTATATTAGGAGACTGTTTTTACACATTATCAATCTGAAAAAGCAGTTTACTAATCTGTATTTACAGATTATTAGATGACTGTTTTTTTGCATATTATTAGATGTCTGTTTTATAAATTACTGTCAACTTGACGTAGTATTTCATGTATGTTCCACTAACACGACCAGCTGAACCTCGATAGTGAAGGGACGGTACGTGATTCTATGAGATTGACCTGAAGTGTATTTTGGGTGACAGGTTCCAGCAAATACTGTTCGTACTACTAAACGCCCATCCCGCTCTTTATCTGTAATATACCAGCTTTGGGATCAATGACTAAAGTAACTGTATATATTTCGTAGCGGAGTGACATAGAAATATTATTAGTTACACTGTTTGTTGGTGGAAGCTCGAGTCCAATATGGAATTAACTGACACCATATATACCATATTAGGCCACCAACAAACTGTGTAACGAATAAATCTTACCGACTGCTGCATCGATGCAACAGCGTTCAAAATTAAATGAGAGAATTCTCACAATGTGTTCACGTGTCTTTGCCTTGTTACAATTTTTGGGCCTACAGGCACTCTCCCATAAATTGTAACAAGGCAAATTCATACATACCAAACAGTTTCATTTCGAAGGTAACATGACACACATCCACAGAATATGAAGCCTTTTAAGTTGCCTAACCTGCACTTCAGACCAAATATGGGCTTCCAACACTCAATCTTTCAACTTGAAGCGTTTATCGGCTGCCGCCATTTTGAATAATCAATGAACAATGGGGAGATTACTCATAGCTGTCAGCGTATATTCATGTTGACAGGCAGTGTATGGTTTTATATGCAGTCTGCATGTGACGTCTTTGAACCAATGAAATTCCCAGATACTTATAGGAGGTGAGATATAGTATAGTACAGTCGCCGTGGACTGGTCCTACTCCATGTCTGAGCAGTGATGTCCACGCATGTGTTTACCAGGTAATAAAAATCATTATCAGCAAAATTTTAATTAATGAAGCACCGGGTTGTACCCGGTGCTTTATTAATTACATTTTGATGATTATTCCAATAATTAGTGTTTCGAATCTAATAATATTGCGTCAGTGGAAATATTGCCCACCCGTGGAAAGTGACCAGTCCACGGCGGCCATACTGTATATGGTCGGTCTGCATCTGTGTTGGTTTACTGTTGTTACTGAGGAATACTGACCTGCCGAATCCTTTATATTACCGTATGGGTGAAATGGGTAGTACGTAATGTTAGTTCATACGATGTTGTAGGGTCTGCTTGGTTGACTAGTACAGTGGTGTTGTGTGACCGGTTTGCACAACTTTTGTCTATTGTTTGTCCTTAGAACTGCTAACTCATTCAACGTCTGCTATGTGAGTACATATTGTGTTTTGGGGCATGTTTGGTTGTTTGGCGTAATAGTATAGTATGGACGGTCGGTACCCATATTTGTCGACTGTTAGTCACCAGTATTACTAATACTAATCCACCCACTGCTTTATTCTATCGCGTGGTTGTCATGGGTAGCACATAACGCTAAGTCATGTGGTGTTGTTGGGTTTGTTTAGGTGTCTTGCATGGTAATATAGGATGGGTGGTATATATGGTCTATACCAGCGGGTCTACTGTTAGCCCTTTCTGCTACTAATCTACTTGGTGATTTGTAGAATCCCATAGTTGTTTTGGGTAGTACGTAATGCTAGATCAGGTAATGTCACAGGGGAAGGCATTAGTAACTGATATGCAGTATAGCATGGACGGCCTGCACCTATTTTGTCTACTGTTAGCTCTGAGATCTTGTGGCCAAAATAATGATTTATACCATCGTAGGGGTCTTGCTATTGCTACAAAATGCTAGGATATGTGGTGTGGTTTGGTATGTGTGTTTGACTAAATGGTAGTATTGTATTAGAGTCCGGTACTCCAGTTTGTCTATTCTTAGCGCTTAGTGCTACTAATCAGTGCTCAAAATAACTTTTTTTCTTTGCGTAGCAAAATGCTACGCATTTCCAAAAAATGAATAGCATTTTGTAAAAATTACATAGCTATTTTTGTATACCAGAGTTATGTTATGCTGTTTTATATTGAATTCTTCTAAGTAGATAGAATAGTTTCATCCATTTCTGGGCATTTCCAAATGATCTGCAACACATGAAACATTTACTATGTTTTTTTAACTGAACTGCCTTTAAGGGTTGTATGGATTTGTATACTGTTATAAATGGCGTCTTGGTTGTTTAATAGAGTTCTCAAAATGGAAGTTGGGATTTTTAATTTGATGGGCTTGTAGTTATTTTTAATGGACATTTTATGCAAAATGTTGTAAAAACAGGAAGTATTTAAACCAACAGAACTCATCTTACATATGAAGTTGCTAATGATGCTTGATGGAGAGTTAATCTGAGTTATGCCTGGAATGTTCCACAATCAGAAGTAAAGCATCAGTGAACTAGTTTTCAAATTTGTTTGCAAATTTTCATTTACATTTTGCGATACAAGATAATCAACTGCAGCCTAATAGGCTGCAGTTGATTATCTTGTATCGCAAAATGCTATACATAATTTAACATTGTGTAGCTTTTTGCAAGTTTTGCATAGCAAAAAGAGACGCGACACCGCTGTGAACTAGTTTTCAAATTTGTTTGCAAATTTTCATTTACATTTTGCGATACAAGATAATCAACTGCAGCCTAATAGGCTGCAGTTGATTATCTTGTATCGCAAAATGCTATACATAATTGAACATTGTGTAGGTTTTTTGCAACTTTTGCATAGCAAAAAGCGACGCGACACCGCTTATTTTGAGCCCTGCTACTAATTCACACAATGTTTTATACCATCGTGTTATTGCTATAGATAATACCTAATGCTAGATCGTGCGGCGTTGTTGGGTATGTTTGTTGTCTAGTATGGACTGCCTATTCCCCGTAGATCTTATCTTCCGTAGCTCGTGGCTGTATTAATCTACCTGGTGCTTTGTACTACCCTAATGTGAACAGTGCGTACCCTGTTTGTGCACTGTTAGGTTTTGGTGGTGCTTACCCACCTTATACGTTTTACTAATCTATGAATAAAGTGGGTAGTAAATAGTGCAAGGGCATGTTGTGTTGTGGAGATATGCTTGGTTGTCCGATATGGTAGTATAGTATTAACCCCTTGAGACTTTAATTATCCTGACATTCAAACGTCACTGGGAATTCAGTCTCTTCAACGTTTTTTCAGAATGCGACGTCAAACGTCGGAAAGTACAAGTAACAAGATATTTTTCACATTAGTGATTATCTGGTTGAGGGCTAGATTATTTTTGGTGGTCTGAATTTGTTATTCAAAATTTGTTTTATTACAAATTATTGGACAGGACCCACAGGTACTCTCCAATAATATGTAATAAAAAAAATTTATATAAACAGTATATTATTTGTGTTTAACTGAATATGAAATATAAGCAAAGGGAAGTGTTGGCTTTTGCTCTGATATCCTCATTTTTTTGAAAGTCCTGATAGTGGCACCTTGCACTCAGCCAGTTAAGAAGTCTTGACAGCAGTGTTATATTAGTATTTTAAGCTGCGATAACATTTGGCTCAAAGGTTGTCACTGAGTACTATTCGGTAGAAAATAGGAATTAAGGTTAAAACTTTAAAAATCGAAAAATAATACCAAAACAAATGACCACAAAGTATCAAGGTGCTGTTTGATTTCGCACGTCATAAGACGTACCCAAGTATCAAGGCGCTGTTTGATTTCGTACGTCATAATACACACAAAAGTATCAACGCGCTGTTTGTTTCGTACGTCATAAGACACACAAAAGTATCAACGCGCTGTTTGTTTCGTACGTCATAAGACGTACAAAAGTATCAAAGGGTTAAGGGCGTATAAACTTGTAGATGTACTGTTGGCTCTTGATACTTCCAACTCGCCTCGTTCTTTTTACAATTCTATGCTTGCAACACCGTGTAGTACCATAGTACTAATGCTAGGTAGCGATGCTAGGTTATTTGGTGTGGTGCGGTATACTTAATTGTCTAGTACGGTAGTATACCATAGATAGTTAGTACTCCTGTTAGATTATTATCAACCCTTAGTTTTACTTACCCATTTTACTAACACATCGAGTGCGTTCTATAATGGTTGCAACGGTTGTGCGAAATGCTTGGAAATGTAGTGTCGCTGTAGTGTGCTTGGTTTTCCTGGTATCCTCCAACAGTAGAGTATCATGTCGTAAGTATCATTAAATATCCAGATCAGGATATGAAGGACATGGCATTAGACCTCATTACAGGATTTTCTCATACCCCTCACTGAACCATTTTGTTGAAAGACGAACTGAGAAGGGTCGAAACTCCACAGGACCACCAATACATTCCTCAAACACCAATCACATACCACAACACCACATGCTCTAGCATTTTGTACTACCGATAGCTATCATATGATATCAGTAATATGGGTTATTAGCAATAAGAGCTGGAAATAAACCAACATGTGTACATACTATCCATGCTATACTACCATTCTAGACAACCATGCATAACGCACAACACCACATGACCTAGCATTACGAACCCCCTACGTATAGCAATCATGAAATAGTAAAATCCATGAGGTGAGGAAGTAGTACTAAGGGCTAACTGTATACCAACACGGTTACGTACCATTCATACTGTATTACCGTACAAGAAAACCATGCATACTGCCATAAAACAACCACGGGGAAGTGGTGAAAAAAATAAGATGGATAAGCAGTACCAACGACTAACAGTACACAAACAGGATACACACCGGTGATACTAGACTATCATACCAGACAACCAACAAAAATTTACAACATCACACGACCTACCATTATGTGCTACCGAGAGGAATAGTAGGATAATACAAAACCCCAGGTGTTTAGTAGCGCCAAGGTCTAAAAGAAGACCACAGCGGACAACCAACCACACCTAACAGCATCACTACATGACCTAGCATTAGGTACTAACCTTATTAATTAATCGATTGTATATCTCTTTCAGTGATTTAGTAGTACTAGGTCTAGCAGAAGACCAACAGTGGCACCGACCACCACTACTATACTACCATACTAGACAATCAAATATACCAAACAACCCCACATGACCTCTCCAGAAAGAAGATGACGGAAGAACTACCCTCCACTCAGAGATGAAGATGTCTTGGGCAAATGACTACGAAGTGAACATCGTGATTATAAATGAAGATACCTACGGCACTGGACTATGAACATAATATACTGTATTCTGTGATTATGACAAAATAAAAATGAATTGAATGTTATATATACACAGAAAGACACACGGGTGTGAATGGGTTAATTGATGTGGCACGAGTGTCAGTACGGAAGGATAAAACGAGAGGCCGCAGGCCTCGAGTGTCATCCTACCGCGATGGTACAAGTGCCAACCGATTAACCCATTCACACGCGTGTGTCGTTCTGTGTTTATTACTCGCCTTCAAGTCTATAACAACAATTATTAGGAGGACACCCAGCAATTCATTTGACAACTATCAACAAAAAACCCTCCATTGCCACCCAAACTTGCGAGGGGAACCCGCATTTCTATTTCGTCCCCTGAGTTCCAATGTGTTCTATGTGCCTAGTGGCACATAGAGCACATTGGAACTCAGGGGAGGATTTTCAGCTATCACTAGGGATTCAAATTGTAATTGCGTTGCACAATTTATAGAAAATTCCAGTGAAATTTCGCTTCTATTTAAAAATTGTCCGTCAACGATTTCCGTTCCGCACATATGTGCGGAACAGATTTTTGTTTTCCTCATGGTTTAGTGTTGCTGTAAATAGGAATTACATAGAACAGGCGTGTAATAAATTGTTGTCTTTTGAAGTTACCCAACTGAAATATCCGGATCTAAAGGCCACTGGTTTCTACAACTATCATCCAAAAGGTATGCTCCAAAAAATAGCATTCTTGAGGAATCCCACTAGGAGAATACCTTTTTGGAAAAAAACGTTTGTGATTAGGGATCCTTTTTTCCGAGATAAGTCGTAGAATCGTAAGAGGGGTCACTCTTTCGAGCAGTTACTCGATGGCTTATTTGCTCGATTACATTCGAGTCGTTCGAGCAATACCCGTTCAAGTCACTATTCGACAGCTTATATGATCGATAAGATTGGAGTCGCTAGAGCAAGCCGACTACATTCGACTGATTGTGGAAACCAAGCATGATGGTGATTATCGTATTGTGATATAGGTACTGAAAACCACTGTAACGTAGTACCGTAGTAAGTATTGGATATTCTAACACAGAGCACCCAGTGGTAGCCAATATTAGCTATACAGACCAGTAGTAGTAGCATAAAAGAGTGGAAGCTTATGATAGAACAGACGATTGTGACAATGGCCAAATCAGCAGTCGTGGTCTTAGAGCAGTGAAGGCTAAGATGCAAAGAATTGAACGGACGCTATCCTTTTAGAGGATACTTATCGGAGGATATCGATCTGAAGATAGATATCCGCCGATATATATCCTCTAAAAGGTATCCTCCAGTACTACAACACCATGTCATAGCTATCCTCCGATATGTATCCTCTAAAAGGTATCCTCCAGTACTACAACACCCTGTCATAGATAGCCTCCGATATGTATCCTCTAAAAGTTACCCACCAGTACTACAACACCATGTCGTAGATATCCTCCAATATGTATCCTCTAAAAGGTATCCTGCAGTACTACAACACCATGTCACAGATATCCTCCGATATGTATCCTCTAAAAGTTACCCACCAGTACTACAACACCATGTCATAGATATCCTCCTATATGTATTCTCTAAAAGGTACCAACCAGTACTACAACACCATGTCATAGATATCCTCCGATATATATCCTCTAAAAGTTACCCACCAGTACTACAACACCATGTCATAGATATCCTCCGATATGTATCCTCTAAAAGGTATCCTGCAGTACTACAACACCATGTCACAGATATCCTCCGATAAGTATCCTCTAAAAGGTATCCTCCAGTACTACAACACCATGTCATAGATATCCTCCGATATGTATCCTCTAAAAGGTATCCACCTGTACTACAACACAATGTCATAGATATCCTCCGATATGTATCCTCTAAAAGTATCCTCCAGTAAGACAACATCATGTCATAGATATCATCCGATATGTATCCTCTAAAAGGTATCCTCCAGTACTACAACACCATGTCATAAATATCCTCCGATATGTATCCTCTAAAAGGTATCCTGGAGTACTACAACACCATGCCATAGATATCCTCCGATATGTATCCTCTAACAGGCATTCACCAGTACTACAACACCATGTCATAGGTATCCTCCAATATGTATCCTCTAACAGGTATTCACCAGTAATACAACACCATGTCATAGATGTCCTTCGATAAGTATCCTCTAAAAGGTATCCTCCAGTACTACAAGACCATGTCATAGATATCCTCCGATATGTATCCCCTAAAAGGTATCCACCAGTACTACAACACCATGTCATAGATATCCTCCGATATGTATCCTCTAAAAGGTACCAACCAGTACTACAGCACCATGTCATAGATATCCTCCGATATGTATCCCCTAAAAGGTATCAACCAGTACTACAACACCATGTCCTAGATATCCTCCGATATGTATCCTCTAAAAGGTATCCACCAGTACTACAACGCCATGTCATAGATATCCTCCGATATGTATCCTCTAACAGGTATCCACCAGTACTACAACACCATGTCATAGATATCCTCCGATATATATCCTCTAAAAGGTACCAACCAGTACTACAGCACCATGTCATAGATATCCTCCGATATGTATCCTCTAAAAGGTATCCTGCAGTACTACAACACCATGTCACAGATATCCTCCGATAAGTATCCTCTAAAAGGTGTCCTCCAGTACTACAACACCATGTCATAGATATCCTCCGATATGTATCCTCTAAAAGGTATCCACCAGTACTACAACACAATGTCATAGATATCCTCCGATATGTATCCTCTAAAAGTTACCCACCAGTACTACAACACCATGTCATAGATATCCTCCGATATGTATCCTCTAAAAGTATCCTCCAGTACTACAACACCATGTCATAGATATCCTCCGATATGTATCCTCTAAAAGTATCCTCCAGTACTACAACACCATGTCGTAGATATCCTCCAATAAGTATCCTCTAAAAGGTATCCTCCAGTACTACAACAACATGTCATAGATATCCTGCGATATGTATCCTCTAAAAGTATTCTCCAGTAAGACAACATCATGTCATAGATATCCTCCGATATGTATCCTCTAAAAGGTATCCTCCAGTACTACAAGACCATGTCATAGATATCCTCCGATATGTATCCTCTAAAAGGCATCCTCCAGGACTACAACACCATGTCATAGATATCCTCCGATATGTATCCTCTAACAGGTATTCACCAATACTACAACACCATGCCATAGGTATCCTCCGATATGTATCCTCTAACAGGTATTCACCAGTAATACAACACCATGTCATAGATGTCCTTCGATAAGTATCCTCTAAAAGGTATCCTCCAGTACTACAAGACCATGTCATAGATATCCTCCGATATGTATCCTTTAAAAGGTATCCACCAGTACTACAACACCATGTCATGGATATCCTCCGATATGTATCCTCTAAAAGGTATCCTCCAGTACTACAACACCATGTCATAGATATCCTCCGATATGTATCCTCTAAAAGGTATCCTCCAGTACTACAAGACCATGTCATAGATATCCTCCGATATGTATCCTCTAAAAGGTATCCACCAGTACTACAACACCATGTCATAGATATCTTCCGATATATATCCTCCAAAAGGTATTCACCAGTACTACAACACCATGTCATAGATGTCCTTCGATAAGTATCCTCTAAAAGGTATCCTCCAGTACTACAACACCATGTCATAGATATCCTCCGATATGTATCCTCTAACAGGTATCCACCAGTACTACAACACCATGTCATAGATATCCTCCGATATATATCCTCTAAAAGGTACCAACCAATACTACAGCACCATGTCCTAGATATCCTCCGATATATATCCTCTAAAAGGTATCCACCAGTACTACAACACCATGTCATAGATATCCTCCGATATGTATCCTCTAAAAGGTACCAACCAGTACTACAGTACCATGTCATAGATATCCTCCGATATGTATCCTCTAAAAGGCATACTCCAGTACTACAAGACCATGTCCTAAATATCCTCCGATATGTATCCTCTAAAAGGTATCAACCAGTACTACAACACCATGTCCTAGATATCCTCCGATATGTATCCTCTAAAAGGTATCAACCAGTACTACAACACCATGTCCTAGATATCCTCCGATATGTATCCTCTAACAGGTATCCACCAGTACTACAACACCATGTCATAGATATCCTCCGATATATATCCTCTAAAAGGTATCAACCAGTACTACAGTACCATGTCATAGATATCCTCCGATATGTATCCTCTAAAAGGCATACTCCAGTACTATAACACTATGTCATAGATATCCTCCGATATGTATCCTCTAAAAGGTATCCTCTAGTACTACAACACCATGTCATAGATATCCTCCGATAAGTGTCATCTAAAAGGTATCCTCTAGTACTATAACACTATGTCATAGATATCCTCCGATATGTATCCTCTAAAAGGTATCCTCTAGTACTACAACACCATGTCATAGATATCCTCCGATATGTATCCTCTAACAGGTATCCTCTAGTACTACAACACCATGTCATAGATATCCTCCGATAAGTATCATCTAAAAGGTATCCTCTAGTACTATAACACTATGTCATAGATATCCTCCGATATGTATCCTCTAAAAGGTATCCTCTAGTACTACAACCCCATGTCATAGATATCCTCCGATATGTATCCTCTAAAAGGTATCCTCCAGTACTACAACACCATGTCATAGATATCCTCCGATATGTATCCTCTAAAAGGTATCCTCCAGTACTACAACACCATGTCATAGATATCCTCCGATATGTATCCTCTAAAAGGTATGCTCTAGTACTACAACACCATGTCATAGATATCCTCCGATATGTATCCTCTAAAAGGTACCCTCTAGTACTACAACCCCATGTCATAGCTATCCTCCGATATGTATCCTCTAAAAGGTATCCTCCAGTACTACAACACCATGTCATAGATATCCTCCGATATGTATCCTCTAAAAGGTATGCTCTAGTACTACAACACCATGTCATAGATATCCTCCGATAAGTATCATCTAAAAGGCATACTCCAGTACTACAACACCATGTCATAGAAACACTCATTCGAGTAATTTCTCCATGGCTTATTTGCTCGACAAGAGTCGAGTAGTTCAAGCAAGACTTCTCCCTGCTCGATTGACTCTTGGCCTTATGACTCCTACAGGGTTTCGTTATACATAGGGGAGATAACTCTGTATTGGTATGTACAAAATACGGAAAATGAAGCAATCTGACTGCTGATTATAAGAATTGGATGAGGGTTGAAGTGGGGACAGGTTCAGAGATATGTAGAAGAGAAGCTAAGACGAGATATACTGCTAGGATTGTCAGAATAGGCAATTATATGCAAAACAAGTACAGAACGAGGACTTGGAAAAAAAATCAGAATCAATAAAGTTGCTCTGATACAAAGGAACGCGTCTTTTATTGGAAAAAAGGAGGATTTGGGGGGAATCGGTAACAAATATAGTAATTTGTGCTGGATTTTGGAGATTTGGGAAAATGGTCGTGTCTATTTGTGTAATTGTACGAAGTAAACGAGGATTTGGGGAAAATTCGTACCTGCTAACTACTCCAGTTTAATCGAACACACGCCCGGAATATATCTCGGTCCTATTGTAGGCCTTTGGGTCACATGGCAGCCATAGAAACCTAGATGGCGGCCTCCAGTATACAAAATGGACGATGGAAACATGTGTCACCATGCACTTGCGCACTAAGATCACGTATAACTATGGGATGACGTCACAAGATGACCTCTTATATGAGCTATCATGACAACCAAACATAACTAGGTCATGGGATCTCCCATTAGATACCCCTGAATTGGGCTGTTTACCACATTTCCCACTACTAACATTCATCTAATGATCTGTAAATACAGTCTTCTAATGATCTGTAAATACAGATTATCAATCTATAAAAACAGAATATTAATATGTAAATACATATTATTAATCTGTGAAAATTAACCTTTCACCAAACAAATTTGCCGCGACCATCCGCGTAATTTACAAATTAACTCTTTACCCAACGAATCGCCCGCATCCAACGGGGAATATGCAAATTCAGCAGTTGAAAAAATATTATTTTTCAAAAAATTTCAACAAAACCATATCATGTGACCCCTCGTTGAAACGAGCTCATCGAGCTCCTTCCAACAAAGGATCACATGATATGGTTTTGTTGAAATTTTTTGAAAAATTTAAAAAACTGATATTTAAAATAATAATTTTGATATCGTCTGCCTTGGGTAAAGGGTTAAGCGGTTGGAAAAAATGTCAAAACAATGTCGTTTTAACAAAGCAATATCATTTGCCCCCTTTATTGGAATGAGCTCGTCGAACTCGTTCCAATGAGAGGGGTACATAATATGGTTTGGTTGAATTTTTTGAAAAATTTGAAAAAGAACAATAATTGAAATAACAAATTTTGATAAAGGATTAAATGAAAGTGTACAGACTCTAAAACGCTGCCGTATTTTTTGCACCTTTCAGTTTTTCGCCTCAAATTATTTCTGAATTAGGTTTCAACACAAACGTTACATCAATAAAGCGCTTTAATATTTCGTTATTAGTTTGAATATATATATATATATATATAACTGTAGTGTGTCTGGATGCGAATACACAACCCACAACATTAGGTATCACGGAACTAAATATTTTCCCATTATAACTTTCAGACAAAAATAAATACGATCGCATCACTTTAATTTTGGCATTGGAATATTTATGTCGCGTACAGCCCTTCAGACAACTTTTTCTGACCCCAAAACAGGGGGCCATGCAACAAATAAGAGAGAAAAATTGACAGCAAGGGAAGTACTGGTCACGTGCACACATTTTTCAGAGAATTCCCTACAAAAACACACCAAATGCAAATTGTATTTTTAGGTCTAAAAGTCATCAAATTACCCTCTTTTTATCTGGAATATTCATCAATAATGCAAGATGTCAATAGAATGCTTCAAACGTTTATTGAAACAATATATTTTCCCAAGGCTCTTTATTTTTAGAGATTGCATCACTTCCGAGCGCAACATGTCAAGACGGGTATTTCTAATTCAAATATTTAGTTCAGTGATACCATAATGCGTTCGTCACATTTACGTATCTTGCAATGCGATGTGTCTTTTAACCCTTTACCCAACGCAGATGATATCATAATTTTTTATTTTAAATACCATTTTTAAAAAAAATTCAAAAAATTTCAACAAAACCATATCATGTTACCCCTCATTGGAACGAGATCGTTCCAATGAGGGGTCACATGATATGGTTTCGTTGAAACTTTTTGAAAAATAATATTTTTTAAACTGCTGAATTTGCATATTACGCTAGAGGGTATGGCCGATTCGTTAGGTGAAGGCTTTTAAAAGAAAGAAAACAAATTATGGAGCAGATACTTTGGGTCACTGAAGAGGAGAAAATATGGAGCCAGGTTGTTTGTGCCCCCTATTGTCAGCATTTAGAGTAAAGAAGTGGAAACCGTTGGTAAATGATAGACAACAGTTCCCGTCGGTTGTCGCACCCGTTCCCTGAAGTGCCTGCTTGCTGTTCGTGGCCATCTTACGTGTGGGCTTTTGTGATGAGAGATTTCCTCCTGGAGTTTGCGTGTGTCGGTCGAAGCTTGAAAGCTATAAAAACGATAGGCTTACAATGTTGTTTAGTGGAAATCAATTCAATGAAAGATTGGTTGCCAGTGAGAACTGTTCATGCAGGAACCAAATAATTTGTTAAATTGTTCAGCAGAACAGAATATATGAGATTGTTTCCAATGCACCGAACACTCTGTTGTGCTCATAAAATATACAATAAAGAGCGACGCAGTGAAAATATAACCTCCGCCTTTCAACTGCGAAAGTCCATCTTTTGTTGAGAACAATATGTATATTTCTTCACCTCACGTCTTGTCAATAGCAAATTAGTTGTTTCTGTTCGTGGAAAGTGCATTTTAACTTAACCCTCTGCAGTCTGATGTCAAAATACCAAAATTTCAAGAAGCAACTTTTTTTCCCAATTTAACTAATTCAGTCTTGTTTGACAGAGCTCCTTGAGCTCTGTCTTACAAGACTAAATTGGTTAAATTTCTGGTTGCGTTACAGGAAAAATTTGCAGGTTGATATACAGTACGTGGAGAGTATATTATCACTAAATCACCCGCAGAGTGGAGAGTCCACCCAAGCAATAATTGCAAAGCATAACCAGCACAAGCAAACTTTTAGCTAGTGGACCTCCGGGTTAAACCCGGAGGTCCATTGGCTGAAAAATTGCCTGTGTTTTTTGTCGATATATACACAATTTGAAAGTTATAGCTTGGGTGATAACTCCACTCCGCGGGTGATTTAGTTACAATCCACTCTCCACGTACTGTATTGGTATTTCGCTATCAGTCTGTAGGAGGTTAAACCCTTTCAAACTTCGCTCTTGGTGGTATCGCCCCTGTGGCGCTGTGGTATTTTTAATTATTACTAACATTCCCCAACTACTGGTTACCCACTGTTCTTTTCCAACAGACCTCCGATTTTCATTTACGCAAAAATTAGGCGGTCCGGATTGAACGGGTAAAATATATTATCTTTCTTTCACACTGACATCATGATATACTGACAATTAGATGCAATAAGTTCATGGATCTCACGAAGAGCAGATAGTGCTCAAATGTATCTCACCGTTAGTTTCCTACAACTGATGCGTGGTGGTGGCCAAGCTCTCAGAACACACGTCCAATTCTGTAAGGAATCCAACGCTATTGTGGGTTGTTTGTTTACCCATTTTTTCGTAGAGTTTGCGCGCAGACTACCGTTGATGTAATGCGATGTACCTTACTCACAAAGATATATATATATATATATATTCTTTCGTACTTCAATTAAAGATATCCCAATCAATAAGTATTTAATTCGCCCTATAAGCATCAAGATATTAACACAATCAGTGGAACTACGCGGCGTAATCATAAAACTATAGCTGTGATGTGTCTTCATTCATAATGATAAATATCATCAAGTCTAGATTGAGAAATATTTCTTACAGTAAGACCGCCGTGGACTGGCCACTTTCCACGGGTGGACAATATTTCTCCGGATGCAATAATATTAGATTTCCAACACTAATTATAGGCAGTGGCGGCGCTATGGGGAAGGGTATGGGGGGGGGAGGGTACTTACCCCTCCACTTTTTTCGCCAAGCGTAGTAAAAAAATACTATCATTTTAATTTTTGTATTGAACGTTGCGGTGTAATCGTGGGTATGCTTAATTCTATATTCCCAAGTGCACTAAATCAGAGAAGTTTTTAAATTATGTTTGTGGGTGCCCCCCCCCCCTCCCCCCCCCCCCCCCCACACACACACATTATCTGCAAACAACAAACAAGAGTCGAGGGCCCAAACTGCAACAAGGCGTGCCGCGTTCAAACGGTCTGAAACATACCGCTTAAGAGTATTCGAGGAATGCTAGAATCGAGAGCGTGCAACGCATCCGTTTGGAATGCAGCCTACTTTTATTTCGATTTGAGTGTCGTTTGGTGCTTTGTGCTCGCACTTTACAACAGCGTTCTTCCGTTAATATGTCGCCATGTACGACGTTTTCTATAACTGAAAGACCAAACCAGTAAGTTTCAAAAGGATAAAACTGTTTTAATTCAATTGTCTGAGAATGCTCCAGAGAACACCATTTACAACGTAAGTTTTAAAAATTTTCTCAACTTCGGGAGGGGACACATTTTTAAAACTT
This sequence comes from Pictodentalium vernedei, assembly GCA_031216915.1. Lineage (NCBI taxonomy): Eukaryota > Metazoa > Mollusca > Scaphopoda > Dentaliida > Dentaliidae > Pictodentalium > Pictodentalium vernedei. The sequence goes on along the minus strand of CM062293.1, from coordinate 453,880,670 downwards.
ACGCGCGGCGGGCAATACCCAACTATACCCCCTCACTTTTGTAACTCTGGTGCCGCCACTGATTATAGGAAGAATCAACAAAATATTATTTAATGAAGCACCGGCTACAACTGATGCGGTTTTAAGTACAAATTAATTAATAAATAGACACGATTCTGCAATGACATCGTCGTCATTTTATTTATTTATTTATTTATTTATTTATTTATTTATTTATTTATTTATTTATTTATTTATTTATTGGGGTTTAATGACACTTTCGACAGCCAGAGTCACCTCGTGTCGGACAGTTTTACGGGTGGAGGAAGCCGGAGTACCCGGAGAGAGCCACCGAGCAACGACGAGCAACAGTCAGACTCCCCAACATACTAACTCCACACAAGTAGGGTTAGCATTGGTTGAAGACAAGTGCACCCTTGACGTGCAGTACGGCTTAGTACACAACGCCACCGTGCCCCCACGTAGACAATCGGGACGAAGTGCCTTATCCAAGGACGCAACGCAGTTATCCCTGGCAGGGATCGAACCATAACCCTTTCGGTTTGATTTCCGATTCCGTAACCACCGAGCCACCGCGCACCCTCTCTTCATTTTACAAACAGGAGTACAGTACGTGGAGAGTGGATTGTAACTAACTCACCCGCGGAGTGGAGTTATCACCCAAACTATAACTTTCGAGATTTTATATATATCGACCAAAAACAAAAGCAATGTTTCAGCCAATGGACCTCCGGGTTTAACCCGGAGGTCGCTTAGCTGAAACTTTGCTTGTGCTTGTTATGCTTTGCAACAAATGTGCAATTATTGCTTGGGTGGAATCTCAACTCTGCGGGTGATTTAGTGATAATACACTCTCCACGTACTGTAAATACTACAATTGTTTTCAGTTGTATTTTCCAGAATTGTATTTTTAAACCGTGACTATAAAAAGCGGAAAAAACATCATAAGCATTTTAAAGGACGTGGCAATAAATTGCCACATCTTTTAACCTTTTACCTCGCGGATGGGCCGCGCCTGCCCGCGTAATACACAGTTAAAAAAAATTCAAAATAGTTCAACCGAACCATATTGTGTGATCCCTTCATTGGAACGAGCTTGTTCCAGTGAGGGTCACATGATATGGTATTGTTGAAAATTTTTGAGAATTAAAAAAAATAATATTTAAATAAATAAATTATTATGATGTCATCTGCTTTGGGTAAAGGGTTAACACGTGAATGATTTTTTTCAGTCATTTATATTCTTATGCAGAAAATACTATTCTTAGAATAATTTTATAGAAATTTTATAGTGGTGGGCCTTGGTATACTGTAGTAGGCCCATCTCCAAATTAATTTACGCTCACAAAAGTTTTAACTTCGTATGTATTATTCCACGACAATGCATAATTATTGTTTACCTTTAATTTTTACAGGACAGCTTGAATAATAACATTGTGCCTTGTCCGCCACTTTCCGTCGTCAATCGTAACTTCTAATGATTTCATCTCATAAACGACTGAACCGATTTTTTCCAAACCTGGAATGTATGTTCCTTATGATTAGCGAACTTTCATTTATCCTTTTCAAGTTTCTCTCACCAATACGGAGTTCTACACGCGCCAAAACTCTCTAAAAAGATCCACAATTCTCTGGCACACCGTACATACGATATTCCTCGTCCGATCAGTACACAGGTCCAAATGCAGATTTGCTGTGACATCTCGATATGCGATAGACTTAAAACAGAAACTTACGAAACATGGTTTCTGGTGGCAATCTTGGTTTTCAACGATTTCTTTAGTGGCACTTTCTTCGGCTTACCCCGAAGTATCTACCGCCGTATCATTCAGTGGGAAATGTCATTTGGAATGCCATCTATCATGTGAGCTGCCGAGTCTTGTCGCGAAAAAAAAAATATAAAAAAGTGATAAAACTCCCCCCAAAAGACCCCCCCCCCCCCCCCCTTAAAAAACCCCCAAAGAAACCAGACGATCGCTGACGGTCAATTTGGATTTAACTGCTAAATTCTTCTACACACATTTCTCAGTCGATGATTTAGTGATTTCATATGCTTCGGGCAACATTTTGATTTGAGCTACCATTTTTCACCATGACGGTCATCTTAATTTTTTCTATTATTTCATGGTTTTCCTTTGATACAACTTACATCGTGTAGCATTTATTCAAATCTTCATTTGATCAATGCGAAATATCATATGCAGGTTCAGAGTGTCATTTACATGTGAGCTTTCGAATTCCACAACCGATGTTCGAAAAACGTCGGTATCCATCAATGATATCACTGCAAAATCTTTTGACACAGCCTCATGATGTGTCCCTCAACCAGTCATTGAGAACCTTAAAATACTAGTTTGAGATAACATCTTGCTGTCAATTTTTCATCCTATTTCTACAAAAATGGCCACCGTGGACGTCATATTTGATTCTGATTGTTATTAATGATAATTTCTTTAGCCACCTTGGCCGCCATATTTGATTCTGATTGTTATTAATGGCAATTTCTTTGGCACACTCGACAGCCTCTAAGTAGATCATTGCTATGGATATCCACTGCCAAAGTTTCAAAACAAAACTTACTGGAGGACGCCATCATGGATTTCGCTGTAAAATCTCTCGGCACGCCTGCAGCCTGCAGATCGATCAACTTGTACCCTTCACATGCTTGTTTGGAACGATAGTTGGGCCATGTCGGGTTTCAAGGATAAATGGTGACCATATAGGACATCAACCATTTAAACGAATTCTTTTTACATGACCTACGGCGCTTATCAGATATCAGTTAATAATTATGCAGGTGTGCAATGACATCTTCACCCGAGTTATCGATTTTTGGACGTCGTAACTTGAAAGCCATGGTCATCGATGTGCCGAAGCCTTTGTCACGCCCTAACACCTGCGTCCGTCAATACATCCCTTGGGTGCATCAAGGTGTCATCTGCAATGCTAAAGCATTGCAGATAGCACCTTTATGCACTCAAGGGACAAATTGATCATCTTGAAATTCCACATACCCATTTGGGAAAATGTCCAGATATTGAGGTATCAGGTTTCACTTCCATAGCTCGAGAGGCTTGGTTGCCATGACCCTGACCTCGAAATCCTTTTTTACGCTCTATAACCCTTATTCCTCCACTAATTATACAGGAATTCCACATGCATGCTGGTTGATATTATGGTGTAGATGGGAACATGCGAGGTTTGTGTGTATTCACGAAATAATGTTGCTCCAGAGTCCCATTATACCTGCAAAACAGAACTTGTTTACCACGGTAATCAAACACTTCCTCACTTCACAAATTTAACACGGGAATTCAGTCATAAATTGAGGCACGTTTCGCTTAAACATATTGCGATCAGTTATGTAGAAACTCTTTAATATTATATACTATTAAAAAAAGTAGGGGATATCCAAACTGTTGTTGATATTTTCGAAAAATGGTATTGGATACGCGTGATTGGACCCATCAATATGTTACCAAGTTTATTGTGGATCATGAATGTCACCGGCCCTCGAAAACTTCGTTCAGGTTTTGTGCACGAGCGCCGCGTTAATGTCTGTGGGGTACTTTTTGAAATTTTTATTTGTACCTCTTTTTGGGTGGAGGTGACTGCGAAGGTGAGACTGTAGTGGTTGTTGGTGTTGTCGGGCTCTTGATGTTCTGATTGGAGGACTGACTTGGATGGAACGGTCGAGTCCTATCTGTCTCAGGACTTCTATGGGTGCTGTGATCTGCCAGAAGGGCCATCGCGTTGTTGTTGCTTTCTGTTGACTCCTTGATGGTTTCTCTGACATCTTGCCTCAAGCTTTTCCAGTACTGCCATGAGATCTGGTAGTCCTGCTCCTGATCCGAAGAGAGGAGAGAGACTGCAGTAGGAGGCTTCGGAGAGCCATTTTCCATTTTGATAACGTCTCCATCCTCGAGGTTGCCACACCCACCGAGGAGAGGCTGGGGTGTGGGTGGGAGTCAGAGGAGCTGGAGGTGGGGAAATGATAGTGGCTCCCTCTGTCTTCTTCTCCGCCTTCTCTTCCTTCTTCCTTTTTCGGGAAATCATCCAGCCGCCGGGCATCACGGCGCCTTGTTGATGGGCTCTTCTTCATTCTCTTTTCAGGGCCAGGTCCCGGCTCCTTCGGGTGAGGTCCAGTGTAAGAGGGACTGCCTCTCCCCGAAGGAGGTGTGGTGGTGTTCTCCTCTGTGTCAAACTCCAGCGTCAGATGAACGATCTTGCCTCTTGTCTGGAGAGTCCAGTGGAGAGGGCAAGAGACGCCCAGAGCTGACAAAGCTTTCTGTAGTTTAATTGGAATATCCAGATTAGCCTTGGTGATTGGTCAGATGATGTTCACACTCTGAAGTCAGAGGTGTGAATGACGAGTCAGAGGGGCGAGACGTCAATTGACAATTTGGACGAAACGACGTCGATGCTAAATGTCTTCTTTACATATCAGACTTCAGTCCTTCAAATGTTAATTTCGCGTTGAAAATTGTAGAGCCTTTAGATATACCAAAAGCTTTACAATTGTTGCAGCATTTATTCCATGATTATCTATTCTACTATATATGAAAAAGCCCATGACATAAATTTGAGCTTTACACACCAACCGTGGTGAACACACCAGCAATGGGATTTCAAGAGTTAAAATTTACATCTACAGTGGAACTACATCCCCGTTGACCTTTGGTGATGTCGACCTGAATGCAAACTTGTCTGAATTTGTCGCACGCCGCCTCGCGACTGTGAAATGGAAGTGGCAATTATTTATTACGTTTTTAAATGGGTTTACCTCATAAGATGCCAAAAATTTACAAACATGCATTGTCTCATGTTAATAAGGCATGCATACCTCGAAATAGTATGTTATTATGTTATCAAAACGAAAAGGGCTCAGTTTCTTTTTTTCATTTCGTTTCGGCGATACAATTGACAGCGGAGGTACCGACCACCTATGCTCGTGTAAACAAAAACAGATGCGCTCGCATGTACGTCTGAGGCTCAGTAAAATCGAGAAAAAATAATAGCGACTCTTAATAATCTGACGATCATGGTATAAATAAAATATACCCAAAAGTAGCTTGGTGTACCAAATGTTCACCACTCGTGGTGAACATTTGGTGCACCAAGCTACTATGGGTATATTCAATATATATATCTAGTGCTGACTCATGTTTATTTTGTATATTATTTCATAAATCCATAACACAGTACGATTATTGTTTCTATGTAATATTAATAAAAAGAATTTGTTGTCAATCCACAGTTGAGTTTTAATGTCAATTTAACTGACACTCAGCTTATTTAGATCACATATTTGTATGTTTGTGTATTACGCAAGGTCCCTTCATCTATCCAAGAAGCTTATAACGGATTCCCAAGAAGATGTGGATAAGTCATCCCTGTAGGGCCCTAGTTCTATGAGAATCTAAAATAAACATTCGCACCGTTTAATATAAACAGAAATTAATATGTACGAGTGAAATACTGATTCATAATAAATCCACGAGGGGGAAAATACTGACTAAAAGACAAGAAAATACGAGAAATTGTTACACATATAACCCAAACGCTTGTGAGAGGCGCAGAGACTCCATACAACCACTTTCTCAACTAGTCTACAGCCCTCGATCTGTTATGTTACCGACAAGGTTCTGTGCAAAACAATCAATGGACCATCGACGATTTGTCCATTCATGTACAGTACGTGTAGAGTGTATTATCACTAAATCACCCGCGGAGTGGAGATTTCACCCAAACAATAATTGCAAATTTTGTGCAACGCGTAACAAGCACAAGCAAAGTTCCAGCCAATGGACCTCCGGGTTAAACCCGAAGGTCCATTGGCTGAAACATTGCTTGTGTTTTTGTCCATATGTAGAGAATTTGAAAGTGATACTTTGGGTGATACCTCCACTCCGCCGGTGATTTTGTTATAATCCATTCTCCACGTACTGTACAGTACAACCGTCGTGGACCGCTCACTTTCCACGGGTGGGCAGGATCGCGGTGTCTCGGTGGTAGCCTGTTGGACTTCTATGCCAGAGGTCCCGAGTTCGCTCCCCGTCCGGGTCGACCCGCGTTGTGTCCTTTCGCAAGGCACTTTATCCCGGTTGCCTACATGGGGGCACGATGACTAGGCGTTTTATCCCGGTTGCCTACATAGGGACATGACGACGCCGTGTACTAAGGCATACTGCACGTCGATGGTGCACGTCTTCAACCGCTATAACCCTGCTTGAACGGAGCTTGTGTGGAGCTGACAATTGCTCGTCGATGCTCAGTGGTTCTCTCCGGGTTCTCCAACTTCCTCCACCTGTAAAACTGTCGCGGTCACTATTAGCTATTGTGCATAAGTATGTGGCCTTAAACACCAATAAATAAATAAATATTCCACGTGTGGGCAATTTTTCCACGGACGCAGTAATATTAGATTCCAAACACAAATTACAGGAATAATTATCAAAAACTGAATTGATGAATAAATATGCTTCATTAATTCAAATTTTGCTGATGATGATTTTATTACCTGTTAAACGCATGCGTGCACATCACTGCCCACGCGTGGAATACGGCCAATCCACTGGCGACTGGACTGTAGATAAACACTTAAAAGTCACGTACTGAGAGGAAACTCCATGGTTTTCATGTTGGGTGAAAAGTGTTTGAAACATGCAGGCTTTCAAACCACACTGACTCTTCCTTTTTCAGGGACACACATTCGAGACAATTTTTATTGAACAGAAGTTTCAGGCTGATGTTGAAAATTTCCAGTTCCTCGCTGCACCCATCGACGGTAATAATAACCTTACTCACTGCGATCTGTTCGAAGTTTTTGTCCACTTTATAGTAACAGTAGAATAATAATAATAATAATAATAATAATAATAATAATAATAATAATAATAATAATAATAATAATAATAATAATAATAATAATATTTATTTATTGGGGTTTAACGACGCTTTCGACAGCCAGGGTCACTTCGTGTCGGACAGTCTAACGGGTGTAGGAATCTGGAGTACCCGGGGAGAACCACAGAGCAACTGTCGGACTCCTCAAAGTACTAACGCTGCACAAGCAGAGTTAGCATTGGCTGAAGACAAGTGCACCATCGACGTGTAGTACACCTTAGTACACAACGCCACCGTGTCCCCACGTGGATAATCGGGATGAAGTGCCTTAGGCTGCATGCCGAGAGGTCCTGGGTTCGAATGCCACCTGCGGCAACCGCGTTGTGTTCTTCGACAAGACACTTCACCCCCACTGCCCACGTGGGGGCAATGTGACATTGTGTACTAAGGCGTACTGCACGTCGACGGTGAACCTGTCCTCAACCAATGCTTGTGTGGAGTTAGTATTTTGTGGAGCTGACATTTGCTCGCCGTTGATCGGTGGTTCTCTAAGGGTACTCCGGCTTCCTCCGCCTGTAAAACTGTCGTGGTTATGATTAGCCATTGTGCAGAAAAATGTGACCTTAATCACCAATAAATAATAATAATAATAATAGTGTCTGTATTATATATCACGATTCGTACACGGTTGATATAGTAAGGAAAAAATGGTTACAAAATATCAAAAGATGATGAAAAGGATCTTTTCTTATTTTTAACCCTTTACCCAACGAATTGGCCGCATCCGCCCGCGTAATATGCAAATTCAGCAGTTAGAAAAATATTATTTTTCAAACATTTTCAACAAAACCATATCATGTGACCCCTCGTTGGAACGAGCTCGTTGAGCTCGTTCCAACGAGAAGTCACATGATATGGTTTTGTTTAAATTTTTTAAAAAATAAAAAAAAATGATATTTAAAATAATAAATTTTGCTATCGTCTGCGTTGGGTAAAGGGTTAAATGGGTCTTAGCAGATAATAGTAGTCAAACGTAGAAACTGATTGTGGGGAAAAAAAATTTGTAAAAAAACCGTCTTCTGTATTTCAATACTACTTTACGGGAAATGTCTGAAAACTCTGGAATAATTTTTTATTATTAGGGTTTAACGACACATTAACAGCCAGGGTCATATCATGTCGGTGACAGTTTTACGGGTGAATGAAGCCGTAGTACCCGGAGAGAACCACCGAGCAACGACGAGCAGCTGTCAGCTCTCCAACATCGTAACTCTGAACTCTGCACCGCGGCACAGGCAGGATTAGATTGGTTGAAGACATGCGCACCATCGACGAGCAGTAAGCCTTAGTACCCAGTGTCATCGCGCCCCCATGTAGGCAATCGAGGTGAAGTGCCTTGCCTAAGGACACAACGCGGGAGCGCGAATCAGTCGCTGAAATGGTCACCCATCCAACTACTAACCGCGCTCGACGCTGCTTAACTTCGGTGATCTGACGAGAACCGGTTACAGTGACGCGCACAACGAGGATACAAATTCGATAACGTTTTGAAATTTCAGTTTTAACCCTTTGATACTTTTGTACGTCTTATGACGTACGAAATCAAACAGCACATTGATACTTTGTGGTCATTTGTTTTGTTATTATTTTTCGATTTTTTACAGTTTTAACCTCAATTCCTATTTTCTTCCGAATAGTGCTCAGTTACAACCGTTGAGCTAAATGTTCTCGGAGCTTAAAATACTAATATAATCCTGCTGTCAAGTCTTCTTAACTGGTTGAGTGCTAGAAGCCACTATAAGGGCTTTCAAAAAATGAGGATACCAGAGTAAAAGCCAACACTTTCCTTGCTTATATTTCATGTTCAGGCAAACACAAATAAAATTTTGTTTATATAAAATTAATTTATTAAAAATTATTTGTAATAAAACAAGTTTTGAATAACAAATTCAGACCACCAAAAATAATTTAGCCCATAACCAGATAATCACTAATGTGAAAAATTTCTTGTTATTTGTACTTTCCGACGTTTGACGTCGCATTTTGAAAAACGTTGAAGAAACTGAATTCCCAGTGTCGTTTGAACGTCCGGATAATTAAGTTGTCAAAAGGTTAATAGCGAGTGAAAGCGACCCGCAGGGTCGCGTGCAAGCTTCGCAAGCTATTAGTCAACACGTATGTACCGTTTGTATGAACTCAAAGCCAAGCTAATCTCAAAGGCATCAACTTCAAATTTTTAAACGGAAGTGGTACACAAGGACACTGACATGTTTGCGCATGACGGAAATTGACATTCGCAATTGAAGAAATGATTTATTTATCGAAGAACGATACTACATTTTGGCAGTATATTTATGTCGTTACTAACAGTTGGTAATAGAAACAATAAATGCTACACGCTATTTGTGAAAAAATAAAATGAACGCAGCAATTTCCGTAACTCCTCGGATAAATTCCGGAAAACAACGACGCCATAAATATATCTTCCAATCAAAGCAATGATAAAATTATCTTTCAATCAGAGCACTGGAAAATAATATCTTCCAATCAAAACGCAGATAAAAATAGTTATCTCGAAAGAGACAAAACACGTCGTCTGCTGTTTACAAATATTGGGAAGAGTCACTGTGGTCTGCTTCAGGCGCAGTTTTTCAAAAGAAAAAAAATATATATTGGGCCTACAATTTTATTTCATAATAACTTGTACAGTTGCAGTTTTCGCTCGCTTTTAGTTTTCCTAAATTTCATATTATGAAATTTCCATACTATTAGTGTTAAGTTTACTGGCAGCTTCTGGAACTCAAGGGAAGTTATCTCCCCTGCAAATCACTTCCAATGATGGAAATTGTCAGCCATGAAAAAGAAAACAACACAAAAAATGATGTATGACACGGAAGTTTACTTCATTTTAACCCCAGTATCGACAAATTAACAATGACTGATAGATATATAAAGTAAATAAAAACATTCACTCCACAAACATTCTAAGGTTGAGCAAAGATATACAGAGAGGGAACGGGAAACGCCGCCGTTCTCACGGGTTTTTACAGAACGACTGTATATCACTCGGTTGTATTCTGATGAAAGAAAATGTTAAGAATTCTGGGCGCGTTTTTTAGTACTGTTATTACAAAAGCGGACAGAGGATTTCGACCGGTTCGCGACCTGGTCGAAATTCTCAGCCCGCTTTTATGCCCACAAAATTGTAGAATGGTAACAGAAACGCGAAACCACTGCAGTTAACCCTTTGAACACGAAAGACCGCTTTTCCGGTCCAAGATCGTGATATCACCTGAGTTCATAATATAGATAGTTGCTCGGTGAATTTGCGTGGTTGACCAATCAAGATTTTCAACGTGCAGCCCTAAGGCTGCACGTAGAAAATATTGATTTGTCTTCTCGCAAGTAACGAATCTAGACTCGACCAGATGATAAATCTGAACTGGTGTGTAATATACCATCAGAGTTCAATGAGTTAATATTAGTTATCCTTGTGTTTTCCAGGGTGTATGGGAATTTACACCGGTTTGGGAACTCATACACCCTGAGGCAAAGCCGAAGGGTGTATGAGTTCCCAAACCGGTGTAAATTCCCATACACCCTGGAAAACACAAGGATAACGGATTTATGTCCAAGAATTTTAGCGTAGTTAATACTTTAACCTACACTGTGGGAAAAAACTTGTACTTTGTAAGTTTCTTAATAAATAAAATCAGACAAATATGGATGTCATTAGAACTGGCTCAATGAGCCAGTTCCACTGACATCCATGTCTGTAATATTTTATTGCACATAAATATTAAATTTCCTGTATTTTAATTTTTGTTCTAACATAACTGAGTGTATGAATTAATAATTAAGAATTGGCACCTTTTTTAGCCATATAGCCTGCTATTGTATATTCTTGTTTTTACACCGTGGTTAACCACTGTGGATTGCAAGTTACACCTTACCTCTCAGCCAATCAAAATGCAGTATTTTGTTTTATTTGGAAATAAGATGCTATTATCCTTTGACTTTCTTGATTCAGTCCTAATTTTGCACTATGATAGTTATGCAATCTCCATCCATCCGCGTAAATATGTCGCGGTCAGGTAACAACCGTATGGTTGTCGGATCGAGGGATAGAGTGTTCTTCCATTACACTAGCGTATATCACGTCCTATGTCCATATAGTTTCTTACTGAACATAAATATCAACACGGTCCTCCGACGCGATATTTGCAGGATGAATCAGCTGAAATTTTCAACTGACAGACTCCGATTGTCATTTGAAACTTTCAGCTTATTCAACACTGCAGCCTTCTTTTTTTTTGGGGGGGGGGGGGGGCGGTGATATTAATTCTGAAATGTTATTGAGATACCTAAAGGTCTTTAGAAATGCATTTCACCGAGTTCAGATGAACTTGTACAATTCCCTTTCCTTTTTTTCTTACAAGTGGAGTAAAACAGTTACAAGGTAACGATGACACGATTTTTGTACTGATTCAAGTTGGAACAGATAAGACTGGTCATATAGTCTGACCAAAATATGCGACAAACGCCATTATAACCACATACCACCATAAAATCGTGCCGCAATCACCGATCTCCGTAGAACTGGATTGCTGGAGCTCTAAATGGACATATAGAGAATGGTGTCTCACCTACAGTAAAAACTAAAAGTCCTGTCATGAAATGCGCCCAAATAGCACGCCGATCTGCGCGTTATGACCATAGTGAGGCTATCAAATCCTGTACATATGGCATGTGCACAAGCATTGTTTCAGCCAATGGACTTCCGGGTAACCCGGGGGTCCATTGGCAGAAACATTGCTTGTGTGTGCTATGAGTAACCAGAAGAACCTGCCGTGCTTTGGATGTATTCGATATGGCAATTGCGCGCAATTTCTACGCACAATTAAGCCTAGATAAGCGCACAGTTCGTGACAGGACTTCTAGTTTTACCTGTACCCCCACAATCTAAGGTCGGGTAGGGGACAAATGCTGCTACAAACAGACAATGTTGAACAACAAAATTTTTCTCGAAAGTTTTCAATTTTCAAACGCCTCGCAATTTGAAGAATATACTTTAATGTCTGCGAAAAATGAATATTTAAACGATGTAGACATTTTTCGCGGAAATGCAAATTGAATATTTACAACAAAGTTCAGTTATTATTGACAGAAAAAAGAAGTGCCGATACTCGAAACTTGATACTGTGTTAAAGGTCTTCGTGCAAGGTTTTTGCCATGGTGTTTGATGAAGTTAAAGCTGTTATGCTGTGACTACAGTCACAGCGTTACAGCTTTCACGTCATCAAACGTCACCAGTGGGAGGAGTAACAACGATGAATGACTCGAAACCATCTCGGGGGACTGAAGTGCGACGTTTTTTTCGTTGACGTCCCAGCAATCCACTTGTATAGAGATTAGTGACCCCAATTGACATGTATATAGATGACTTAACCCTTTGAACCCGAGACACAGCTTTTCCGGTCCAGGAACGTGATACGTCATAATTTCATTAAGTTTGATGACTGCTTAGTGGATGTGTGCGGTAGACCAATCAATATTTTCAACGTGTAACCCCAAGGCAGCACGTTGAAAATATTAATTGGTATACCCCCAAATAATGAATATGGACTCTTCCAATTGCCGCAAGAACTGCATCAATTGTCAAAATCTTGACACCTCATTACCTGTTTCGAAACAGTTCGAGGCCGGGGCCGATTTGAGAGAAGGTGAATGTTTGCTGGTCACTGACAAGAACAAGAACAAAACTGGCCATTGAGGCTCTATTCAACATTAATCAAGAAGCTTCCTTCAAATTTACACTATGTAAAGGGATTATGAATTGGAATGCATGGGTTAAAAAAAACGGAATTGACGATTAAATAACAACGATACTTGTTTTTGAGTCCTTCGTTGGGATTCATTATTTTATTTTACATGTTATAGAGTGCTTTGTCACTTCCGGAATTCTTCATTGATATACTGGCTATGACGTCACCTACACATGTTCAATCGTGCTCTTCCGTCAGTGCTGATCGGACCAAGCCGATCAACCTTTGTTAATTTGTCATCACAATTCATTTTTTCACATTTTTCTTGAAAATCGTTATTGCTTTGGAGCAACCATGACTGAATGTGGTAAGGATTTCCAGGAAATGACGCCATTTTTTTGTGTTTTGTTTTTATTTTGAAGGATTCCACCTTTCAATAAAATTGAAATTGATCAGAATCAAAGATAACTCAGTGTCTCTTTCAGCTGACCCTCTATTGATGCCAGAATATTTCTTTCACGTCAAGACATTCAATGTTAAACAAAAGTTAATACAGAACTCAATATAGCTGGTTTGACAAAGCTCTGAGAACTCAGCAAAAACAGATATAATCGGTTATAATACCTGCAGCTAAACGAGGCCGGGTGTGAGATCAGAAATAGGTCGTTAGAATGACAAAAGTCAGCAGCCTAATGCTACAGGTACCCTCTTTACGTAACGTTACACAGGAATTCAACACTACCAGACAAACACTGAAAGGAATTAATTCATCCTTGTTGTGAGCATCAATGCGCCATCTGCAAGGCTTTTGCAGATGGCGTTTTGATTCACTCAAGAGATGACATGTACTTCGATCAGTGGCAGGCCTGAAAAATTTGCAGAATGAGGTCCCCCAGAGGGTGAATTTGGTGATGCTATCCCATACAGTGGGTCAATTTATCCTCCGGGTACCTCTTTCTGTTCAGTTTTGAGACCCTGGTTCAGGTTGAGGTCCCCAGAGGGTACATTTAGTGATGCTACCCTGCTGCGCAGGGTAGCATCACTAAATTCACCCTCTGGGGAACCTCATTTTGCAGATGACAGTCTGCTTATTTTCTGACTTGATCAGAAGTAATTGTGGTTCATCAGATGTTAACTGGTTGAGTGCTTGGCGCCCGTATTTGGCCTTTACTAAAAAGTTAATACTCCCATTACAAGCCTCACATTCTGTAGATGTGCCCCATGTTCTGATCTAAGTAAAATATTTTAGGAATCTGATTTGTTACAAAGTACCCACGAGCACAAGCTCTAGAAAACAAGATTAATCTACCAGTCTAAGAATTCATTGTGATTAATTGTATTTCAGTCAGATATTATATCTGATATACGACTGAAGCTATCACGAACACTAGAAATCTGTTGAATGGGATGAGTGGGAGGGCTGGGATAGGGGGTTACTGGACATTATTACTAACACGTGACATAACTTACAAGTATGGAACTTAAAAACATTAAAATTCAAGCAACAATTTTTCAACGTGGTTTTATTCCTAGTCTGACAAGGACAAAAATATAGACAAGGAATCCGATTGAATTACAGCATAATTGTAAAACATCGACAGTATTACAGACGTAACGTCGGTCTCTTTCTCGATCGGATAGCGATCCTGTTGCGTCGCATTTATAACAAATGGAACGCGATTTCCATTACAAATTAAAAAAAAAAACGTTACGCAATTAACACCGAATCAAGAAGAGAAAATGAAATTTTAGCCGTTGGGATGGACTATCTTCGCATTTCTTTTTCGACTGGTGAGATTTTGGTTTTCCAATTGTGTAGACAGGAAATTTATTGAGAAACTCAACCGGGTCGCGACCCAATCGCGATCCGGTCGAAATCTCTGCCTGCTTTCGTAATCATAGTACCGCAGCGCTCTGTCTAACGACTCGTCCCCTGTTGTACACAGAAGTATCTTTTAAAATTTTGTCATTTCTAATTTTGTTCTTCCACGTTATATCTTATGGAGCTGGTTCATCGAGCCTTTTTCGACCTGGCGTGAAAGACGTCTTGAGATAAATAAATGGGGCCAAAAATTTGGGAACTGTCGAGTTCGATTGTTTCTTTGTAACGGGGTACTGTGCTTTCCCTCAGATTGAAAGGATTAGTCATATCGTACTATTTTGTGGTAACGAATAGTACTGAAATGGTTAACCGGATAACCGGTTTGAGATCGGTTACCTACCTAACCGATTAAAAAAACGTCACCCGGTTATCCGAAATATCGATAGTGATCGTCATTCCAGGGTTAAAACGTAGTAAATCTGCCTCTTCTTCCTTGAGATAGATTACACCTCAAAGCAGCGCTGTATATATTGAGAAATAGTCGACTTTGGCGTTCAAGACTTCGTTAGTGATCGGCAATTTCCGTGAGTACTGATTAAGCGCAGAAACTATTCCGTAGTATGTATACAAACGAACGTTGTCGAGTACTCGACAACGTTCGTTTGTATACACACTGCGGAATGGTTTCTGAGAATACTGCTTTCCAATTCCTATAGTTTTGATCCCAGATTAGGGTGAAATAATGGCTACGGTTAACCGGATATTATCCGGTTTTCGCTCTCGGTTAGTCGGTTGTGTAAATGAGCCAACCGTTTCAGCCCTAGTAATGAAGACAAGAGAGAATTGCTGTCCGTTAAACCCTTCCGAAGAAAAACACATCGACGCTTTCCAGATGTGTCTATGCAGAATGCGCAGTCAGTGCGAGGTAATTTTCTAAACGCAATATCTTCATAGTTGTAATAAACAAGTGTTGTAGAATATCCCGAACACAGAAGCTACATTAACCCTTAGAACCCTCGTTTCCTGGAATGGTTTGGCCTTTGTATACACTTACAGTGAGATGGATTAGTCCAATATCAATATGCAGGGAGTATAAAATAATAACTGCAGTCTGCAGCTGTTTGGCTGCAGACTGCAGTTATTATTTTATCATCAATGCCCCATGTATGGATAAACATCTTATAATAAGACAAAAATGGGACGAAATTATGCCATGGACCAAAAGATCGGTCTTAAGAGTTCAAAGGGCCAATCAGGCTCACGGGAGATACAAGTCACAAAGGGAAAAGTTGGAATGGATGAAAACGAAACACAGATTATAATGGGCGAAGTACAGCACGAATAACCAGCCGACTGTAGGAACGTAAAAAAAACAAGAGAGTTTTTCCAAGACGTCACACCCGAGCCGTTGTTTCTACACAAACATTAACACGGCTAACATACATATTACGTGAAGTGACTGCGGAAGTAGAACAACAAACAGATTAAGAAGATAATTAATAAATTGATTATACAACCCTGAAGGGTTGTAGAATTAAATTATTACCGAATCTTCCTGTAATGTCAAATGGATTTGAATATTTGCTACCAACAGACCTGCATTCGACGAGTTCATTTCGTAACAACGTGTCGTAATTGTTATTGACGTAACCTCCAAGAGAATTAGTTTCTGTTCCCCTCCATTATTAATCTTTAAGCTACAGTAATGACCAAAACTGACAATCGCCATTCATAAATGTCGCTATTGAAATTTAATCATAGTTTCATTTTGTTGTCACAAATACATAGCTTACTATCCCTCATTGGAACGAGCACAACGAGCTCGTTCCAATGATGGGTCAGTCATAAGCTATAGTTTTAGACAACAAAATGGACATTTTTAGTTTTTCAACATTGGAACAACAAGTGTCGTCTGCTATTCGGGTTGTGAGAAGGGTTTTAATACAATCTGCTATTTCTTCTGCTATCTCTTCTGAAAGCCTTCAGAAATGAAGTCAGACTCTACAAGCACTACTTGTAAAAATAAAGATTTTGTTTTTTGCTGTTCATCAACATTTTATTCAAATGTTACTGTATACTAATTAACTGTTTTCAGATTCGCATTATCCGGGTATTAAACTACACGCTGCGGGTTGGAAATGTCGATCCATCTTAGTATACGTTATAAATATCTTCCGGATTAACCAAACTGTGACATTACAACTGTGTGCATTCTAAGTAGGCGGTGTTCATTATTACTGCAATATGCTGTGGCTGAAAAATCAAGCAATCTGGATCAATAACACAAGAGAGAGAGATAGACATATCTTGTATCGGATGTAGTGTACACCCCGACTGTAATTCAATCGGATTATTGTTTGGATCCCTAATCTGTAATACCCATATTATGTCTCTAATAGTTTTTACAGATGAAGGCAGTCACACAACAAGGCTAAAATACTGTTCAAGCCTAAATACATAGGAATCGCTGGAATATCCGGAAACGAACAAGTCCACCAAGATCAGAGTCGTTAAACAAAAGCAATTCTTTAAAATAATTTTAATAATAAACGTACGTTTCCGACCTGTTTCGTTTATTATTGTATTAAAGAAGTTTATTTTATTTTCATCCGTCTTTTTTCCCTCCAAAACAAATCGTATTACCAAAGCCAGAAAATAAGCAGACAGTCATCTGCAAAATGAGGTACCCAGAGGGTGAATTTAGTGATACTCACTAAATTTACCCTCTATGTGAACCTCAATCTGAATCAGAGTCTCGTCTCAAAACTAAACAAAAAGAGGTACCCAGAGGATAAATTGGCCAACTGTATGCGATAGCATCATCAAATTCACCCTCCGGGGACCTCATTCTGCAAATGTCAGACTGCTTATTTTCAGGCCTGGTATTACAACTCCCACTCGCCAGAAATGGTACTCCTCTCCTCATATATATACTTACACGGGCATCGTATTCCACCCTCAGCGATGAAGAACTATATGTTGGGACGTGCTTTGAAAGTAATCACGGAATCAATTATAAAGGGTCGTTTTGGGAAAACAAAAATGGAGAAAATAAAATAAATACAAATGTTAACTGCTCGGATTCGATTTTATCCTATCGTGGGCCGCGCGGATTATTTCCCTCGGGTAACGCCTCTTGAAAACACCCTCCGCACGCCCCACTCGAGGATAAAAATCGCACCCGAATCTGTGCAGTGAAATATTGTCTGTATTTTGAGTTGGGTTTCAAGTTCCAACCGACTGCTAACGACCCGGAAACACTATCGGAAAAATTTAACTCTCGTCCCACCATGTGGGACAAATTTGAAATAGAGGCTTCGGGTCTGAGTGGTGGGGGTAATCGTGAACTCGACAGACATCCACGAGTTTTGTTGTCCAAATTGGGAATATTTTCCGACATGTGATATCCCGAAAAATTTTTCCGAACTTCGACTGCAGAAGTTGCCATTTCCTGGAATGTCTGCGCGAAATGAATTAAATTATATGGAAAACACGTTGGAAGACTTCCAGACTCCTCGAGGCCCTCAAAAGTCGTCTATAAATCACTGGTAAATTTTAGTCCAATCTAAATGACAACATGTGTTGGAAGTCCAGCGCCGGGCTCTAGCCCTCGAATCTTCGGGTTTACACTTCCAGCTCCCCCGCATTTTAACCGTCTTTGACCAAGATGGACAAAATTACTTTCAGAAGACATATTCACACGAGCACAAAACAAAAAATTTTCTCTCACTAGTCGTCTTCACATTATATAAAACGGATTTTGATTAAATTCAAATTCGACTAAAGGAAAAGTATGTATAACGATATATTCGCCTAGTTAGAATCTGAACCGTGATGAGCTTGGCAGTATTGACATGTCAAGTTCGGTTTCGGTATCGGTATTTTTAGAAGGATTTACCTCGGTATCGGTACGGTATTCGGTGTCAAAAAGATATATGTTCTCACACGGTACCAGAATCAAATATTTTGTTTTATCATATGACTCGTCCGTTTTGTTCACTTTAAAACATTTGATATTTTGTTTTCATATTAATCAGTGATAAATAAAGCCTTCCGTCAATTTCATTGGTCAATTTCAAAACTAGACAATTTGATTGGCTGAACAAAATACAACTGGGCCACATTTTCATAATTTGCATAATTAGAGTTGGTTGCTTTCATTGGTCAATTTCAAAACTGGACAATTTGATTGGCTAAACAAAATACAACTGAGTATTATTTACATAATTTCAGTAGGTAGAATTTACGTTATCTATCCTATTTAGGGTGGGTTATGTTGTATTAATATTTTACCTACAAGAAAAACGCCATTCATTTTTTTTATATTTTCACTTTTTGCTTCCAAAACATAGGTTATGACCCCTCATTGGAACGAGCTCGACGAGCTCGTTCCAATGAGGGGTCATAACCTATGTTTTGAAAGCAAAAAATTAAAATTTTTAGTTATACGAGGATGTTTTTTCCAAGTCCCGTCTGCAACTCAAGTTAGGTGATGGGTTAAAAGGGTCATACTAAGTGGCTAATTTGTGCGTGTGTGAGTCATATGATGAATAGAATATGAAATGAGTGTTTTTCTCATCTAATATTTATGAAACTCGTCCGAATTTTCCGTTTGGGCTCGCCAAAACGGAAAATTCTTAGACTCGTTTCATAAATATTATATGAGAAAAACACTCATTCCATATCCTCTATATATTCTGCCCAGTTATACATCCTCGTTTTACAGTGGAGTTGTCAAAATATTTGAAGTATCACGGGCACTCGTCATCGATCATTTGATGTAACAAAAAGCTGGGAGAAAATACTCCCTGGGTATTTTCTCTCGGCTTTTTTGTTACATCAAATGACTGATGGTGACAGCCTTCAAAAATACAAACAATATTTTGAACAATGTTCTGTTATTTTTTAACTAAAGTTGGGAATATATTTCATTACCAAAAATTTAGTATTTTGAGATTCCCTCGGAACAGTAAGTCGGTATTGGCTCAATACAGACACCGAGCAGTATCTAGGGTACACCGCCCATTTCTAGAACCGTGAATTCGGGGAACAAACTTTATTCCACTTCCATTGAACGACAGGAATTCACAGATTTAGTGTGTGATATGTAAACAAGTTAATTAGTATTTCTGCATCATTACCATTACTAGGTATAGAAGAAAGAAGAAAGTAAATATATGTACCCAACAAATGACTTTATTTGACAAGTACCTAACCATTTTAACACAATTCCATACTGCCGGAATTGGAAAAGGAGTGTTGTCATACTTCAGTTGTTGAACTCGCTACAAAAACAAATCTATATTCCGCGGTTTGTTTTTCATTTTTTTCATCACGGGCAAACACTTATGACCCGTCATTGGGGTTTGTGTTCGAGACAAAACAATAAAAATTTTAAGTTATTGTAGAAAAAGTTTGGAATGTTTTATCTTTTGGTATTTAGTAAAACTTTTTATCTAACAATCATACAGATTTTGCCCTGAAAACCACGAGAAACGGTACGTTTCACATAATATATTCCGATTTCGTATCATATAGACGACTCATTCTGATTCCGTATCATTTAGACGACTCGTTTCCGGTAACGCGACAGCGACAATTACGGGCGATTGGCTAAACATTTTACGATGAATAGAAACTGCACAATTCAATATTACAGCTACCCAGTTCCCGAGAATGTGCCCTCTTAAATTCAAGCGGATTGTCATAGGAAGTGACACTGAGAGTGAATAATTTGACAACAACAACTTTGAAAATTGCGGTCATCGCGTTACTCATTGTTTGTCAGACTGCACAACAATATAGTTCCATAAAATATGTTTTTTTAAAAACTTTTTCTCGTCAACATTATGTCCTAAAATTGTATGAATAATTTAAGATTTAATCTGTTTATTTGACAGAATTGTTAGATAAATGAATTATCATGATAATGTGCATGTCCTGTGATTTGTATCAGATTCGAGGTGGTGTCCAGAATGGGATCTCAACTCGCCGGCAGCCGGCGAGTTGAGATCCCATTCTGGACACCACCTCGAATCTGATACAAATCACAGGACGTGCACATTATCATCCTAATCTGCATATAATCACTTTAGTATCTCATTCCTTGTGAGTGTTTTCAAATGACTGGTTTCGCTAGTGTATCTATGCCAAGACTCGTTAGAACCCATTGTGTGGATGCCTTTTTCTGCCTACATTACCTGCTCTACAAAAGACAAACATTGAACATTGCAAATCGTTCCATTTGTCAAAATAGACTAGAAAGTAATGAAACTCAAATTTACGACATTTTATCACACATAAAACCCTATAAATCTTGTAACATACTGGTCAACGAACATATAAAAAAAAACAAATCTTCGATGAATCAGCACATAAATAGAGTAGAAAATATTATATCACAAGGCTATACGCTAAAATTAAAAACTTTCTGAAAAATGTACATTATATCTTAACATTTGACAGTTTTATATACTTCTCCGAGAAATTATATACACAGTTTGTCACCTCTCTCTATTGAGTACCACGTGTCAGAGGTGGCAAAGCCGGGAAGGAAATGGGAAGGGCACAGCCAACATATTTTTTGTAAAATTCTCACAAACATTCTAAACAGTGGTAAGCTTTTGGAAAGAAATTTTTCATTGCAAAACAGAAAATCGTGGGCTAAACTTAATGTCCACATAATGTTTGAACGGAAAAACCCCCACAGAGATTTGGTAATTTCTCCTTTAACAGCACGGTAACACATCTGAGGTGCAAGTTTAAATTTTGTAACAATGGATGGCCATGTAAACTATAAACTGATATTCTTAATTATTTAATGACATCTTCTTTCAGTACAGGTCATTAAACCGACATTGGGTGTACAGTACAGGAGGGTGGATTTCATCCGAAACACCTACGCAGTGGAATTTTCACCCAGATAATTTTAACTCTGAATGAGTACAGTCAACGTTTTAGCATATCGACCTCCGGGTTAAACCCGGAGGTCGATATGCTGAAACTTTGCCTGTACTTTTCACTCTTTTGAGAATTCAAGAGAGAGACTGTTTGGATTGATACTCTACTTAGTGCGAGTTCAATTGGCAGTTCACTTTCCATATACTGCAGGGTATCACAATTAATATTATCCGACAACACATATTGATTAACCTACCCATAAATTAAAAATATCGATTCTACCAATGCATTTCACGGAAACTGACAATGGTGATACCATTTTGTGATACCTGAGATGAAAAGATTTATTACAGTCTTCGGCACAATGGAGTGAAATAAAATATAAGAAAACACACTAGAAGACATAATTCTCGGCGACAGAGCATTCTGTAAATTTAATTGGGACAGTACAATCTATGTTATAACCGCCTCAATGAAATCATTTCCTACACTTTCCCAAGAAGGCGGAAATGGGGAACACGTCTTCTGAATCGAACTGTAGAATGCCACTTCCAATAGAAAATCTGTACTCCAGATAGGTGACTTATGCCACTACTAAAACACTCCTTTTGCCCACCCTCCATTCACGTATGCGTGCTTTGGAGTATGGTTCGCCGCAACCATAGACGTGGTTAATTGAACATTGAATGACAAACGACATGGCTGGACAGAAACAGTCATATCCTGTCACTTAAAACATAAAATGATATAACTGGCGATCGCTTTGAAAGCCGATCTCATTCGCAAAAAAGGATGGAATGTCGTGCTTGTATTACGTGAAAACGATATTTCCATTTACTCTTCAGGATGCAGACTAGCACTTACTTTTGAAATTAATCAAAAATTAATCAAACCCAAAGGTTGCACTTCATGCATCTCTGAAGCCATCAAACTCAGATGCTAGTTGTTAACAAAAAAAAAAGCTCGAGCATAACATATTGATCCAACTAAAACAGATTTGCATGATTTATTTACTGGAGTTTAATACCTCCTTCAACAGACATGGTCAACCTGTGTCGGGCTGTCTTAAGGCTGGAGGAAGCCGGACTATCCGGATAGAACCATCGAACATCGAACAGTGGCGAACAACTATCACCCTACACAAAGTACTAACTCCACAGAAGCAGGGTTAGCATTGGTTGAAGGCAAGTGCACCATCGACGTGCAGTAGGCCTTAGTACACAACACCACCGTGCCATAAGAATTGGGATTAAGTGCCTTGCCTAGAGACACGACCAACGAAGTTATCTCTGGTCGGGATCGAACCGTGTCCCTTTCAATGTGAAAGCCAATGCTGCAAACCATTGAATTACCGCGCTCCATCGATTTTGAGGAAGTCTTCACTATTATCCGTCATTATTGCACTCCGGTTCTCTTTATTTAGACCCTGAACCATCTGGTCAAACAAGCCATAGGAAATTTTTAAAAAAAAGTACAGTTATGACCTATAAATGGAATAGTCTCAGTGACCAGTTTCATAGATATGCCACTTTCGATGTATATTAAAACAAAGAAAATAGTTTGGAGAGAAAAAAAAATAACACCGCTTGTCATATCTGTGACCGAATTGAATAACCCTTTGAACACAAGAGGTCGTTTTTCCGTCTCAGGATCTTGATACCACCTGAAGTCATAAATAGCTGCTCAGTGAATTTGTGTGTTAGACCAATCAAGATTTTCAACGTGCAGCCCTGTGGCTGCACGTTGAAAATATTGATTGATCTTTCCCAAAGTATTGAAAATAGACTCTACCTATTGACGGCTCTTAACTAGCATGGGACATACCATCAGGGTACAATGGGTTAATGACAAACTCTCTACTTCCACTAGAAACATTGAATGTTGATCATTGAACAACTTAATCGAGAAAAAAATCTGGAAAAGTCATCGTGGAAAGCACGCCATGTTAGTCACGTCTCGAAATGAAAACGTATACTGAAGGGTCGAATTCCAATAGATAGGGCAAAGGAGAATATATATGATATTTTTCTGAACGCGTTACCCGTGTTACTAAACCCACCTCTGTCAATCGTTAGAACACATCACTTTCCCAAACAGTTGGTATGCCATTGCCCTTACATGTACCGAATGGTTGTGAGTTCTGGGGAAGTCTCGACTGCTCGTAAAGGCGGCCAAGACTGGATAAGAAATCACAGCTGTGAAAGTTTGATAATTGACTCGAAGACTTACTCTCGATTGGACAGTTGACTACTTGTTTTTTGGGAATCACAAAGTTTATAAAGCTTGATTTGAGGCTTTGAGGTAATCTTGAACACGCTGGAACTTTTCCCATTTAAGAAGTACATGTAAGCGAGATCAGACGCTGATGGAGAATATGACTCACATCTTTCCACAGAAGATTCTAACCTACAAACGCATTTCAATATCCCTGCCGACCAGCAGGAATTTTTCCTGAATCAAAGTTGTCTGTTGATAGAAGATGTCAAAATGCGAACATTTTGCATCTGAGATGCTATTTCCATCGATTGATCGATTCAACCTTGATTTTGCAGTCATCTCTGACATAAATCGTCCTGAATATTGACTTACGATAAAGTTATCTCCCTTGAAATTATTAGATGAGCGAGGAAGGTCCATTTTGCAATGGTGTGACGACTCCAATGTGATCCACCCCTGATTTATATCGTCAGGGAAATCGTCTTTCGATAAAAGTTATCTCCCTTGAAATTATTAGACAAGCGTGGAAGGTCCAATTAAGAAGCAAGTAATTGTTCTGAAAAAAAATACCTATGACATCAGTAGAAAATAAAGCCACGTTTCCGTTTGTTACTTTTAATAAACGAAAACAACAGACAGCTCGAGGAGCTGTCTGTTGTTTTCGTTTATTAAAATAACAAAGGGAAACTTGGCTTTTAATGGCAAGTTAATTAGAAGCAATCACTTCACAAATACTCCGTCATTAAGAATATCTATCAGTATCACATCTACCAAAACCAAACGTCCACTTTGGTTCTTTGCTCAGCGAATGTGTTTCTAGAGTATTTTGGATGTTTTTATGCTTCCCAGGAACAAAAGTACCAAATTTCACCCACAGGACTTTTTTATATAAATGGAAAGGACAGTATCTGTATCATAACTTACGATGCGAACACTGTTGATATTATGAACAAAAAAGTTACTGAACACCAAAAGACGATGAAAACGCCGTTTTGTTATTTTAAAATAGATTTTACAGAGAATAAAAGTGAAACATTCAAACTGACTGGAAAAACAGTTGTAAAATGCCAGCTTCTGTATTCTAATCTAAGGGAAAAAGCCCAAAGTTTGTGAAATGGCGCACACATCGATGTAAACATTTCAAAATTCCAATTTTTATTGAAATTCCCATACCATAAGTGTTAAATTACCGACAACTTTAGGAAACTAAGGGGAGCTAACTTTCCTGTAAGTCTCTTCCAATGATGGAAGTTGTCACCTGTCAGCCATGCTAGCTGTACAACAAATACAAATACTAACTATAAGACCAATATGTCGACTGAAATATAAAAGCAGAGAACATAATTCTAACGCAACGAATCGTTGTGTCGAACTTAAATTCAGTGATTATATATTTCATATCTAACATTTAACGAAGATCGACCAATTATTGTCTTTATTCTATAACAAAAAAAAATATCAAAACGAGAAGAAATAGAGATTATTACCATTATGTGGATGTACAAAATATGCACCCGAGTCGAGGTCCGGGTTCTAAGGGCAGATCACGACGAGTCGAAGACGAGTCGTGATCTACCCTTAGAACCCGGAGCGAGACTCGGATACATATTTTGTACATCCTCATAATGGTAATAATCATTTTATCTTACAATATATTGGGGATAAGTCAAGAATGTTGACGAATATATAACGAACTATTTATTCGTACGGATGAACAAAAAGAGAAAAATGGAACTCACGCGAAAGGAACGTGCTTGTGTCCGACCCCCTGATACAAACATCTGTATCAGGGGGTCGGATACACGACAGTTGCGGAGTTTATACAGAAAAATACATGTTGATTGTAAGATAAAAAATGTTATTTAACACTTGCTCGGAATGCTCGCACCGTGAGAAGCATTTTATAGCCGACTCGTCCTGCAGTATAAACCATTTGACAAAAACGGGAGAGTCTGTCACGCAGCGACAGGTCACGTAACATTTATTAAGAGATTGTGGGCTTTGGGAGGAAAAAAATCCTTTGACACAAAAACAATAAGTCAAACATATTCAACGGAAATGAACAAAACTACTTTTGAAAGTAACACATGAAAAATGAAATTAATCTTTCTAATATTTTTGTAAGAAGAGGTGACGGTGACCCGTCCCCTGAGTTCCAATGTGTTCTATGTGCCTACTGGCACATAGAACACATTGGAACTCAGGGGATGGGTTGTTTAAGTCCTACCTGCTTCACGTGTGCCCTTTTCATCAAGAGGATAACGGATATGTTTTGGTAAATAAACGAGGTAAATAATGTTTAGGGAATTTTAACATAATAACATGAATTATTGTCACCAGTCTTTTTCCAAAGTTTGATAACAACCCACGCTTCACGTGCTTAGTAGAATGATGCCGCCAGAGGAACTGGTTAGAAAACCCGAAGGTGAAAGGAAAGGGTGGAGGTAGGAAAAAGAGTCATGGAACAGCATCCTTCCAAAACGGAGAGATAAAATGCTACGTCTTCAAAAATGCTATTAACCGTCGTTTACCTAATATGAAACGCAGACGACACTTGCAAACAAAATTTTTGAATAACTAATTTTTTTCATTTTTTGTCTCAAAGGCATAGGTTATGACCCCTCTTTGGAAAGAGCTCGTCGAGCTCGAGGGGTCATAACCTATGTTTTTGAGACAAAAAATTAAAAAAATAATGAAAATTAATTGGTGATTTTTGTGAATAGCGCTGGCCGGTTTTAGCCGTTACGTTGGGAAAGGGTTAATTCAACTCGGTCATTTATATTCGCAGCCACAAAATGCAGTTCTGGAAATCACAATTATGAAAGCTTTTTTTTATCGGATTGGCCCCTGTACGTGCACAGTGGATTTCAACTGAAACACATGGCAGTTAGGTTTGCCGTCAAATAATAAAAGGAACTCAGTGAATAAGTGTAAAAGTCGCGGGCAAGACATTGGCCAATGGATCGCAGGGTTCGGCGCGGAGGTCCATTGACTGAAACTTTGCTTTTTCCTCTAACACCCTTTAACCCTTTCCAGTACACGATTAGAAGACGAGACTTGTAAACAAATATCTTGAAAACTGAATGTTTTCATGTTTATCTCCAAAACATAGTATATGAGCTCTCACTGGACCGAGCTCAACGAGCTAGATCCAATGAGGGATCATAAGCTATATTTTTGAGGCAAATTTGAAAAAAATAATAAATTGTGAATGCCGCATTCTGTAAATAACGCCGTCACGTTAGGTACAGAGTCAAGAGAGTTTGAGAGCTTTTGTCGGGGTGGACCCCCCCCCCCACCCCCCCTCCTCCATCCCTCAAGTGTTTCTTGGCATTTCACTGTCCCCGTACTAGAAGCAACAACCCTTACTTTTCTTTTTCTGTTTGTTCATTTATGAATTAAGTTGCGTGATTTCGGAGTCTGGCTCCTCAGAAATGTTTTGTTCATAACAATGTGATCAGAAAACGACTGGTCCATCTTTATAGCTCCAATTTCCGTGCATGTTTCAACAGCTGTATGGCACTCTTCTATCTAAAAAAAAACCCCAGTAAACTGAAATCATTCTATCAACTTCCACGCGTGTTGTCTTAAAACATCACATAACTCTCAAACCAGACAATGAACTGAAAATGGTTATTTCAAAATTCACGATGAAACGTCTTAATTTGATCACGTAAGAATTTGCAAATGGTAAACTAATGACATCATTTCATTGAATTTATAAAACATTACTCAGTTTTAATTAAGTCTATGTGAGTCAGCATGTTATTTACAATTAACATGCCAAATACTTCACAACAAATACTCCCCCGGGTTTTCGTTTCAGGTGGCTCAAACTCCATTTTAAGCACTCAATATCACATCAAAACAGATAAAACCAATATCATGACTAAGGGAATAACTTTTTTAATTCACCGGCTTTCCGTACACTTTAACCCTCGAAAACAACGCAACCGATATCCAAATTTATTATTTTAAATATTATTTTCTTCAAAACTTTAAAAAAAATTCAACAAAACTATATCATGTGACCCCTCATTGGAACGAGCTCGACGAGCTCGTTCCAAAGAGGTGTCACATGATATGGTTTTGTTGAAATTTTTTGAAATTACGCGAGGGATACGGCCGATTCTTTGGATCGTTGGGTAAAGGGTTAAAAAACCAGTAAGAATAGTGGAAACCATCTACCGATACCCATGCAGTAACATTTTACGAAAAAAATACCGTACTTTTTGGCAATGGCGATCTTTCCTTTTTCAGCCTTGACGCTAACGCGAGGAATTCGGTTTCAATTAATTAAACCAGAAAGCTATAAAGCAATTATGAAGTATAGACTAATTAATATTTATTATTACCACTCAATCTATAAGTTACTAGTCGATTAACATGATTTTGGAGGGCCGTTAAAACTCCATAATTTCAGAGACGTCATTCGACGGAGCCGGACCGGGAGCCATAATGGTACAAATAGCTATTAGCGGCCCGCGTCCCGGCTATTTTTAGATTCCATGGTCTAATTACTCCCATTCGGATGACGTCCCTTTGTATTTCTGAACTGAAGTCGAACGCACGATCAAAACAGAAATATCGAACCGACTTTAGTGATTATTTCTTCCAGCAATTCCCTCGTGCGGTTAGCTGTAACAGGGAATGGTAATAATAGTAATAACATGATTGTTGTCAGGCATCATGATTCATTATTATCACTTTATAGGGCACTCCCTGGCGAATATTTTCATTTTCGGGGGCTGCACAAAACTCATATGTTTCCGTTCACATCTGAGTTCCCGGGCAATAATGAAAAATTCGTTTCAATATGGCCCGGCGGCCCGCACATCCCCGGATGTAGGGGAGGTAACACTGCTTTGAGTTGGAATATTTGGAGAAGAGAGATGTGATGGCAGAATTTT
The DNA here is from genome assembly GCA_031216915.1 of Pictodentalium vernedei. Classification (NCBI taxonomy): domain Eukaryota; kingdom Metazoa; phylum Mollusca; class Scaphopoda; order Dentaliida; family Dentaliidae; genus Pictodentalium; species Pictodentalium vernedei. The sequence goes on along the minus strand of CM062293.1, from coordinate 453,852,210 downwards.
GTGATCTTTGGCGTGAAAGCTAGAATTAAGATATACATTCGCATTTAAGGCATGAGTTAGTTGCTGACAATGATTGTGTTGGAATTTCACACATCTACTACATTGAAAAATGATAATAATATATAAATGATGAAAAAAATAGCAATCTTGATTTTTCTTGGTTTAACATGTAACCTCTTTGAAATGTGATAATAATACAAATAACATTATTTTGTACGGGCGTTATGGTTCATTAACGGCCCTACGAAAATGATTAACAGCCCTTGGGCCTATTAGTGGCCCTCGACTTCGTCTCGGGCCACTAATAGACCCTTGGGCTGTTAATCATTTTCGTAGGGCCGTTAATGAACCATAACGCCCTCAAAAATAATGTTATTGTATAATTAGTGGCCCTGCAGCAATGATGAACAGCCCTTGGGCTTATTAACCCTCGGGCTGTTCATCATTGCTGCAGGCCGCTGTGAACCATAATGCCCTCCAAAATCATGTTATTGTTTTATTAATCAGTCTATCTCAAGAATGTTTTTTTTTTCAAAAACTAATAAACTTTCAACGCAGACGATACCATTTCGAAAAACAGGAATTAAAGAGTGGAGTTCATTTGTTCCGTAAGAAGTTTGCTCCACTGATCATGAAAAATCTTCTATTAGTATTTCGCATCATTATGCTTCAAGCACCAGCAGTCGTGATCGTAAAGTTTACGACACAAGTACTGATGCAGGTTTCCAGTCCTTTTTACGGTAATTTTCTCAGTGCATCCAGCGTAATGTGATAGGTTTATCGTGACTTTCTGTCAGTGTGTTTTTTACACTTTAAGAAAATCGATGTAATTCGGTATATTATGAATATGAATCCTGTTCGGATTCCAGTACGAAACAGAACAGATGAAAGGAGCACTGTTGTCCCTCTCTGAATCAGTCTAGGTTAGTTTCAAAATTCAAACCACGGGTCATAAACACAAATTAATAACGGTTCCACGACTATAATTGAAGTCAGACTGAATAGAATACAAATATATAGCTTTCCCTAGACACTCTTGCGTTCCAACCTTGGGTTTGAAAAAAGCAATATAGTTTCATGAATGTTAGATCTCGGCGAAGAGAAGCGGCCATTGTAAAACTTCATCCTACAACAAGCTCACCAAATAAAATTTAAAAATAAAAACATATATGGAATGCTGTGACATTCTCAAACGAGAAAAAACAAGATCTGTAAAATTAAAATGGTTGTACACAACTGGGGTATAGAGACTTATATAACAATCGTTGTCAAAAAATGTAATGAGAATTCTCCAGTAATGCCATCACCTGAAACATCATTCGATAAACCACGATTTCAAGATCAGTCTTGAGATTTTGTTTGTGACCTTCCAGCAAAACAGTGTTCGATACCAAAGATCACACGTCTACGGGAGATAGGTCTTCCCCATGCCAGACCCGTCTCCGTAAATTATGGAGTCTTGTTATTTATTTAGTTATTGGTGTTTAAGGTAACTTTTTCCTGCACAATGGCTAATCGTGACTGAAGAGTCCATTGGTAACACATCTCCAAACGTAACATTGGTAACCGCCTAGCGCCATTCACAAAAGTTACCACTAATTTTGTATTTTCAGCTTTTGCCCTGAAAAACATAGCTTATGACCCACTTAATGAAACGAGCGTGAAAAGCTCGTTCCAATAAGGGGTCTCAAGCTATGTTTTTGAGGCAAATATTCAAATGTTCAACGTAATTCAATATTTTCTTTTGGCAATTTTGCAAGTGTCGTCTGATTTTCGTGTTAGGTGAAGGATTAAACAACAGTCACCCCCAAGTCGTCATTAGGTCTACCAGCTGAGGGTCTGTCGATAACCGTGAGGCCAACAGGATCGAGTAAAGTTTTGCTGAGATGCTGTGTTGTTTCCCATTGATTCAAATCGCGGTCAATCCACTGGTGTATGCCAAACGCCGCTGCTTGATTCATCACTAGGGAAATTTAGAACAAGAGACTTTTTCAATAATTACAGTGTTGTGATCAGAAAAACGGATAGGGAATCGCGACCCAATCAAGATTTTGCGTTCATTTTCTCCCCACAACTCCCCAGCGTCTCACTTATCGAAACAGAAATATGAGAACACTGGATTTCAGATGCCAGCCATTTTTGTTGATTCAGTCTTGATTTTTCAATATTTTATTCTTGAGATCCCAACACACTGATTCGTGTCGCAACCAGGGGCAAATACTACAAAACATTTCCAACAGTATTTTCTAGAACTGTATTTTCCAGTTATAGCTTTAAATGGGTTGAAATGAACAATTAGCATTAGCATTTTCAAAGATGTGGCAATTTGCCAGTTGGCAAATTGCCATATCTTTTAAAATGCTAACGATTCATTTTAGTCAGTTATAATAATAGGTAGAAAATACAGTTCTAGAAAATACAATTGTAAAAGTGTGATAGTATTGGCTCCAGATCGCGATTTTATCTCGACAAAGGTTGCCTTTGTGATCAGTTTCGTACCAGTAAAATGAATAATGAGAAACTCAGCAATGAAGACTTATGAATAAATAATTTTCCGCATGATCACACGTCATTTTTCACTTTTATTCATTCTCCTTGCACTTGTACTACCCGCCAATGTCCTGAGAAATCATGACAAGGTACGACTACCACAATATCGGAATCAAGCGCTCAGGTCGCTAGTATAATTCTGATCCGAATTCTACTCTGTTGTGGGCTGTTTGTTGAACCAATTCGTGGAAATTTGCGCGCAGACAACCGTTGACACGGTGGCTCAGTGATAGACTGTTGGACTTCTATGCTGGAGGTCCCGAGTTCGACCCCACGTCCGGGACGACCCGCGTTGTGTCCTTGGGCAAGGCACTTTATCCCGATTGCCTACACGGGGGCACGATGACGCCGTGTACTAGGGTGTACTGCACGTCGATGGTGCACATGTCTTCAATCGCTGTAACCCTGCTTGGGCGGAGCTTGAACAGAGTTAGAATGTTGAGGAGCTGACAGTTGCTCGTCGTTGCTCGGTGGTTCTCTCAGGGTACTCCGGCTTCCTCCACCCGTAAAACTGTCACGGTCACGATTAGCCATTGTGCATCAGTATGTGACCTTAAAACCTAAATAAATAAATCAATAATAAATAACCGTTGACACAATGTGATGCCTCTTAACTCACAAAGATTAGATATTCTTTCGTGCACCAATCATAGATATTCCAATTAATAAATATTTCATACACCCTGAAATTACTAAGATATTAACGCCGTTAGCGGAACTGTGCAACGTAATCATAAAAATACAGCTGGGGTGAGTCCTCGGGTGGAATGATATTGTCATAAAAGATTCGGTCAGATGACGACACGATTGAGAAACATTTCTTACGTTGATTCAAAGAAACTGAAAGTTTATGGTATTTTTAGTTTCGATCGCCTGGAATATTTCAGTTGGTTGAAAAAAGCGAACCATAGGTTCGCTTTTTCGACCAACTGAAATATTCCATTCGATTCAATTTAAACATGGGCGATGGACTATTTAATAGCTAGACTGGTTCCAGACCACAATAGCGTCGAATTCCTTCCAGAATTAGACTAGTGGCTTGAGTGCTTGTATCGGAATATGCTTCGTTTGCTTGATATGCAGTTTCTTCCGACTGGCGTAGTAACCAGTCTGCAATTTCCATGAAGTAGTGTTCCAATGTCATTAAACAGAACGTAACTAACCTTTCTTCGGACGAAAATTCAGTTTGGAAAATGGACATTTTTTTGTAAAACTGCAAGTTCGACCAAATTAATCCATCCAGAATGGATATACCCAATGGTTTGAAAAGGGACTTTGGTAGCCCCCCCCCCCCCCCCCACACCCCACCAAAAAAAAAAAAAAAAAATTCTCATTGACTTTCTATTTATTTATTTGCGGTGATATCAACAATAATATTAACATTCTTTTCCCTCAAAATTTGAATTCTGTAGGAAATCCATCGTAGAAATGACGTACATTCTTACCCATGTTCATAACACAACGAACATGCGGTATTCACCTTTAAGATCTTTCAGAGTAAACTTCTCGAGTCCATAATGGAATATGTTATTGAGTTTAGTCTGCTTTAATAAATAAATTATTAAATTCTGAATGATTATGTAGAAACGTCCTCTTAAGTATGGTATCTCTTGGATCTTCACTACAGGGATGTTATATCTGTAGATTGGACTATATTCATGTCATGAAGGGACTATGCCTGAAAATGGGCCAGTTATGCTTATTTGCGTAGCTCAGATGGGTGACAAAATTTGATGAGGCCAAATTTTAAAAGTTTAATGCAGCAAATTGTTTCTCCAATATGTTTAAACAAAATGAGGTTCTTTATTAACAAAAAACAAAACACCAGATGTACCGGACCTATTGTATGCCTCTAACATGGGAATTGTGCTACAGTATTGTCTTGTCAGGTATAGTGGACGAGGTTTACAGCTCGGGCTATACCTTAAGCCTTTACCCAACGTAACGACCAAAACCGGCCAGCGCAATTCACAAAAGAGCAATTCAATTTTCATTATTTTTAATCTTTTGTCTCAAAAACGTAGCTTATGACCCCTCACTGGAACGCGCTCGTTAACACGAGGGACCATAAGCTATGTTTTTGACGCAAAAAAATAAAAAAAATGAATTATTCAAGAATTTTGTTCGCAAATTGCACATATTTACACTTATTCCGTCAACTTTAGAGGGTTGGTGTCTCGCTTTTGTTATTCTGAAAGGAAAAATAACAAAAAGACTGAGGATTTGTGTTAACAATGACATTTGTATTGAATTTGGAATTTTCGCAACCTTCTCAACCTTTTATCAAATATTAGTTGCTGTAAAAGCATTTACATGAACAATTGCTCGAAATTACACAGGCCTATGTCCCTCCTTGGAACTACCTCAATGAGATATCACAAGCAATGCTTAGGAACAAAAGAGTAATAAAACAATCAAATTTGAAATGCAGTTTCTGTGCTCTCCGATGAGTATGTTTGTGACCGTTTTTAGAAAGGGTTAAGTTGAGTTGGAAGATGTTTATAGGACAAATCATTTCAGAAACAAGAAGAACGCCATATCGCGGAGAAGAACTAAAATTCCAATCCTTGCCAAAATCGCATCATAAGAGTAAAGAAAGTTTATAATACAACTGAATCAGAAAATTTGGTCCCCTATAGAAAAAAGTCGACATAATTGGCGATATCTTTCGTATTTAACCCGTAATATGCTGGACACATCTCCAGTTATTTTATCGTACTACATCAAAGATACCCATGTATCGTGCTTGTATGCCTTTCAACTACAGAATGCCAATTACAAACGCGGACAGAAAATTTCCACCAGATCGCGACAATGTCGCGATCTGGTCATAATTCTCTGTCCGTTCTCCCACACCCCCACCCCATTCCACCCAACAAGGCTGTAAAATTTCGGCTGTCGAATAAGAAGCCCAACAATGAATCTCATGCATGTGCTATTTTCGTTCATTTTTCAGGTTTCGATTTAGATTTCACAACATTTCATTTAAGAAGCCTCCACCCACTGGCTTTAGTGTGTCGCGTCTAGATCGCCATGTGATTGAAACAAAGACCACGCTTGCGATCGCAATACCATAATATACAATTTGTTAGTGGTGTACACGGTTTAAAAACTACAATAACGACATTTTGAACGTTTCTTGAAAAGACAAATTTGATCTGCCAAAAAACGACAGTAGGTTCTTGGGGCGTTTTCCACTAATTTAGTAACATGCAGGTGCGTGACTGGATGCTCTTGCCACCAGTAAGTTACATAATAGAATTCCACTAGCAGATGCAAAGACATACCGAGTTCTTTCGGAACAGTACACTCTAGAATCAGTCGGGTTAAAAATAAACCCAAATCAACAGGACTGAGTGAATATGAACCTAATTGGGATCACATCCACTCAACGCAGTTGATTTGGGTTAATTTTTAACCCAGCTAATTTTAAAGTGTAATATTTATATTTGTCACACATCTTAAAACGTTCAACTTTAGACTCAAAGAAAATATGCGGACCCAATAAGCATATGTCCTGTTGAAGGATTACCAGGTTAGACCACACGATGGTCGAACAATTGCAAGTTTTTATTTTGGTTCTAACAGCACTAACAAATGTTTGTTTATTTGTCTGCTTGTAGGATTTACTTTCAACCGCCAGGACCATATCCTGTTGGACAGTTTTACGGGTGGAGGAAGCTGGAGAACCCGAGAGAACCAGCGAGCATCGCCGAGACACTGTTTGACTCTTCATCTTAATAACCCAGCGCACGCAGGGTTAGCACTGTTTAACCCTTTACCCAATGCAGACGATATCAAAATTTATTATTTTAAACATCACTTTTTAAAATTTTTCAAAAAATTTCAACAAAACCATATCATGTGACCATTCATTGGGACGAGCTCGACAAGCTCGTTCCAACGAGGGGTCACATGATATGGTTTTGTTGAAATTTTTTGAAAAGTAGTATTTTTTCAGCTGCTGAATTTGCATATTACGCGGGCGGGTGTGGCCGATTCGTTGGGTAAAGGGTTAAAGACAAGTGTACCATCCACGTTATGTACGCTTTAGTACACGGTACCACCGTTGCCCCATTTGGGTAATCATTATTCATCCGATTTTAAACGTCTTGCTCATGGACACAACGCAGACGACATGAGTTAGGATCGAACCATCGACCTTCCAATCTGACGTCTGATGCGTTATCCACCATCAAGTGAAGATAAGAGTTAATTACATCTTACGGGTGTCCATCTTTGGGTTGAAAAATCAACAGAATCTTCACGCCAAAACAAACAAATCCGACGGATGCAATTTAACCCCCTGAACCCTAGCGGTCGCTTTTCCGGCCAGGAACATGATATGTCATAACGTCATTAAATAGGATGGCTGTTCAGTAAATGTGTGGGGTAGACCAATCAATATTTTCAACGTGCAGCCTCGAGGCTGCACGTTGAAAATATTGATTGGTCAACCTCAGATAATGAATATGGACTCTTCTAATTGCTGTCATCGAACTGGAATGGAAGGTACCACTAGAGTTCAAAAGGTTAAACCATCAGAAAACAGGAGACATTCTGATATGTAAAGTAATACATTCCATCAAGGAGCCTTTTCCAAAAGTGTGTTACATCACAGCATTCAATCGCGAAAGTCGAATAACATGAAGTCTCGTCTTCATAATGAAATAAATCATAGTCCGAGAAAAGTTAACATGTGATCACGATTGGCAACTTGAAAAACATATCTTTCAATCCCTTTGCCTAAGGATAAAAAAATCCATATCCCTATTTAATTGTGGAGTAAACGGAACGATCTTCGCTCAAAAAATCATACGCTCGTGCCAGTCTGGTCGGAAGCTAATCGGTTTTTTCCAGGGAGCGCGGTGGCTCAGTGGTAGACTGTTGGACTTCTATGCTAGAGGTCCCGAGTTCGATCCCCGTCCGGGGCAACCCGCGTTGTGTCCTTGGGCAAGGCACTTTATCTCGGTTGCTTACATGGGGGACGATGACGCCGTGTACTAAGGCGTACTGCACGTCGATGGTGCACATGTCTCCAACCGCTATAACCCTGCTTGAGCGGAGCTTGAACAGAGTTAGAATGTTGAGGAGCTGAAAGTTGCTCGTCGATGCTCGGTGGTTCTCTCCGGCTTCCTCCGCCCGTAAAACTGTCATGTTCACGATTAGCAATTGTGCATAAGTATGTGACCTTAAACACCAATAAATAAATAAATAAATAAATAATCGGTTTTTCCATGTGGTGTGTTTTGTATCCCCAATATTTGTCATGATAATGTATTCCAAAGCTTCGGGAAACCATCGATAAAGTCCAATTTTCAACAAAATTTAAAAAAAACCATGTCATGTGATCCCTCGATGAAGCGAGCTCGTGGAACTCATTCCAATGAGGAGTCACATGATATGGTTTTGTTGAAAAGGTTTTATAAATAATTTCGCTTCAACTTCTCATTTTGTAAATTGCGCGGTCGGATGCAGCCGGTTCGTCAAATAAACGGTTTAAAATATAACAATTATGTCGCAACTCATTCCGGTTGTAACTGTTCATCAGAGCTGACATAATCAGCTTGTTTGACGACACTTTTCCACTGTCACTATCGATTTTGGTTATAACAGAAAATTATTATCGTGAAGTTCACCTATAGTGGCGGCAACAAATACGTGTCTGGAAAACTCACTTAACCACATTTGTGTACAACTAAGAAATCACAAAATGCTTGTAAATAAAACATTTATCTTGGGATCATAACAATTAGTATTCACACTTCACCCTCAGGAGAAAAACATAATTCTGGTGAAAGTGCTTCCGTCACTGAAAAACAATATTCTGTCTCTCTTGGGTACCAGCTCTCACCGAACTGATACGCAAGGGAGGCAATGAGTGATGACTTCAGCTTAGAAAAGAGAACATGATATATAGATCTGATTTCTCCCCATTCAGGTTTGTGCTCAGCACGTATTGAGTTGACATGTGATACTCTCAGAAAATGATAAAGGTGTGTTCGTCACTGTTCATGGTAGCCTATCAATTCTTCTATTGACTGAGTCGTATGATACACAAATGTCTTTGTGACGTCAGCCATTTGCTGTACTGCCATAATTTGTTGCTGTGTCTTCTGAACGTAGCCGATGTAGAAATTTCAAACAAAACAATTTATTTTAATCCTATGAACTAGTTTGTTGTAAAAGTTTTTTATATAGTTGAGAATTTAAAAATCGTGGATATGAATCTCGATGCATTAAAGTGAATATTTGCAATTGTGCTTCGTCGAATGTATTTGGTGTTGGGTCTACCATATTACCGTTTATTACTTCTCGAACTCGCGAATCTAAGCTAACCTGAAAAAATAGAAAAAAGAATGTCAGAAATATATCTCCAAAACACATTTCCCGATTTCCTCCTCTCTCTCTCGCTCTCCCCAGTCTCTGTTTCTGCCCCTGCCTCTGTCTATACCTCTGTCCATGCCACTCTCTCTCTCGTTCTCTCTCGCTCTCTTTCTCTTTCTCTCTCTCTCTCTCAACAACGGAAAATACAGCTATGCAAAGGTAAGACGCCTCTCTCTACGTCCCACTGTCTCTGTCCCTGTCTCTCTCTGTCTCTCTTTGCCCCCTCTGTCTCCCCACGTCTGTCTCTGACTCTCTATCTGTTTTTCTCTCCGTCTCTCTGCCTCTCTGTCCCTGTCTCGCTCTCTACCTCTCTCTATGTCTCTCTCTGACTCGCTCTCTCTCTCTAACTCTCTCTCTCTCTCTCTCTCTCTCTCTCTCAACAACGGGAAAGACAGCTATGCAAAGGTAAGACGGCTGTATAAAGGTAAGACAGATGTTCACAGGCATTTGCATATAGCAGTGAAAGGAAACTTGACTCCTTCAAACTGTTATGCGTAACTTTTTGCGTAAAAATAAAAGGTATTCTTTTATAAGGCGACGTGATAAAAAAAAAAAAAAAAAAAAAAAAAAAATGATGAGATGTTTGATTAATAATTTAATCCCACAGCCCGATAGTATTACTGAAACTAGCCACAAATGTCAAGTAGAATCGCCCATTTTCATCCCTGACTCATATTGCCATGAAAATAGACTTTTGATTTTCTCCCTTGAAATTATTAGATGGGCGATGAACGTCCAATTAAGAATGAAGTAATTGTTGAGAAAACACGTATGACATCAGGCGAAAAGAAAGCCAAGTTTCCTCTTGTTACTTATGATGAACGAAAACAACGAGCTGTCTGTTGTTTCGTTTATTAAAAGTAACCAAAGGAAAGCTTAACTTTTTATGGCACACTAATTAGAAGCGACTAGTTCACACATAATCCCTCATTAACCTGTTGAACCCTGGAGGTATCTTCCATGACACTTCATATGCAGAGTCCATATTCATTATTTGGGGTAGACCAATCAATATTTTCAACGTGCAGCCTCGGGGCTGCACGTTAAAAATACAGTAGAATCCTCTTAATTGAATATCCATTTTGCCAGTGAAAATTATTCAATTAACAGGAGTATACAATTAACAGGGATATGGTCAGTTTCCTGTGTTCTGGGGGTAAAGTGAGCATTTATTCTATTATATCTTGTTTGACAGAGCTCATAGAGCTCTGTCAAACAAGATATAATAGAATAAATGTCTGTATTGGGTGTAGTGAGGCCAAAAAGGTTGACAAATAAGGGGAATTTGGTGCGTGTCACAGTAATTTTTTCAACATATTACAAAAATTTATTTACAATTAACAGGAGTTTACTCTACAACCCATATGCAATTAACAGATCAAATTTGTACTGAAGGTATGGTAAATGGTTTTGTGTTTGAAAATTATATTCAATTAACAGAGATATACAATTAAGAGATATCCAATTAAGTGGGCTCCACTGTATTGATTAGTGTACCCCACACTTAACTTAGCAGGCATCCTTCTTAATGAAAGTATGACGTACCATGTCCCTGGGCCGGTAAAGCGACCTGTAGTGTTCAAAGGGGTCAAGAATATCAATCAGTATTTCACCTCCCAACTTTAAAAAGTCCACTTTGGCTCTTTGTTTAGAGAATGACTATTTACAGTAATTTGCTAGTTTTTCTTCAAATCTTACCTCATGACTTTCAGATAAATTGAACGGACAGTGTCTGTATTATATGTTACGATGCCCACACTGTTGATATAATAAACAGCAAAAATTACAGAACGTAAAAAGATGTCGAGAACGTCGCTTTCTTATTTTTAAATGGGGTTGAACAGAGAATAATAATAATAGTGAAACTTTCTAACTGACTGGGGAAAAATTATAAAAGCCGGATTCTTTATTTTTATACTGCAGTTAAAACTAGAAGTCCTGTCACGAACTGTGCGCTTATCTAGGAATTGCGCGCAATTGCCATATCGAATGGATTCCAAAGCATGGCAGGTTCTCCTGGTTACTCATAGCAAACACGGGCAATGTTTCTGCCAATGGACCTCCGGGTTACCCGGAGGTCCACTGGCTGACACATTGCTTGTGCACAGGCCCTATGTACAGAATATGAATACTATTTCCATAACGCGTAGATTAACGCGCAGATCGACGTGCTATTTGTGCGCATTTCATGACAGGACTTCTAGTTTTAACTGTACTCTTGGGGAAATGCCTTACGTTTGTGAAATGAGAAATAAGGCGAATATCGATGATACAAATTCGCTAACATCTCAAAATATACTTTTTATATGAAATTCCCATACCCTTAGTGTTAGATTTACTAACAGCTTAAGGAAATTAAGGGGAGCTAACTTTCCCGTAAATCACTTCCACTGACAAAAATTGTCAGGCATGGTTGTGAATAATTTTCTGCTGAACAATTACATTCAGGAACACTGTATTGAATTACATTCAGGAATACAGTGTTGAAGGGTTACCTCCTCTTTGTGAGAGACATATAGTCCATCGGGTTGTGTGTTTTTAGGTGATGCAGAGTATTCCATTTATAAGTACCGATACCAAAGCACGTGCCGATGAAATATCCTTACATCTGCTTGCTCACTCACTTCCGCCAAATTCCCATAATAGTGCAGTTCTGCTTCTGTCCCGCGGCAGACAGATTTTGTAAGAAGTTTCGAGATCAGTCGGATTTTGTTTTTACTGAAGCGGTGGTCCTTTCCAAATCGAATCAGCTAATTTAATGGTATCGCTGAACTAAAACAGCGTTGGGAAAATATATTGTTTCAATAAACGTTTGAAACATTCTGTTGACATCTTGCATTATTGTTGAATATTCCTAATAGAAAAGAGGGTGATTTGATGATTTTTGGACCTAAAAAGTACAATTTACTTTTTGTGTACTGTTGTGGGGAATTCCCTGAAAAATATGTGCACGTGACCGGTACTTCCCTTCGTGTCATTTTTTCTCTCTTATTTGTTGCATGACCCCCTGTTTTCGGGTCAGAAAAAGTTGTCTCAAGGGCTGTACTTGACACAGATATTTGAATGCCAAAATTAAAGTCATGCGATTATATTTTTTTTTTCGCCTGAATGTGATAATAGTGGCCTGTGGGAAAATATTTAGTTCTGTGATACCTAATGCATATTCTAGGCATCCTTTCTCCGCAAAATGTCCATTGTTAAGTTAGAAGACGCCCTCTCTATATGAGAATTGGGATCAAATATTTATGATTGGAAGGTCCTTACTGGAAGTACTTTACAGAAAAGTTAGTCCCCCTTAATTTCTAAAGATGTCAGTAAATTTAACACTAGGAGTGTAGGAATTTCATATAAAAAATTTAAATTTCGAAATTTATATCATTAATAATGGCGTCATTTCACAAACGTCAGGCGTTTTTCTGTAGAGTAGTGTAGAAACACAGAAGCTGGCTTTTAACAACTTTTTTTCAATCACTTTCAACGTTTGTCTATTATTCTCTGTCCAAACAGATTTAACCCTTTACCCAACGAATCGCCCACATCCGCCCGCGTAATATGCAAATTCAGCAGTTGAAAAAATATTATTTTTCAAAAAATTTCAACAAAACCATATCATGTGACCCCTCGTTGGAACGAGCTCGTCGAGCTCGTTCCAACGAGGTGTCACATGATATGGTTTTGTAAAAATTTTTTGAAAAATTTAAAAAAATGATATTGAAAATAATAAATTTTGATATCGTCTGCGTTGGGTAAAGGGTTAAAAATATGAAAACAGTCTTTTCACTATCTGTTGATATTCTGTAACTATCTATCTGTTCATTATATCCTTAGAGTGCCCATCGCAAAATATAATATAGACACGGCCCTTTCCATTAATCTAAACGTCTGAGAGGTGAGATTTGCTCATTTTTCTCCTGGGGAGAATAAAAACTTGCAAATTGTTATAAAAAGGCATTCACTAAACAAAGAGTCAAAGTGGACGATTAGTATTGGTAGGCGTGATACTGATAAATATTCTTAACGACGGAGTAGCTGTGAAGTGGTTGCTTCTATTTGTCTCAACGTGGCAATCACTCACCCCCATCCTTAATAACTTCATGTAACAGAAAATAATTTTCACTTGTTTTATTTTCTACCACTAATATTTCAGTTACTCATTCAACTGCTTTCAACGACAAATTGTATGGAAATACCACTTGAGTCTTGAAGTGCCTTTGTGTGAACATTACGTCTATACAGGAGATGACTTATAAAAGATCTAAGCTTGCTGTCGAATCCTGTCATTTATTATGTTTATCAATAATATTTCACTGTGTACAATATAATTCGAATGATTATCATGTTGTGTAAGAATTAACATTTTATCTTAAAAATATTGCTTGGACTAATGGGTAAAGATTTTATAAATAAAATATTGCAAAATCAGAATTGAATCATGATAAAATCATCAGAGTCAATGTTTTCGCAATTTTTTTTTTCGACAAGTAAGATTCTAAAGTCTTGTGGGGGAAGAAAGCGGTGTGAGAATTTCAGAGTCGCGATCCGGTCGAAGTTCTCTCACTGTTTTTATTATCGCATACAATAGTGTTGTTGATAGTAACGTTACACTAATGCTACGAACAGCGTTTTTGTAATAAAGTACAAATTTGTCATGGTTGGGCTATATTGACTGAGAACACTCACTTCTTTTGGTGATAATATTGATATATAATCTTCATATATTAATCTTGCTTTCTCTTCTATTTGTTCTGCCGTTGCAGCTTTCTTTAGCTCTTCACATGCTAACCAAAACAACATATTTTCTTCACTGTACTCCGACCGTAAAAACTCTCGGAATACTTTTCTTCCACCTGTAAAATAGTAAATTCGTATTGTCAAAGTGTATAGTGTGTCAGAATCCTTTATTTCAAATGATTCCTTGGTCGATAACAAGAGCCCAAAGGTAGCGTGTAAAATGGATGCCTTAAGCCGTCAGTCACCAAACACAGGTCAGTTGGCATAGTGCCAAATTATTTACTAAATAACTTGGAAATTTCAATTTTTGAAAATAATCATAGTTTATGACATCCCATTGGAATGACCTTGATTAGTTCGTTCTATATATATAGTTCGGCCGCCGTGGACTGGTCACTTTCTACGGGTGGGCAATATTTCCAAGGACGTAATAATATTCCAAAAATTGATGACGCGAAGTTTGATGTTGCTCAGGATTTAATACATTGGGCCACGAGAACCGCCAATATTATGTACGGTCACTGGTTGAACCATCTAGATTTAAACTAAGTAAAGGCAAAGGTAACAACCGCTTAACAGATGTGGGGTTAGGAACTAATGTAGTTAACCTGTCTGGAACCAATGACATAACAACCCAAGAGAAGTCTCTTTTAGATCGCGGTTTAACTTTTGTACCAGCACCTAAGCCTAAAACTGGTAATCAAACAAATATACCATCATATAACTGTACTTTTCTTACGCAAATGAAATTAGCAGACCGCTTTAGAAACTCCAGCGGTCGGAAACTTTCTTTTACAGAGTCATCTGGCTGGTCACCTCCCAGATGAGGCTAACAAACGAATCCTCCAAAAGGTGTTCAGCATGAACATACTCTCCGATAAAGACAATTTAACAGCTGGTGAACGGAGAGCCCTCGTGAAACTTCGAAAAATAAGAAATTAGTAATTAAACCTGCCGACAAAGGTGGGTCGGTAATCGTTCTATCTCCGGATAATTATGTAAAGGAAGCCATGAGACAACTCAGCAATACTAAACATTATAAGAAAATAGATTCACTTATTTGGCCTAGTAATGTCGAAAAATTAAATAAGATCTTAAAATTTCTCCTCGACGAAGGTCACATAACCAAAAAACAATTGAAATATTTAACAGCTAAGCTCAGTGCTCAAACAAGACAATTTTACATCCTACCAAAGATCCAAGGGGACCGTTCTTCATAGACGGATGACTTAACTCCACCCGGGAGGCCAATTGTATCAGATTGTAATTAGGAATCTTATGCGATCTCGGAACTAATTGATTATCATCTGAAACCTATAGCAAATAGACATCTGAGCTATCTAAAAAATACACAGGATTGTCTGTCCAAAATTTCGAAATTGAAAATATCGAAAAATGCTATCCTGGCTACTATGGATATCGACACTATATATACGAAGATTGATAAAGGTGTTAAATGGGTTAAAAATGCATTTGAAAAATATCAGGATGCAAAACGCCCGGATGAACAAATTTTGGATCTTTTAGAGCTGAGCTTGAAAGGTAATGACTTTCAATTCAATGGAGAATATTTTGTTTACAAATAATGGGTTGTCCTATGGGCAAAAGATTCAGTCCTAATTTTGCAAGCATTTATGTAGCGGAATGGGAGGAAAATGCCTTAAGCACATGCGCAAAACATCCACGCGTATATCTCAGATATTTAGACGACATTTTTATTATTCGGGAACATTCAAAAGAAGATTTTGATGAATTTTTAGAAAATTTGAACAATCATGTTTAGAAAATTTGAACAATCATGATCCAAACATTAAATTAAAAGCTACTATAAGTGTAATTAGGAATCTTATGCGATCTCGGAACTAATTGATTATCATCTGAAACCTATAGCAAATAGACATCTGAGCTATCTAAAAAATACACAGGATTGTCTGTCCAAAATTTCGAAATTGAAAATATCGAAAAATGCTATCCTGGCTACTATGGATATCGACACTATATATACGAAGATTGATAAAGGTGTTAAATGGGTTAAAAATGCATTTGAAAAATATCAGGATGCAAAACGCCCGGATGAACAAATTTTGGATCTTTTAGAGCTGAGCTTGAAAGGTAATGACTTTCAATTCAATGGAGAATATTTTGTTTACAAATAATGGGTTGTCCTATGGGCAAAAGATTCAGTCCTAATTTTGCAAGCATTTATGTAGCGGAATGGGAGGAAAATGCCTTAAGCACATGCGCAAAACATCCACGCGTATATCTCAGATATTTAGACGACATTTTTATTATTCGGGAACATTCAAAAGAAGATTTTGATGAATTTTTAGAAAATTTGAACAATCATGTTTAGAAAATTTGAACAATCATGATCCAAACATTAAATTAAAAGCTACTATAAGTGAAAATTCTGTTGATTTTCTCGATGTGACCGTGTATAAAGGCAAGCAATTTCAGGCATCCGGCCATTTAAATTATAAAGTATATTTTAAACCAACTGATTCACATCAATTGTTGCACACAAAATCATTTCATCCTTAACATACATTTAAAGGTATCATTAAATCACAACTCATTCGTTTCCACCACAATTCAAGTGATAAGGTAAATTTCAATGAGGCTTGTTCTACTCTATTTGGCGCCCTCAGATCGAGGGGGTACTCGCTGCGCTTTTTGCGTAGCCTGGAATATCAAACTCTGAAAAAACTCGAAAGTCCAGCAGAAACTACTGATTTCGAACCACTGAAAATTGAACACAACAGACCGTTGCAGAATGGTAGTGGCGCGGTAATTAATTGCAAAAAGCCTCGTTATAGAATGCATAATTTTATGCCTGATCAGAAAGAGGAATTTTCCTCACAACAAACGAAAATTCACTATCAGATCCGTAACCCCTCCATTGTGATTCACCAAACATTATTTACCTTATCACTTGTAAACGCTGTTGGAAGCAGTATGTTGATCAAAGTCAAAATCCATTCCGAGAACGTGCGACTAGACACAAACAGGATATAAAACATAATGCTGATGCCCCAGCAGCACAACATTTTAACCTTCCTGGCCATTCTTTGGACGATTTTGAAATCCATCCTATTGAACAACCACCAATTAAAGCCACATTAGAATTTAGAAAAAAACGTGAAGCTTTTTGGATCAATACGCTTCAAACTCTCTGGCCATTTGGTATGAACATATCAGAGGGAGAATGCGAAAGGAGGTCCATCATTCCTTTCACTTTAACCAACAACAGAATGAATATCGAAAAAGCAAAAATATTAAAACATGAATTCAATTAAACCAATGCTAAATTAAATGAACCTTTGAATCTTCGACCTGTCATCGCCTATAAGAAAAACAAAAGCTTGCGTAACAAACTTGTAAGGACTAAATTAGAGCCCATCAATGAATAACATCAATTATTGCCAGTCAGTTTAACCAGTTCCTAAACTCATCACTTAGTTTAAATCAATTTTATGTATTTTTTGTCATGTTTGAAACCCATCAGGGTTCTGTAAATGAAAACAATATTTCGGCGGCATATTGAAAGAAAAAAAAACGTTCCACACCACACACACGTGCTCTCTCTCTCTCTCTCTCTCTCTCTCTCTCTCTCCGTCTCTCGTTCATAGGTCACATTTCTACTTTTGTTGTTTACAGGTAGAACATTGATTTCTTTGAAATTCTCTCTTTCTCTCACGAGAGAGAGAGAGAAAGAGAGAGAGAGAGTGGGGCATCGGGAGACAGAGACGTGGAGTTAATGAGATAGACAGAGATGCAGAAACAGACAGAAAGGGCGAAATCGGCCGTGGTGACAGAGATAGGGTTAAAATAAATTATATGTAGTCTCTTAAAAGACCTTAATTTATCTCTGAAAACCAATAAAATTTTAAGCCATTTTGGTCATGTAACCATCACCTTAATAGTATAACTGCGTGTTGTTCCAGCTCCAATGCTTTCAAAGGTTCAGATACAAAAGCATAAAAGCAATGTGATTCCATAATTTAATAATTATACTTTTGAGAAGTGTTTTTCTGTTCGCTTTTCGTATATGGAAACGTACAAGGTCCATTTGGGAGAGCGGTGGCTCAGTAGGTAGAGGTGAAGGCCCGAAGCCGAGAGGTCCTCGTTTCGAATCCCGCCTGCGGCAACCGCGTTGTGTCTTTGGGCAAGACGCTTCATCTCCATTGCCCGCGTGGGGGCACCGTGGCGTTGTGTACTAAGGCGTACTGCACGTCGATGGTGCACTTGTCTTCAACCAATGCTAACCCTGCTTGTGTGGAGTTAGTATGTTGGGGAGCTGACCGTTGCTCGCCGTTGCTCGGTGGTTCTCTCCGGGTACTCCGGCTTCCTCCACCCGTAAAACTGTCACGGTCATGATTAGCCATTGTGCATAAATATGTGACCTTAAACACCAATAAATAAAAAAATAAATAAAATAAATAAATAAATAAATAAATAAATAAATAAATAAATAAATAAATAAATAAATAAATAAATAACAAGGTCCATTCCAAACGCGCTTTTGAAAGCTTGTAATATTCTATAAATAGAAACGTAAACATATCATAACCAAGCACGCGGTTGTATTGTGCAATTGCAAGATACAGATTTTGTGTCAGAAGCCCCCAGATAAACGCTGTATTCGGGTAATTAAGGGCCCAATACATACTTATGGTAAGATAAAATAGAGTCAAAGCCCAAGTTACCAAGGTGATACTGAAAATATAAAGTTGTATCGGTTTGTATATACGACTGGGTAGATTTGGTAACTATCTGTGTAGTGACAAGGCCTAACCCTTTTTTTCATCTCGCGTGCTAAATACTGCCTTCTCAAAAATGATATTCCTCAACTAAATAGATAAAACTCTGCTTTCAACTTGTTTGTAAAGGTTGAATGTTTACTGTTTTGCTTCAGTTTTGGTAAATCTGTAAGTCAGAACGCAGCGACTGGTAGAACGGTTGATTCGCCTCTAAATTTGGCTCGATGACGATATTAATTGTGTCTTTAAGAGAAAATTTCATCACGGAAACAACTCAGGTTTGTAGATAACATTATGCAGTTCATAACTAAAGGACGATGGTGAAAAGTTTTACCTTGTCACAAACTTTTAACCCATTTCCAAACATAACGCCCAAAACCGACCAGCGCTACACTCTAAAATCAGTTGGGTTGAAAATCAACCCAAATCCACTGGATTGGGTGAATATGAACCCAATTGGGTTCATATTCACTCAACCCAGTGGATTTGGGTTAATTTTTAACCCAACTGATTTAAGAGTGCACACTCAAATCACCATTCAGTTTTCATTATTTTAATCACTTTTTGTCTCAAAAGCATGGCTTATTACCCTTCATTGAAAAGAGCCTGTTGAGCTCGCTCCAATGAGGGATCATAAGTTATGTTTTTGAAGTAAAAAATGAAAAAAATTGGTTATCAAGAATTTTCTTTGCAGGAGTCGTTTGCCTTTCATGTAAGGTGTTAATGAATGCAAATAAAACTAACGGGAACAATACAAATATGGGAAATGAAAGGTAAAACTGAATCCTAAAAGTTTCACAAGCAAGTAATAATTTTGAAGTTCGTCTACGTGCATCCTCGACTGCAGCAGCTGGAAATAGTAGGCCAGTGGTGGCATTTTGAAAATCACATATTGACTAGAAACATATATTGCATGAGATCTTTGTTCATTTTATCGTTAGATCTGTTTATTTCGCGACTCTTTTCCACTTTAAATACGTCTCTACCCGGGGGAAGAATAGTATCTGCACACGAGAAAGCCCGTGTCCTAGGGCAATATCACTCTGTGCGCCGATACAGTACAGTCGCCGTGGATTGGTCGTATTCCACGCGTGGATAGTGATGTCCACGCATGTGTTTACCAGGTAATAACAATCATCAACAGCAAAATTGTACAACCCGGTGCTTCATTAATTAAATTTTTTATGATTATTCCTATAATTAGTGTTTGGAATCTAATATTATTACGGCCGTGGAAATATTGCCCACCCGTGGAGAGTGACATGTCCGCTAGAAAGGTGACTAGAAATTTTGTTGTAACATTCTTGTCCAGCATCAATTTCGTACTCATTCACAATGTGCGGCAGATGTAATTTAGTTTAAAACATTTAGTAAAAATGTGTTTCAGTTACTACTTGTCGGGATCGAAAAGTCGACATTTCGGTTTTAAGTCCAATGCTCTAACCACCGAGCCACCGTGCTCCCTCATATACTCTTTAGTACAATACCATCCGGGGACTTAGCGTTGAAACGGATAATGGTTAAGCGAGAGGGTTAAACGGCAGTCAAACGGAAGAGTACCACGTCATCACACTGTACAACGATTACATATGATAAATACAAGACTACGTTCCATCGACTGCGCATGATTGATATACCTTTTGTTGTAGGATGTGTTCTCACAGATATGAGATTCAATATTTCAATACGATAACTACCATCTTATCCTTGATACATATCAATTATACCCTTATTTTGTATTGCAGACGTATTCAGAACATCAGCCAACCAGATCGGATCTACAGTCTTCAAAATGGTTTGCATAAACAGCTACTGGGCTTATTGGAAAACCGTCGGACAAACCTTAGAAAAATCGAATCATAGAGATTGTCTATTGTGGAAAACAATGTATGCAGAAATCACGCGTTCGACATGCCCGTATTACATAATGTATTTTCAAACTAAAACACCAATATTTTGTGGAATCAAAGATACTGTTCTATTGAGTGCTGAAATGGCTGGGTTTTGAAAAAAAATAGGTCTGTTTATTCTATTTTATTTATTAAATATAATTTTCACTCTCAGAATTGCCCAATTTCGAACTCGGTCGGCTGATATGGCTTCAAACTCAGCTGATATGACGCCGATCTCTGCCGATATGAACCAAACTAGAGTTGTCCCCCTTGACGTGTCACTTGCTGCAACCATCTTGTTCACATCGAAATGTTTACAGTTATTCGTCGAACGCAATCGGGAAAACTGCCGTTATCAGACATGAAGGAGTGGTTTGAAGCAGAGCTTTGTATGATGAGGAATTGATGATGGCAATAAGTGATGACTAGGTGGATGAAGAGAAAAAAAGAAGAAAATGTGTACAGAACATTCATCACAAACTAAAATTCAGCGTCGAAAACGGAGATTTGGCGAAGTAAGAGAAGAGGTGATTCAGCTATCCGAACGTCGAGGCTTCCCAGGTGGGGAAGCCGAGACGTTCGAATAGCTGAACTAGAAGAAGAGGAAACCTCTGACTTTATGAAAAGAATGATACCAGCTATATATATATTACTATCACGATTACTTTGTTTCACTCATATCGGCCGAGATATAACCCTCGTAACTTCTGGTCAGTCTTCGGCCTCCGGTGCCAAGCTGATATCAGGTTCCGTATACCCAAACACTACCCTCGCCCTCCGTAACTTCATATCAGCCTTCGACCTTATGTCTCAAGCTGATATGAAGTCTCGGGCTGATATCTCGACCGATATGAAACTAACCAAGTAATGATTTCCAAGTATCACTATGTTATTGTCTGTGGGATGCATAAATAATCATTAACAAATTTAGTCTCGTTGCACTCGTTGAGTGCCAGAAACTAATGCAGCTGATTCTGTTTCAGATAGAAATATTGAACCGACGAAAAATAAGGTCGTGGCAGTGAAGAGGCAGAACAGCAAGAGAACACAGAAGTCGTGTGGGCTGTAGATGAAATAGTTGATAGTCTCAACACACAATTTCTATTCATTCAAATCCAGAAGTCTCCTTTGTTCTTAAAGAAAACACGTTTTTCAGCACAACGTACCTAGCGACTGGCGGCTGAACTAAAATGAAAAAGTGTGTGTGACGGTTGTAGCATGTGTGGCGTGGGTAAGTGTGTGTGTGGGGGGGGGGGGGGGGGGGGGGGCACTAATTATTATTTTTTTCCTTGAAGAACATAAATTATAACCCCTCCTTCAACGACATCGTTCCATGAGGGTCTTAAAATTAAAGTTTTGGAGGCCAGAAATGAATTTGTTTTAGTTACACCAGAATTGACAATGGTCGTCTGCTATTCGTATTAGGCAAATGATTAAATAACAATAATAATAAAATGTTGTTTAACCACCCTCCCCCTCCCATTGGTAATTTTTATTCATCACAAATATGGGTGTGGGAGAGGGGGTATATAATCTGAAAAAGTAAGTGGGCCACGGCCTACTGCCCCCCCCCCCACCATTGTTTCCGGAGTTAGTTACTGAATGTGGATAAAAAGCGTCGGTGTTTGGCTTACACATTTAACCCTTTACCCAACGTAACGGCCAAAACCGGCCAGCGCTATTCACAAAAATCGCCAGTTAATTTCCATTTTTTTTATTTTTTGTCTCAAAAACATAGGTTATGACCCCTCATTGGAACGAGCTCGTCGAGCTCGTTCCAATGAGGGGTCATAACCTATGTTTTTGAGACAAAAAATGAAAAAAATTCGTCGTTCAGGAATTATTTTTGCAAGTGTCGTCTGCTTTTCATGTTAGGCAAAGGGTTAAGAACTGGTAAGAAAGAGTGATGGGACAGTTGTCGCGATCATGTTGTCACAAGAGTGAACACCAATTTTACTGGGGTATTTCGGAAGCAGAAGTCTCGCCCCCGATACTAATTCTGCTGGGGCAAGCTCGGGGTGGGTGGTTAAAAATCACGTTAACCCTTTACTCAACGAATCGGCCGCATCCGCCCGCGTAATATGCAAATTCAGCAGTTAAAAAATATTATTTTTCAAAAAATTTCAACAAAACCATATCATGTGACCCCTCGTTGGAACGAGCTCGTTCCAACGAGGGGTCACATTATATGGTTTTGTTGAAATTTTTTGAAAAATTTGAAAAAATGATATTTAAAATAATAAATTTTGATATCGTCTGCGGTGGGTAAAGGGTTAATGACTGAGCTGCTTGAAATTAGAGCTGGTAGGTTTTGATTTTTCAGATTAGGTTTCGGTTCGGTTTCATGAAAAACGTCGGTTCGGTTTCGGTTTTTCCATTTTTTGATAACATAAAGTAAACACGTTACATGTACTCTCCTTAACTTGGAAATAAATCCGTAATAGTCTGTACGACACCGCTCATCACAAACAGGGATGTGGCGACAGGGTGGGGTGGAGGTGAGGGGTGTAGGTGGGGGTGGGTGGGGTGGGGGGTGTGTGGGTGGGGTGGGGTGGATGGGGTGGTGGAGGGGGTGCCCCCCCCCCCCCCCCCCCCCAGCTAGGAGTTTTTTTTCAACAGTTGGAAATTCCGAGGTCAAAAATCAACTGATTGGACATTCAATAAATTAACATTGTTCATGACAAATATTAAAATTCCAACTAATGATGAGAAGTTTTGATCTTTTATTTCCAAATGGAACCTTGAGTTTCAAATTTCCTACTCTAAAATTGACATGGCCTCAAAATTTCGACTCTGACATCAATCCGGTAAATTATCTGACCCAGACACATTATAAATGATGCTTTTTTCCGTTTCAGGACTGGTGAAAATTTTCAGAAGGGTTCATAACCCTTTACCCAACGCAGACGATTTCAAAATTCATTATTTTAAATATCATTTTTCTAAATTTTTAAAAAAAATTTCAACAAAACCATATCACGTGACCCCTCTTTGGAACGAGCTCGTTCCAAAGAGGGGTCACATGATATGGTTTTGTAGAAATTTTTCGAAAAATAATATTTTTCAGCAGCTATATTTGCATATTACGCGGGCGGATGCGGGCGATTCGTTGGGTAAAGGGTTAAAAGATATCACCCAGCGCTGCAGTGCAACCACCTATCGAAACCACTCACAGTTGGAATTTACACAGGTGCCCCCCCCCCTCCCCCCCCCCCCAGCTGAAACACTTTAGCCACATCCCTGATCACAAAACGCCCTGTCTGTAAATATTGTCAGTGTCTGATTATTCTTAGGGATTCTAGGAATCAGTTGCTAGGCCTATTGAGTCAGAAAAAAACATAAATTAGGATAATAGATGAATAAAGTTCATCTAACTGATGCTCTGTTCTCATTGTCACATTTTCTCTCTTATAGAATCGTCCGGTGGAGTCCGGTGGACGAGTCAACAAGGGAGAAAATGTAACAATGAGAACACGACGTATTCGCCACTTATTTTAATTTAATCTTATTTGTTTTACAAGGATTGGCGAGCAAGTTATGCAACTTATATTAACGCCTCTCCGTGGCCCAATGGCGTACGTGTGTGGGATGACCTTCGTAGCGGCAGCTTCGTGGCCTAGCTCTTCTCGAATACTACGAAGGGATCTTTAGCCTGCACGGAGTGTGTCTCTCTCCGCACAGAGGACAGCCATTTTACGTCCCCATCCGATAGGACGGTACGCTGTGACAGCATCAACCACACAATTGATGCTGACAGAGAGTGTTCGGACACCTTGAGAACTTTCCCCCGACCGGGGATCGATCCCGGAACCTCTAGCATGAGAGACCAGCGCACTTATCCACACGACCACCACTCTCACGCCACTTTGCGAGATAGACTAAGTAAAGTAAGTCCATAAGGATCACAATAGTACAGTTCCCTCCCAGTCAGATAGTTTTATCATTTTATGCACAAACACAATTAAACCGTTCGTCTGTTTTTTCCGGCTTGCCTCAAAAATCGGAACTGAACCGGAAAAACCGAAAAACCGCACTGCTCTACTTTAAATTAAATACATGCCCTGCCACAGGCGACTGGAGACCTTCTATGTCAATATCCTTTGTAGAGACGGCAGAACCAGGGGGCACGGGGGACACGTGTCCCTCCATTTTTTTCCACATACATGTTGCGTGGTTACACAATCTGAGTTGAAATGGGCGCATGCAAACGTGCCAATATACAGGCACTCCTGTAATATATTATTTGCAAATCCAAACAATATTTGGCCAAGGAATCCTACCTTCGGTTGCTTCGGTCCCTTTCCTCTACTTCGACTATCTTCCTCAAACCCGAAGGCTAGCCTTCGGGTTGGCAATATCCCTTACAGAGACGGCGGAACCAGGGGAACACAGGGGACACTGCCCCTCCACTTTTTTCCACATACACGCGGCGTGGTTACACAGTCGGAGTTGAAATGGGCTCATGCAAACGTGCCAATATACAGGCATTCTTGTAATATATTATTTGCAAAACCAAACAACATTTGGCCAAGGAATCCTACCTTCGGTCCTTTTCTTCTACTTCGACCATCTTTCAACCCGAAGGCTAGCCTTCGGGTTGGAAGATGACTGAAGTAGAAGAGATGGACAGGGCAGTGACCACACCGCGGCATGCTCATCTAAACGAGACACTATAGTGTTTACGGTACATCACCGATATACGATTGTAACCTTTTCTCCAACTGAGTAGAACCGTGGTAGCTTTGAAAATTTGTGCCCCTCCACTTTTATAGAACTTCCGCCGTCTCTGATACATTATTCGGAGGTTCAATTTTTTCACAGACAGATTATCATATTTATCACTCCCGAATGACTAAAAGAAATTTTTGAATGACGTCAGATAAACCGACGTCAACGGAAATAGTTTTTTAAAATTTCTTTCTTCATTATAGTGGATCGAGATGATATATACATACCGACCAATAAATATCGACCTTTTAAAGGGTGCATATTCGAATTGTCTCCCTGATCACAGCCAGATAAAACAGCTAATTAAGTTGATGGAAAAATCCGAAATTATAGTGTAAATTTTCTAACCTCAGACAATCTTTGAAATCTCAAAGAAGAATGAAAATCCCTCTTTTTCAACGTGAAATGCAAGTAAAATGATGAATAGTTATTTTGAATTTTTCTTTGGTTTTACAGAGTTCAATCTTTGCTTTTTCTAAAACATTGTCGTGCTAGATTTTTTTTACCAGCAAGAAATATTATAATTTGGATTTGAGATAGCGGCTTTTTAATATTATACACAGAATTGTACGGGAAGAAAAGTGCTAAACTTCAAATAAAAATGGAAGTAATAAAATACCATTCAAGTCACTAAAAACATACATCACTGTAAAGCATTAGATATGGTCTTCCTGAATTGATGTTGTGCAGTGCTCAATATAACTTTTTTTTCTTTGCGTAGCAAAATGCTACACATTTCCAAAAAATGAATAGCATTTTGTAAAAATTACATAGCTATTTTTGTGTACCAGAGTTATGTTATGCTGTTTTGTATTGAATTCTTCTTAGTAGATAGAATAGTTTCCATCCATTTTTGGGCATTTCCAAATGATCTGCAACACATGAAGCATTTAATATGTTTTTCTTTAACTGAAATGCCTTTAAGGGTTGCATGGACTTGGATATTTTCAAATGGCGTCTTGGTTGTTTAATAGAGTTCTCAAAATGGATGTTGGGATTTTTAATTTGATGGGCTTGAAGTTATTTTTAATGAGCATTTTATGCAAAATGTTGTAAAAAAAGGAAGAATGTAAACCAATAAAATTCATCTTACATATGAAGTTGCAAATGATGCTTGATGGAGTGTTAATCAGACTTATGCCTGGAATATTCCACAATCAGACGTAAGGCATCAGTGAACTAGTTTTCAAATTTGTTTGCAAATTTTCATTCACATTTTGCGATACAAGCTAATCAACTGCAGCCTAATAGGCTGCAGTTGATTATCTTGTATCGCAAAATGCTATACATAATTGAACATTGTGTAGCTTTTTGCAAGTTTTGCATAGCAAAAAAAGCGACGCGACACCGCGTATTTTGAGCCCTGATGTTGTGCTATTCAAAAAATAATTAACGATTTTTTAGATGTTAACTTCAATTATTTACTCCAAAGAGTTCTGTTGAACATTTTGAACAGTCCGCAACTCTAATTTTCGCGCATTCGTACCAAAGGGGATAGAAATTGTTTGTCGCCAATTATTACAACAGCCATTTGATCTGAGTCGTAATAATCCGTCGAGTTGTCGAGACATGCATGGGCCAATACTATAAAACTTTTACAATTGAATTTTCCAGAAGTGTATTTTCTAGTTATGACTTTAAATGGGTTGAAATGAACCATTAGCATTTTCAACGATGTGGCAATTTGCCAAATGACAAATTGCCATATCTTTTAAAATGCAAATGATTCATTTTAGTCAGTTACATGAATTGGTAGAAAATACAATTCTAGAAAATACAATTGTAAAAGATTTATAGTATTGGCTCCTGTCTGACAATTTTCGTCAATGAAAGACATTTATGGGAAAGTTATCTCCCTTCATTTTCTAAAGCTGTCAGTAAATTTAACACAAAGGGTATGGGAATGTCATATAAAATTGAAATTTCGAAATGTTAGCGATGTGCGCATCGTTTTACAAACTTCCGACACTTTCCTATTGAGTAGTATAAAAATGCTGATATTTTTTATAAAGGACGAAGGCGCCGGAGGCACCCGAGTTGAGACGGAGGCGAAGCCGACGTCGAAACTCGTGAGTCCTTTATACTAATTTCACACTTTTTTTTAACGTAGGAAGTAGTTAACGAGATGAGACTTCACGAGAATGACTCTGGCTGATTAAACTTATAGGGATTTTTCCCAAACGAACCGGGGACAAATGAGGTTACATTTTTTCAAGGATACTCGGACGCTAGAACAAGTGATGGCTCGCCACCATTGCTTTCACCCTCATAGGATAGGGTCAAGGGACCCTTAATATATTGAGTGTGTGTGTGTGTGTGTGTGTGTGTGTGTGTGTGTGTGTGTGTGTGTGTGTGTGTGTGTGTGTGTGTGTGGGGGGGGGGTTAATGGGTCACTGATTATGTCACGTGACGACCATAGCAAGTAAAGCACGCCCCTAGCAACGGGCAAACTACTGGG
This sequence comes from Pictodentalium vernedei, assembly GCA_031216915.1. NCBI lineage: Eukaryota > Metazoa > Mollusca > Scaphopoda > Dentaliida > Dentaliidae > Pictodentalium > Pictodentalium vernedei. The sequence continues at coordinate 453,824,704 of CM062293.1, read as the reverse complement.
CCAATTTTGACCAATTTTGATACATGGACCCAACATGCATTGCAAACGAAAACAGACAGGTGAATGGTGTCGCCACGTGACTTCCCTAGCAACCAGAGCGTCCCCTTAGCAACGGGCTAACTACTGGGCCGATTTTGACCAAATTCGGTATACGGACCCAAAATGCATTGCAAATAAAAATAGACAGATCAATGTTGACGTCTCGTGACTTCCCTAGCAACCAGAGAGCCCCTTAGCAACGGGCTAACTACTGGGCCGGTTTGGACCAAATTCGGTATACGGACCCGAAATGCTTTGCAAACGAAAACAGACAGATCAATGTTGACGTCACGTGACTTCCCTAGCAACCAGAGCGCCCCCTTAGCAACAGGCTAACTACTGGGCCGATTTTGACAAAATTTGGTATACGAACCCAAAATGCATTGCAAATGAAAATAGACAGGTCAATGTTGACGTCACGTGACTTCCCTAGCAACCAGAGCACCAACTTAGCAACGGGCTAACTACAGGGCCGATTTTGACCAAATTCGGTATACGGACCCAAAATGTATTGCAAATTAAAACATAGACGTCAATGTTGACGTCACGTGACTTCCCTAGCAACCATAGCCCCCCCTTAGTAACGGGCTAACTACTGGGTCGATTTTGACCAAATTCGGTATACGGACCCAAAATGCTTTGCAAATGAAAACAGACAGATCAATGTTGACGTCACGTGACTTCCCTAGCAACCAGATCGCCCCCTTAGCAACGGGCTAACTACTGGGCCGATTTTGACAAAATTCGGTATTCGGACCCAAAATGCATTGCAAATGAAAACAGATAGGTCAATGTTGACGTCACGCGACTTCCCTAGCAACCAGAGCGCCACCTTAGCAACATGCTAACTACTGGGCCGATTTTGACCAAATTCGGTATACGGACCCAAAATGTATTGCAAATAAAAACATACAGGTCAATGTTGACGTCACGTCTTTTCAGTAAAACTGCATTGGCATATTTTCATCGCCCTTTTTTGCACAGCACTGCTGTATTTTCTTGTTTTAAATTGGAATAATTACATTGTTAATGTAGTTATACGTTTGGGGTCCAAATACTCAATTCCCATTGGTCAGCTGAATGAAAACGTCATGACCAAATGTAATTCATTTTCCAACGAATACATTTGGTCGAACTTTGACCCGCATTTACGGTAGAGCGCAGTTGACAGAATGTAATTCGGCGGTGTTTGGGCGGGTTTTTAACTTTTAGCGCCTCTCGCAGTGATCAACTCCGCTGCTGTTTCTTTGGTGACATTTCCCAACTGTGGCATAAAGTCCGTTACTAAAATACTCGTTTCCATTTTTAAAGTTGTGAAAATTAAAAATCAGAGTTGTGCGCTTTGTCTTTTGTGTGAGGGTTGGTTTTCGCCTCGTTCGTTCGTACATGTTTTATTTCGTCTTTCTGCTTTGTTGTTTGGTAAAAAGTAGTTTAAACAGTTACGGAATGTAATTATAAGAATTGAATGCAATTTTTATAATCTTTATTGGAGTATGAACGTGTGAGAATGGGTACAAATTGTATGAATCCCTTCGGGATTCATACACAATTTGTAACCATTCCCACACGTTCATACTCCAATAAAGATTATAAAAATTGCATCCAATTCTTAATTGAACGTTTGACTATTATTCTCTGTTGACCTTTTCATGTTCTGTAATTTGTTTTCACTTCATTATATCATCAGTGTGGGGTCGCGGTGGCGATACGCAGTAACCGGTTCTCGTCAGATCACCGAAGTTAAGCAACGTCTAGCCCGGTTAATCTTTGAATGGCTGACCGTCTGAGCGATCAATTCGGACTCCCGCGTTGTGTCCTTGGGCAAGGCGCTTAACCCCGATTGTCCACATGGGGCACGATGACGCCGTGTACTAAGGCGTACAGTACGTCGATGGTACGCATGTCTGCAACCAATCTAACCCTGCCTATGCTGCAGTGCGGAGTTACGATGTTGGGGAGCTGCCAGCTGCTCGTCGTTGCTCGGTGGTTCTCTTCGGGTACTCCGGCTTCCTCCACCCGGAAAACTGTCACGGTCATGATTAGCCATTGTGCATAAGTATGTGACCATAAACACCAATAAATAAATAAATATATAAATAAATAAATAAATAAATAAATAAATAAATAAATAAATAAATAAATAAAAAAATAAATAAATAATCATCAGTGTGCAGGCAGCGTCCTTTGCATTAATATGACAGCCTAGGACGTGGGATAGTTTCTAATAGTTGTTTCCAGGGGCGAATAAAAACTTGCAAATTACTGTTAAAACACCTTCTCTAAACAGAGAGCCAATGTGGAACTTTACTTGGCGTTGGTAGGTGTGATGCTCATAGACATTCTTAATGGTGGATCACCCGTGAAGTGGTCGCTTCTAATTAGCATGCCTAAAATGCCAAGATCCCTTTTGTAACTTTTAAGCTGGGGACTGTCTGTTGTTTTTCTTTATTAAAAGTAACAAAAGGAAACTTGGCTTTATTTTCTACTGATGTCAAAGGTGTTTTCTCAACAATTACTTGCTTCTTTATTGGGTTTTATAGTCGTTTGATCTCGATGATTTAACACCCTTGGCTTCTATCGTCATGAAAATTGACTTTCGATAAAGTTATCTCCCTTGAAATTATTAGAAGAGAAGAAAGGCCCAATTAAGAAGCAAGTGATTGTTGAGAAAATACCTAACTCCTATGTCAACGGTCGAAAATAAAGCCAAGTTTCCTTTTGTTACGAAAAGAAAAGACAGCTCCCGGAGCTGTCTGTTGTTTTCTTTCATTAAAAGTAACAAAAGGAAACTTTACTTTTTATGGCAAGCTAATTAGAAGCAACTAGTTCACATATTAATCCACCATTAAGATTGTCTATCATTATGACACCCCTAACGTCTAATTATAATAGGTAAAAAATAAATTGCGTTCTCCCCTCACTAGTGAGATCAAACACCTCGGTGATTAACATTTCGTGTGAGCTTGAAATTTACAAATGAATTTTCACAAGCGCAAAATAAAAGTTGTTCTCGCTCCACTAGTGAGTATAACAAGACGCGGCGGATCACGATGGAATGTACACAACATCCAATGTGATCTGCGTCAGCGGAAACGGCGATCAGCTGATTGTGTAAACAGATTTCTTGCGTGGTGTGGGCGTCGGTTTGGATCGTTTCAGTTGAAGCTTCAAATGAAAGGGGTATAATAAAAAGAAAATCTAATGTTTTCTTGTAAATACCGGGATTAATCTCATTCGTTCGTGAGAGAATTTGTATTTTGACGAGCAGCAAGCTGCTCGTGAAAAAAACAAATTCTCTCACTCACGAATGCGATAAATCCATCCCGGTATTCACAAGAAAACATTAGCTATCCTCTATGTATCACACCTGCCAACACAAAGTGTTCACCTTGGGTCTTTGTTTAGCGAATGTCTTTGTAAAGTAATATGCAAGTGCTTATTCTCCTCAGAGAAAAAAACAATAGCTAATGTCAACTCCTGGATTTTAATATTAATGAAAAGGACAGTGTCTGTATTACATGTCACAATGCGCACACAGTTGATTTCATGAACAGAAAAAAGTCACAGAACATCAATAGATAGTGAAAACGCCGTTTTCTTATTTTCAAAAGGGGTTTCAACAAAGATTAATAGTCAACCTTTCAGACTCATTGGGACAACATGGCACAAAGCCAGCTTCTGTATTTTTTATATCTTACCTCCTACAAGTATCTGAGAATTTCATTGGTACAACGACGTCACATGCAGACTGCATATAAAACCATATACTGTCTGTCAACATCAATATACGCTGACAGCCATGGGTTATCTCCCCTTTGTTCATTGATTATTCAAAATGGCGGCAGCCGATAAACGCTTCAAGTTGAAAGATTCAGTGTTGGAAGCCCATATTTGATCTGAAGTGCAGGTTAGGCAACTTAAAAGGCTTCATATTCTGTGGATGTGTGTCACGTTACCTTCGAAATGAAACTGTTTAGTATGTATGAATTTGCCTTGTTACAATTTATGGGAGAGTGCTTGCGAGCACTCCCCCATAAATTGTAACAAGGCAAAGAAAGACACGTGAACACATCGTGAGAATTCTCTCATTTAATTTTGATCGCTGTTGTTATTGGTTCTGTGCATCGATGCAGCAGTCGGTAAGATATATTCGTTGCACAGTTTGTTGGTGTCCTAATATGGTATAGATGGTATCAGTAAATTCCATATTGGACTCGAGCGAATATGAAATTAACTGACACCATATATACCATATTAGGACACCAACAAACTGTGTAACTAATAATATATAGCGAAATGGCCGAGTCTGCCAGATATGTGTGTGGGGGCGAGAGGTTCAGTAATAATTTAAACCTACAGCAACACTTGGCCAAGGGTGTCGGAATCAGGGGGCAGGGGACTGGGAGCATCTCCGCCCATTGCCATGAAGCTAAGGGGTAAAGAGGGTAGAACGTGCCCCTTTTGCACTAAAGGAAAAGACTTTCAGGAGCCAGGTGGCATCTACCCTCATTGCCTTGATGCTAGTGGTCAATGGGGAAACGTGGGTCCTTTTTGACCAGACGTGCACTAGTGGAAAAGACTTTTTGTCGAGAACTGTAACTGAGAAACACTCGAATACTCGTTTCTAACATATTTTACGTGTGCTATTGTGTATTTTTTTATATTACTCAAAAAGAATATGCATGAAGTTTGTGAAATGATGCGCACATCAGTGATACAAATTCGCTAACACTTCGAAATTTTACTCCTTAAATGAAATTCCCATACACTAAGTGCTTTAGGAAATTAAGGGGATCTCTTCGATTGACGAGAATTGTAAGCCATCGTTTTCCATTGTGTTGCGGTATTTATATTTTTAAATACTCATGCACTTGTCACGACGCCTATAACGGTTTTTAAATTGCTGCATAAAAATATGCCATAAACGTCACGAGTATGTGACGAAAGGGTGAATTATCACTTGGTTGTATTTATCATTCACTTCGGAGATATAACGGAACACTATGAAAAAATATGATTGGAGTAAGAAGTATGGATAAAATAAACAAAAACTTACAACTCCGTTTCATTAATTTTTCAAACGATTCCGCCCACCCTAGCACTTCTTCCATCGTTAATCTGAAATGGATGTTAAAATAGAAGCATTGTTAAAATAGAAACATTAATAAAAACAGAAATAAGAAGGTTATTAGACAGAATCAGTGATTTTAGTGTTGCCATTGGGGATGGCGGAATACAGTACAGTCGCCGTAGACTGGTCGTAATCCACGCATGGGCAGTGATGTCCACGCAAGAGTTTACAGGGTAATAAAAATCATTATCAGCAAAATTTTAATTAATGAAGCACCGGGTTGTACCCGGTGCTTCATTAATTAAACTTTTGATGATTATTCCGGTAATTAGTGTTTAGAATCTAATATTATTGCGCCCGTGGAAATATAACCCACCCGTGGAAAATGACCAGCCCATGGCGGCTATACTGTACTTCTACTAGGGGGAAACAGTTCGGGATATTACCCAGAGAAACAGATTTTTAAAATCATAACATAACTACATTTGAAGGCAAACCATTTTGTGAAACACAAAGTCTCGTTATAGCCTTCTTTTGTTGAACAGAACAGTGTGTTTGTCGATCACTTTGTCTCATGAAACCTGTTGGTCTAAAAAGTGAAACAGACCATTTCCTCTCCGATGTGCAATACTAGGAACTAGGGCTGTACGGTATTCGGATTTGAGTACCAATGACGGTATTGAAAACAATACCACGGTATATCGGTATACCGTGAAACAGTTCAGATTGAAAGCAAAATAAAACTGAAATACCTTACTTTTCCGTAAGCCCTTGATAAATGCGATGCACACAGTCCCACCATCCCAGATGAAAAACAACTCATGAAATTCGGTACATTCAGAGTGTTGAGTTTACTTTGGATGCAAAAGAATTTCGATGTTCATTTATTCGTTGTTTGTCAGCAATCTGACAAAAATTGTTTCAAATTACGCAGAATAATAGGAACTGTCGGTACGAACACCATCACCAAGTAATTTTGTTGGCGCGTGTCGAGTCAATAAGTAGAGAATGATCGCTTGACTGGACTTGTTACGTGAAATAATTCATGAGAGGTGAGGGACGTTGTACAAACACGAGTGCGCGAATGCGCACGAGTGTTTTACAATATAGTCCCTCGCCTCGAATGAATTATTTCACATAACCAGTCCAGTCAAGCGATTACTCTGTTTATTACTTTTCATTATTAACGATAATTATATTATTTAACCCTTTACCTAACGTAACGACCAGCGTTCTTCTCAAAAATCGCCAATTAATTTTCATTATATTTTCATTTTTTGTCTCTAAAACATAGGTTATGACCCCTCATTGGAACGAGCTCGTTCCAATAGAGGGTCATAACCTATTTTTTTGAGACAAAAAATGAAAATAATAGCTATTCAAGAATTTTTGCAAGTGTCGTCTGCTTTTCATATTAGGATTATAAGCGATTGGGGGATCCCCAATAGTATTTCCAGTCGTGCCATTGTCATCTGAACTGGAATCTTGGATATTATCTCGTTCTTGCTTGTAGTCACGCATGTTCTCGCGAGACCAGATTTGATACTTGGACTTATATTACACACAGTCAGTCATAAAAATGGAAGCCCGTGGTATCCGATTCGGGCTGTTGGTATCACTGTAGTAAATATTTGAATTAGAGTTGAAATGCCGTCCCCATAATATTTGAGTTGTTTTTTTGCAGAACAGAACAAACTGGATATTTACAATACAATATTGTAAATGGTATCAGGGAACTAAATATATGAATTAGAGTTACCCGCCTTGAGAAGTTGCTCTCGGAAATGATGCAGTCTCCAAAACTAAGTAGCAATGGGAAAATATATTGTTTCAATAAACATTTGAAGCATTCCAATTACTCTGCGTTATGGCCGAATATGCCATATACATAAAGAGGGTGATTTGATGGCTTTTTGGACCTAAAAAATCCTTTGACTATTGGGTGTGTTTTTGTTGGAATTCTGGGGAAAATATGCGCACGTGATCGGTACTTCCCTGCCTGTCAGTTTTTCTCTCTGATTTGTTGTATGACCCCCCTGTTTTCGGGCTAGTAAAGTTGTCTGCCGGGCTATACTTGACAAAGATATTTGAATGCCAAAATTAAAGTGATATGATCATATTTGTTTCGCCTTAACGTTATAATGGTCGCCTATGGAAAATATTTACTGCTGTGATACCTGTCGGGGGTAACCGTTATCAATTTTGAGCACCGGTACAACAATATGTGTTAATTAAGTAAGATGCTACGTCACTATAATTAGATGAATATTATATTTGCGCACAAATTAATTTCAGACATATTGAGTATTTTAACTATATAATCCCGACTGACCTATATTCCAACTACACCATCAAGGCATGCCTTCTACGAAGGCATGCCTTGATGGTGTAGTTGGACTATTTTATCAACCGTGATTTGCCACCACAGTCGGGGTAAAGTAGGTTTACATCTATGAAGCCGCTGTCCTCGAATCGAATCGAATGTCCAATGACGACATCAACACCGAATCCGAATAATCAAATCGGAAAGAGTGAGGTTCACTTTTCGAGAAATCACTTACTATTTATTTAATTATCACGCATATCCTTGTAGCTTGTGCGCGTCGCGGGTTCCCCTGAATAGTGGTCAGAACATACATTGCTGCCAAAAGTACCTATAAAGTGTAGCGCGGTAGTACCGCGCTCCATTTCACAAGTACTGCTGCATATCGAAGGACACAATCATGTTTTCGGAGAATTTGGAATGTTGATTTCTGATCCCCGCGGCCGGGAATCGAACCGTCGGCAACCCCTCCTGGCATTCAGGGGTCCAACACCCAAACCACTGGGCCATTGCACACCGTAATGGCGGAATGCAGCTTTTTAGATGATGTTGTCACGAATAATTGGTTCACTTTCCTTACGGCATGTATAGTAATTTTAAGTCAGAAAAGCATGCCGATAAGCCGAAAACACAACAGGCATTTACTCTTTCATTTCTGTGACATGATTCTCCACCGATACAAAAAAATACTTGTCATCTTCCATTCGTGAACGAAAATGTATTAACCGATTAGAAACGAAACTATACGAATCAGGCCATCAATGTAGAGTATACATCGAATCGAATCGAATCGTGACATGGCCATACTGCTTAAGGCAATCCAAGATATGACACAGATCATCTTAAGAGAGTCCGGGTTGAGAATTTCAGGCAGTGCATCATTCCTGTGATGCATTATAGCGTTAGCGCACCAATTACACGCCTTATTTGAAGCTGGGGTGCCCCTTTTCTCGCGCTCCTGAAACATTAGCAACGGGGATGTGGCGACAGGGTGTGTGTGTGGGGGTGGGGGTGGGGGTGTCTCACCCCCCCCCCCCCCCAGCTAGGAGTATTTTTTTTCAATAGTTGGAAATTCCGAGGTTAAAAATCAAATAGTTGGAAATTCAATAAATTAACATTGTTCATGAAAAATATTAAAATTCCAACTAATGATGAGAAATATTGATCTTTTATTTCCAACTGGAAACTTGAGTTTCAAATTTCCTACTCTAAAATTGACATGGCCTCAAAATTTCGACTCTGACACCAATCCGGTAAATTTTCTGACCCAGACACATTATAAATGATGCCTTTTCCGTTTCAGGACTAGTGAAAATTTTCAGAAGGGTTCATAACCCTTTACCCAATGCAGACGATTTCAAAATTCATTATTTTAAATACCATTTTTTATTTTTCGAAAAATAATATTTTTTCAGCAGCTGTATTTGCATATTACGCGGGCGGATGCGAGCGATTCGTTGGTTAAAAGTTTAAAGATATCACATAGTGCTGCAGTGCAACCACCTATCGACGGTGACACCCCCCCACCCCCCAGCTGAAACCCTCTAGCCACATCCCTGATTAGCAACAGTATATATCTTACAATTTCTACAATTTCCACACCACACCTTAGACCTGCCTTGGAAAATCGACTTTGGATAAAGTTATCTCCTTTGAAATATTAGATGGGCTAGGAAGGTCTGTTCAGAAGCAAGTAATTGTCGAGAAAACGTCTTTGACATCAGCAGAAAATAAAGCCAAGTGTCTTTTACGTTTAATAAACGAAAACAACAGACAGCTCTCGGAGCTGTCTATTGTTTTCTTTTACTAAATGTAACCAAATGAACTTGGCTTTTTTTAACGCAAGCTAATTACACGCAATTAGTTCACAGATAATCCGTCATTAAGAATATCTATTGGTATCACACTCAGCAACACTCTTTGTTTAGCTAATGCGTGTTTCGTGTTTACAATAAATTGCAAGTTTTTGTTCTTCCCAGGAGAAAAATACAGAAAATTTCACCTCCTGGACTTCTAATTTAATGGAAAGGACAGTGTTTGTATTATATCTCACGATTCGAGCACTGTTGATATATTGAACAGAAAAAAGGTTAAAAGATGGCGAAAACGCTGTTTTCTTATTTATAAAGTAGAGATGGGCGGTATTGGAATTTTGAGTTCGGTATCGGTTTCGGTATTTTTTGTGGGCATACCGCGGTATCGGTTCGGTATTCGGTTAGTGGCTTGAGATTTACCGATAGTACGAAAGGGGAATCCATGTCAGAAAAATACAGAATAAGTTGTTCTTGTATCATTCTATCATAGTGCTACACATGCCACTGCTAATGAGCTCAACATTGTCATGCTTTGAGCAGTACAAATCATATCTACAGTAATTTGGTGACTTGTTCTGAACATGCCTTAACATTGCAAGGCCGACTTAAGGCGTCTGTAATCTTAGAATGTGTGTTCTGAAGATGTCATCTTTAGGTGGGTCTGATGACAGTAGAAACATCATCTGGTCAGTGATTTCTAGCCAAGTCTTGGCTGCCTGTTAAGGCAGCCAAGACTTGACTAGAAATCACTGCTAAGCAAGGCATGTACAGGTCGTAGTCTATTGAGAATTAAGTTCAACTGTCCAGGCCATTAAGGCATAACAAAACTGAAAAAGAAAATCAGTCACTTCTTTCATGAAAATGAACTCTTCATCTGCTATCAATCCTCAATAAGGCCTTATAAATAGCGAATGTAGGGGAAACTGAAAATACCGATGGTTTCGGTATTCAAAGTTTGGTTCGGTTCGGTTTTTCGGTATCCCCATGATATCGGTATCGGTTCGGTTTTTCGGTATTCCCATGATATCGGTATTGGTTCGGTTTTACGGTACCCCATGATATCGGTATCGGTTCGGTTTTTCAGTATCCCCATGATATCGGTATCGGTTCGCTTTTTCGGTATCCCCATGATATCGGTATCGGTTCGGTTTTTCGGTATCCCCATGATATCGGTATCGGTTCGGTTTTTCGGTATCCCCATGATATCGGTATAGGTTCGGTTTTTCGGTATTCCAATGATATCGGTATCGGTTCGGTTTTTCGGTATCCCCCATGATATCGGTATCAGTTCGGTTTTTCGGTATCCCCATGATATCGGTATCGGTTCGGTTTTTCGGTATCCCCATGATATCGGTATCGGTTCGGTTTTTCGGTATCCCCATGATATCGGTATCGGTTCGGTTTTCGGTATCCCCATGATATCGGTATAGGTTCGGTTTTTCGGTATCCCCATGACATCGGTATCGGTTCGGTTTTTCGGTATCCCCATGATATCGGTTTCGGTTCGGCTTTTCGGTATATTGCCCATCTCTATTTAAAGGGTTTCAACAGAGAATAATAGCCAAACGCTCAAAAAATTGGGAAAAATGGCAAAAGGCCAGATTCTGTATATTTATACTACTCTGTAGGAAGACGGGTGAAGTTTGTGAAATGATGCTCACATCGATGATACAACTTCGCTAACATTTCGAAACTTCAATTTTTATAGGAAATTCCCATCCTCTTTGTGTTAAATAGGAAATTAAAGGGAGATAACTTTCCCGTAAATGTCTTCCAATAACGAAAAAAGTCAGCCATGTAAGCCCGAGGTGTGACGGATAAATTGTTAGATATACAAAGTTGTTTTATTTCAGGAGCCAGCGAGAACACTTATAAACCAGGAGCCAAAAGCATAACACTTTTAGAATTGTATTTTCGAGAATTGTATTTTCTGCCTATTAATATAACTGGCTAAAATGAATCGTGAGCATTTTAAAAGATATGACAATTTGCCAACTGGCAAACTGTCACATCTTTGAAAATGCTTATGATTCATTTCACCCCATTTAAAGTCATAACTAGAAAATACAATTCTAGAAAATACAATTGTAAAGGTTTTATAGTATTAGCCCCCGAAGTAAAATAGAAACAGATATAATACTGCTTTGAGCTGAAAATAACATTTTGTTTCAGTCGTTAATTTTAACTTTTTGGTTATATACCTATCTGAGCTCAGACTGGATGGAGATCTCGGTTTGCGGCGAAACTTTTCCTTCGATTATCACTCATGTTATTTCCGTCACTGTGCATAGTCTTATAATAGCCATGGACAGAAAATCTTGCCAGTAAACTACTTAATTATTACGTCACGAGTGTTGTGTGTATTCAACGTTACATGATATAACACTAATGTTGAAAAAATATGTTGAAAAAACCCCGCGTGGAACGCGGACGTCAGCGCATGTACGAACGCATTCGCTTGGTCGTTACGCATCCGACTGACGTTATTTACGTGGAACGAATGCTTCGACACACAAACAGTTTCACCCAAGAAAGTAAACAGATCGCCAAAGGTCTAAAAGTTTGGGTTTTTTTTCACTTGATTCACGTTTAATCGTAGTATTTTTTCAGAACAGAAGTACGTGAAACAGTAATTAAGGACCCTTGTTGAAGTATTTCCTACATTTTCCTCACGCATGCGGCATTCTCGAAACGCCTGAAAGATTCGGTGGTTAATTCTCGTACCCGCACTCCATCTCGTTGTGTTCTGTCTTAATACTTTATGTACAAAAAATACTCGCATGAAAAATAGCATACAATGTCAAAACTTGAGTATCTACCGTAACCGTTTTAGTTCATCTGGTATCGCGCTTTAACCCTTTTGAACCCGAAAGGCCACTTTTCCGGCCCAGGATCGTGATACTACTTGGATTCATAAAGCTGATAGATGTTCTGCGAATTTGTGTGGAAGACCAATCGAGGCTGCATGTTGAAAATCTTGATTGGTCATCTCCCAAGTTACGCATATAAACTTCACCAGATGATGGCGTTGAACTGACATGGAATGAACCACTATGGTCGAAAGGGGTAATAAATGCAGGTGCACTATTTTTTACTCGCCTTGGTTTGAGAGTGAAGTGAATCATTTATTGCAGGTTGTTTAGGAGCAAACGAATGCATGTTACTTGCCTTTACACATACATATCTCTTGAACAAACATGAATTCGGTCACAAAAGTTGCTTTTAATGATATATTAGCTATAGAATATACAACGCTCCGATAAATAATAGCTTTTCATTCTGTTAAGCAGACGACACTTTACTGGAATCAACTGCTTAGATTTCAGTGCACGCCTAGATCACTACTTGTCGGACCGGTCAGTGGTAGAACATCTGCTTTATTACACCTCTGGCGAAAAGACTCGACTTCCGGTTTCAAGGTGTTCGGTTAATTTCGCCAGGACTGCCTCGTGCGACAGAACTGGATTGACGAGTAAAAGTTAGATGCAAAATACCTATTTGCAGAATATTGGTCAAGCAAGGTAGGTGGTCTGTCCAATGGCTTCCTGTGCCACTGTATTTTGTTACGTTGAATTCTTATAACACCTTGCTTTATTCAACATTCTACACAGAAGGCAATAACTTGGGTATGGATCAAAGAGTTGTAAACAAGCCGCCGCAAATGTAAGTTCCGCACATCTGTGCGAATTATTGCTATATTTTGAGGATTGTGTCGGCTCACTGTCCAGATAGCCATAGATATATATATATATATATAATTACGTCACAAACCGCCCAGGGCCCTCTTATCTTCGAGCCTTAATAACGGCCATGTACATCTATTATGTGTATCCCATCCATCACTTTACGGTCTTAGAAAAAGTAAAACAGTATAATTCAACTAGAGTACGTCAATCCACTGTTTATTTATTTCCCATAACAACTTGTATTATAAATACAGAATATCATGATAATGTGCATGTCCTGTGATGTCCTGTGATCCCATATTTGGACACCACCGAAAATCTGATACACATCACAGGACATGCACATTATCATGATAATTCATTTATCTTACAATTCTGTCACATAAACAGATTAAATCTTAACCCTTTACCCAACGTAACGGCCAAAAGCGCCCAATGCTATTCTCAAAAAAATCGCCAATTAATTTTCATTATTTTTTGTCCCCAAAACATAGGTTATGACCCCTCGATGGAACGAGCTCGACGAGCTCGTTCCAGCGAGGGGTCATAACCTATGTTTTTGAGACAAAAAATGAAAAAAATTAGTTATTCAAGAATTCTTTTTGCAAGTGTCGTCTGCTTTTCATGTCAGGTAAAGGGTTAAAATATTTTTCAAATATTTTTGGGACATAATGTTCGGTCGATCACTGAAACGCACATAGAATGTACCCATGTGCCTGTTATGATAGCCCGTAGCGCTACCGGAAACGAGCCGTCTATATGATACGGAATCAGAATGAGTCGTCTATGTGATACGGAATCGGAACAATTATGTGATACGTACCGTTTCTCGTGGTTTTCAGGCCAAAATCTATATGATTGTTAGATAAAGATAATGACCTGGCTTGAGTGTAACATTACAGATTGTGTTCCCCGAGGAACCAATGTCACGTCTCAGGAAACACTGATTCCAAGGGGAGGCAATATGCAATGTTACCCACAAGCCTGGTCATTACTTTTATAATACCAAATGGTTTCATTCCCCGCCCCCGCCCAGAGTCAGATAAATTTTAAAAAAAGCTGATATCCAACAACTCAAAACTGGTACTTGAGCACTTGATTTTATGTTCAACTCAAGAGTTTCAACTAGCCAGGAGATAGTACTGACTGACGGAATCTTGACTAATTTAATTTCAATGGTTAAAAATTTGTTCGTATGGTTCCTATGGTAAATTCAATGATCCTAAATCTGAGACAATGCAACATGAAAGCTTCCTCTTCTTCTGCCGTTACTAATATCATTTTCGGGGAACCTCGGCACGAGCGTGAGACATGGCCGAAAATGTCACACGCGAATGTTACCCGTAACAGAATATTGCAAAATATCCAATCAAATCCAATGGTCGTTTCCTTTTAGCTTTTAAAATGATGTGTAATAAATTAAAAATATTGGAGGACTTGCAGCTGACTATGCCAAGACCTTAGTCCTCGAGGAAGAACAGTCCAGGCGCCGGGGCGCTTGGCCCTTTCTTTATCGAGAACCAACGACATGACATGTAATAATTATTATATTATATCGAATAAACCGCTCAGGTTTCCAATTCTAATTACCTGCGGCTACCTTGCTCATAGCATGTCTTACTCAACACCATACATACAAAGGTCATCCCACATACCTCCTTGGGCCAAAGAGAGGCGTTAATATAAGGTGTATAACTTGATCGCCAATCCTTGTAAAAGAAATAAGCTTAAAACACAACCCTTCAGAAAAGTTGTTACAGGAACTACATTTCTGTTACAGGATGTTTACCCTTTACGTAACACATCTTTTTAAAAAAATAAATTTAAATTTGGCATTTTTTGAAAAAAATTCTCACAATGGTCCAATAAAACTATACAAATATGGATAACATTAGAACCGGCTCGACGAGCCGGTTCTAATGATATCCATATCTGTAGGGTTTTATCAAGACCTTTGTATAGTGTTTTATTCTGTGGTAGGCATATTTTGGTCAACTTCCCAGCCGAATTTGGCCGCTATGTTAGGTAAAGGGTTAAAATTTAACAAAAAGCGTGTCTAGTTACCCGTTTGAATAACGAAACAGATTTCCTGGAAAAATATCTCCAAAGGGCGTGCTGTGTTTTGTCAATCGACCGTCCTAAAATATCCCACATATACTTTTAGAAAGTGGAAAGTGGACGTGAGCAGTGCGCGATTATATTCAGAACATTCGATATGTAAACGATCGAAAATAGTATAGAACTTCTTGGCCAATCAGAGAAAGAGAAAGACACGTGGGATGTAATATCTGCAGATAGGTTGTTTACACTATAAAAATACTTACGGTTCGTCTTTTTCTGGCATAGCCGACAACTTCCTCCCCCTCTCTCTTTCTTGAGAAGGGGGGTTACTTTTGACAGCAATACTGCAAAGACGGGGAAAACTGCTTGAATAAAATCATAAATAACGAATCAGGAATATAATTTAATGTTTCATAGATAAAGAGAATAATAAGAAATCGTAATAATAGTACATGAAAAGTAAGTGAAAACCGATTTATAAACACCACAACTGCGGACGGTGTTTCCACCCAGTTTCAGCGCAAACTCTGTTAAGAATCAGAAGTGGCACAAACGGGTTCAACAAATGAACCTCCGATTCAATCCGGGTGTTCACTGTTCGTGCTTCTTCACTTGTGCATCTCATGCCTCGTACCAGAATTAAGCGTTACTATCTGGGTGGAAACTCATATCCACGGGTGTTTTTAGTTTTAATTAGTTTTCAATTTTAATTAGATTAATTATCACACAATCTGACCTTTCTTCTTCACATCAAAAATTGTAATACCCGATCAATCAATAACATTAAAAAAGTAGCTTCTGATGTACACAGAGCGAAACTTGGATCCTGTCCTCTGGTGATCTATTTATTTTATTTGTACGTGCAACACATAGAAAACATATGGATATATTGCGTTTTGACCCGCTGTTTCAATAAAATTCCATTTATGAAATGTTTCCATATATCCTCCGGGTACTCCGGCTTCCTCCACCCATAAAACTGTCACCAACACGATATGACCTTGACTGTTAATGTGTCGTTAAACCTTAGTAAATAAATAATTAATTAAATAAATAAATAAATAAATAAATAAATAAATAAATAAATAAATATTTCCATTTATTTCCAAATGCAACAAAATACTGCATTTTGATTGGCTGAGAGGTACGGTGTAACTTGCAATCCACAGTAGCATTTTTTCACACTGTGGTTAACCACGGTGTAAAAACAAGAATGCACAATAGCATGGTACATGGCTAAAAAAGTACCCAGTTTTAATTATTAATTCATACCTGCTCGGTTATGTTAGAACAAAAATAAAAATTTAGGAAATTTAATATTTATGTGTAATAAAATATTACAGATATGGATGTCATTGGAACTGGCTCATTGAGCCAGTTCGAATGACATTCATATTTGTCTGGTTTTATTGAGAAACTTACAAAGTAAAAATTTTCTGTCAGTTTTTCTCACAATTTAGGTTAAAGTATTAAGTACACCAAAGTTCTTGGAAATAAATCCGTTATCCTTGTGTTTTCCAGGGTTTATGGGAATTTACACCGGTCTGGGAACGCATACACCCTTCGGCTTTGCCACAGGGTGTTTGCGTTTCCAAACCGGTGTAAATTCCCATACACCCTGGAAAACACAAGGATAACTAATAATATCCACGTCATTGAAGATTACTTCTTGCACGGACGCTTTTTTGATGATACAACTTCGCTAACATTTCGAAATTTAAATTTTTATATGAAATTCCAATAGCCCTTGTGTTGAATGGACTGACAACATTAGAAAGTTAAGGGGAGCTAACTTTCCTGTAAATTTCTTCCAGTGACAAAAATTGCCAGCCACGATTACGTTCTTCAACAAGTGCACCGTGGCAAAATACGCCCGTTTTTTTTGGTTGTCAAGTACAATTTAGACATGTTAATAGCATTTAGGTAATTGAGTAGACTCCTGTTAATTAAACGAAAATTTTGTAATATGTCGAAAATTTTTCTTGATAATCAGTGATAATCACCAAATTCCCTATGTTTATAGACATATTTGGCCTCAGTACATCCAATACAGACAACTAATCTATTATATGTTATTGTCTGAGCGCTATGAGCGCTGTCAAACAAGATATAATAGAATAAATGCACAGTTTATCTCTAGAATACAGGAAAGTGACCAAACCAAAATCTGTTAACTGAATACTCATATTCATTGAATAATTTTCATTGGCAAAGTGGCTAATCAATTAACAGGATTCCATTGCACTGTTGACAGTGCCAAGTGCTATATCTCATGTAATGGGGGATACACAAAATAAAAATACAGCTTGACATGTACTTTGAGGGTAATGTCCCTCAGTTTGTACAGCGAGGAGACTAGGTGGTGAACCATACCAAATATTATTGAAATGTAAGAACTTTTGACCGAGTTCTGTCCAAGAGAGCGAGAACATATGTAAACAAAAATGGGCCGCTAAAGACGGAAATCGAACCCAGCCTGTATTTTGTTGTACTAAATCCACACGCCAAATTTAACTCGTCTCAAATGATAACAACTAAAGTTATCGTCCGGAAACAAGAACTTGGGCAATATTCTCATACATAAAGGGCCATAACTTTACTAAAAATGTGCTGCTAAAGGCGGAAATCGAACCCAACCTGTATTTTGTTGTACTAAATCCATAAGCCAAATTTAACTCAGCTCAAACCATTACAACTAAAGTTATCGTCCGGAAACGAAATGTGTCCACAGACGGACAGAGAGACGGACGGAGATGAGCGGCGAGCCCATTTACATAATACGTCCCGTTTTTCAAACGGGCGTATAAAAACAACATCTGAAAAATTTGGTGTCAATCCGTCAAGGCGTGCGGTTTTAAATGAACGGAAGCGATTTTTTTTTCAAAAATTGTGTTTTTCAAAGGGCCATAACTCTGCAGCGGATGGACTGAGAAACACCAATATCGAACTTGACCTGTATTTTATTACTAAAAGCAACATCTGAAAGTTTGATGCCGATCCGTCAAGGCATTCGACTTTAAATGAAGGGAAACCATTTGTTTTTAGAATGTTTTCAAAGGGCCATAACTCTGCAGCGGATGGACTGAGAAACACCAATATCGAACTTGACCTGTATTTTATTGCTAAAAACAACTTCTGAAAGTTTGATGTCGATCCGTCAAGGCGTTCGACCTTAAATGAACGGAAACCAAATTGTTTACGGGCAGACAGGCGGACAGACGGACGGACAGACAGCCTGATAACATAATACGTCCCGTTTTTATAAACGTGCGTATAGAAACGATTTTTTTCATTCAGAATTTCAAACTTAGTAGAAAGTGATATCGAGGTCAAAAGACAAGAACTGAGAACATACCAACAAAAACAACAACCGGTCGTGGCTCCGTTGCTGGTCTGAGTTGGTGATGATGGTGGTGATTCTAATGACTGGTGACTCGTTGATCGGTTATTTCGCATCCTAATATCGTTTTCATTTGAAGTTACCGAGTGTCTATGCATAACTGCCGTTGCAGTGTCGCTCATCTGAAAGAAGCAAAGAAAAATATAAATGAGCTTTTAGGACAAATATGAAAAAAAATGCATTTGGTTCTCGAGCAATTACATTTTCAAATCAATGAGGGAGGGAGATTTCAATTTTTAATTTTTTTTTGTTTGTTGGCTAGTTGAGTGTCGGAAGCTCATATCTGGGTTAAAATTATCTTTGAAATGAAGTTATGTCATCTATATGGATTTACCTTGTTACAATTAAAAACATTATAACAAGGCATGGATGTGAACAAATTTTGGAAACCAAGAAAACTTTGTTTTGTTTGTTGGCTAGTTGAGAGCCGGAAGCTTATATTTAGGTTCAAATTATCTTTGAAATGAAGTTATGTCACCTTTACGGATTTGCCTTATTACAATTATAAAAAAAATTATAACAAGGCACAGATGTGAACAAATTTTGGGATCCAAGAAATATTTAGCACTATCCCAGTTTGTAAAGAAATCTTAAATATATTTGTGTTCATCTACAGTACGTGGAGAGTGTATTATCACTAAATCACCCGCAAAGTGGAGATTCCACCCATGCAATAATTGCAAATTTGTTGCAAAGCATAACAAGCACAAGCAAAGTTTCGACTAAAAACACAAGCTGAAACATTGCTTGTGTTTTTAGTCGATATGTACAAAATTAGACAGTTATAGTTTGGGTGATAACTCCACTCCGCGGATGATTTAGTTACAATCCACTCTCCACGTACTGTATATTAATGTTCTTTTTTCAAAAAATGAATGCTTGTATTATTTTCTGCAGAACATAGCAAACCGATTGTTTACAAGATAATTATAATAAACAAACACAATATTTTTATCGCGCTTTGTTACAAATACGTGCAAATAAATTTCCATCCATCAAAATAGATAAAATTTTAACAAAAAAAATGCTCAACAAAAAATATTCTTCTCGGAAGTGTTAATGAATATACTTTGATGTCAGGGAAAACGAAGACTATGGTGGTGTGCACATTTTTCGCGGAAATGCGAATTTAATCTGTGCACGACTTTAGTTATTATTAAAAAAAAACTCAAATAAGTGTCGATGTTGGAAAGTTGATATTATGTAACTCGTTTTCGTTCCTGGTAAACGCTATAACGTTTGATGATGTGAACGCTGTTGCGCTGTGACTACAGTCACATCGTAGCAGCTTTCACGTCATCAAACGTCATCGATGGGAGGAGTTACCGGATCGACTGACCTGACGTTATCTAGGGAGAGTGGGTTGCGACGTTTTTCGCTGACGTTCCATTTTTATGGAGATCAGTGCCCCCCACCCCACAACACACACAGAGACACACTTTGCTGCATATTCCGTTGAACTTATCAGCAATTGAATATGAAGGGGCTTGCTTTTTTGTGGAACAATTTTTCAATTTTGTTACCTCTCGGACGAACCAAAGCAGGTCTACTGCATCTTGGATATGTGTACTCTCCCCCACCCATTCACTCACATCTTCATAAAGCATTCGCCACCTCAGGCTGTAGGGTTAAATGGTATTTAATCCCATGTGTCGATTGATAACTCATTTTGGTGTCTGTTCGTCGACTGTCAAATTGTTTTTCACTATTTGTTTTCAGTATTGTGATCACAAACCTCTCTTTCGATCCGCTCGCGATCTGGTTTCGACACATTTCCATTAGTGGATCGAGATTCCACGAATAAATTATTGAGAAGTGAAGACCAAATCAAGAACAAGATGGCTGTCAATGTGACCATACTGGATATGCCGGGATGCTTGTTATCCTAAGGTACCCTCATACAATATAACAATAACATGACTTTGGAGGGAATTGTGATTTATTAACGGCGAAGCAGGTGTGAATAACAGCCCGACAGCATATAAGAGGCCCGAGACGAAGTCGAGGGCCGTTAATAACCTGAAGGGCTGTTATTCACACCTGTTGGGCCGTTAATAAACCACAAGGCCCGACAAAGTCATGTTATTGCTATTATTACAACGGCGATTCTGAGAAAGTTTTGACCCTGTTCCTTACAAGGCAGCTACAAACAACCAATTGGTCTTCATTCAATTCGCTTGATTGAGACATGTTTAACGTTTTCAATTTTGGCAGATGATATTATCGCCTTTTCTCAAACAAACTGGCGTGACATGATTATCACGTGATCGGCACCGGTACTCTTTCAATTGCAACGAAGTTAGAAAACTTAAAAACAAACCCGATATTTACCGCTTTTAAGTCAGGAATAAAGGCCTAAAATGTCTGCAGACTTACTTACTATGTACAGCTGCTTGTTCTTTTGGGACTAACTTTGCTGGACATTTTAAATATTTAATAATTTAAATAAAAATCATATTGTTTACTAATTGAAACCACTTCTGGGAATTGTTTCCACTTTCGAGTGTACGACAGCGAGGAACAAAAGTCACTTCACGTGTCGGGCTGTTAATGAGATGTTTAACGCATTAACGGCCCGACACATCACTTGACTTTTTAAGTTGAGCGTTACGTTCTTGTAATGCCCTGTTAAACTTTGTTAATGTTCTAGGGAACGCCCTGTAAAGTGGTAATAATCAACAGTATTGAACCGGAAAATAATTGTAATCTTTAATCAATTCTTTTTCGAGTAATCGATCGTATAAATTACCAAACATGCAAGATGGCTGCCACAGCGGCCATGTTGAATATACCAGAAAGGTGGTTATCGAAAAAAGCCTTCATTCATCAACAGTAAAGCACCGCAAAATCATTGGATAAAACGCTTATTTATTTTTTCTGTTCTCTGCGCGGACAAATAAGTATTTCAAAAATTCCAAAGATGGTTGGCATGGTGGCATTTTTGAGATGCCAGAATGCTGATTATCGAAAGTGACCTTCGTCTTGGAATGTCGAATCTACCATAAAAATGGGATTTGTTGGACATAGAGTTTGCAAGTTATTGTGCGGACAAGCAAAAGCTAAGGGGCTGTCTGTCGGGTAGACAGACAGCCCGGGAGACAGAGCGGACGTATCAAAAGAAACATAAATAAATATCCATGTTCTCGCATTTGTTTTTCAACTGGTGAGATTCTACAATGCTGTGGGGAGAAAAGCGAACTATAATTTCGACCGGATCGCGGCCTAGTTGCGATCCTGTTGCAATTCTATGTCCGCTATTATAACCACAGTATATTACAGCCGCCGTGGATTGGTCGCATTCCACACATGGCCAGTGATATCCATGCATGCGTTTACCAGGTAATGAAAATCATCAACAGCAAACTTTTAATTAATGAAGCACCGGGTTGTACCCGGTGCTTCATTAATTAATTTTTTGATGATTATTCATATAATTTGTCTTTGGAACCTAATATTATTACGTCCGTGGAGATATTTCCCACCCGTGGAATTGACCAGTCAACGGTGGCCGTACTGTGTCGTACACCGGGTTGAAAACAGACAGCATTCTTGTCTGATGTGCGGCCTTTTTGTTTTTCTTTTAATGATCTGGATTATTCATCACACAGGCCGTACAATTTATTAAGTATTTATAAAGTATTTATTTCTGAAGAAACAAAAGTCAACTTCCACCCCACATACCTCTGATGGAGATCGCCACTCTGTGACTTGAATCCTTTCTGTTGAATTCCAAACCTTTTCTCTCAGAAACTGTACATGTTCAATGGTAAAATACATATCAGATGCCATATATAGAGGATCTCAAACGAGTGATATTTGGAGAAAAGATTTTTTGAAACGAGTTTGATGAAGTTGATTCACATCGAGCCTTCAGGCGAGTTGTGGATCGAATTCATCAAACGAGTTTCAAAAAATCTTATATCCAAACATCACGAGTTAAAGATTCTGTATATCACATGAATTTTCGAATGTTTTTTACACTTTTTATTGTTGCTAATTTCTCCCAAAACAAACGACAATCAGTTCGTTGGTTCAGACGCTTCACACCATGACGTCATGAATGCGCTTTACTTGCACCTGTTGTTGTAATTGACGTCATGTGAACTACTCACAAGAATACAATGCTGCTGCTGCTGCTGCTATGGGACCACGCGCCGACTAGACACTAGTTGATAATCAGGAAATAAAACACGGGTTGTTACGTAAAAATTAACGACGTTTCATGTGATATAATGATGTATACTTCCAGTTTATAGACCTCCGTCAATCTGTGACTTGAATTTTCCTGTGGTTTTACGAAGCTGTGTGGGGATATTTAATTCTTAACCATTTATCGGTTTAACATCTACACACAACCTTACGTCCTTGTCGGGTGAAAACTTAAGGATCAGCAAATTAGCAGTTCGCAGACCACCGGGTACTCTACCTGGTGTCCATGAATTGTGAAAATTGCATCATCAACTATGTACAGTACGTGGAGAGTGTATTATCACTAAATCACCCTCAGAGTGGAGATTCCACCCCCAGCAATAATTGCAAATTTATTGCAAAGCATAACAAGCACAAGTAAAAGTTCCAGCCAATGGACCTCCGGGTTATACCCGGAGGTCCATTGGCTGAAACATTGCTTTTGTCTTTTGTCCACTTGTACAGAATTTGAAAGTGATACTTTGGGAGATAACTCCACTCCCTGGGTGATTTAGTTACAATCCACCCCCACGTACTGAAGGTACAGCCCTGTGTTCATAAAACTGGTATTTTTCTCTGATTAGGTCGCGATCAGGTCGCGTCACGCTATACATTATTGAGAAAAGATTTCACAAGTAGAATACGGCGAAATGAAGACCGATTTTTGATAATCGACCGAAAATAGGTTCTCAGAATTCTATATTCTGCCATTTCTTTTCCAACGGACGAAATTCAACAGCGCTGTGGTGAGAAATAATTTCGACCGGATCGCGGCCAAGTCTCGATACTATCGAATTTTTTGGCTTGCTTTTGTGATCACCCTACTATGGATGTCCCTTAGACGGGTGTCTACAGTACAGTAGCCGATGACAGGCAGTAATCCAAGCGTTGACAGTGAAGTCCACACATGAGTTTACCAGGTAATAAAAATCACCATCAGCAAAATTGTAATTAATGAAGCACTGGGTTGTACCCAGTGCTTCATTAATTAAATTTTTGATGATTATTCCTATAATTAGTGTTTGGAATCTAATATTATTACGCCCGAGGAAATATTGGCCACCCGTGGAAAGTGACCAATCCACTGCGGCCGTACTGTATGTACCAAAATACACACTTTATTTACATCTTAAAACAGGACTTTAGCCACTGAATCTTGAGATTTCCCTTTCCGGTGGCAAATACGTTTCTTCGCGTTACCAATGAATAAACATATTTTGTTATGTTTGCACTAGAGAAATGCAGTACTAAAAACCGATGATGCTCAATTAAACGCTGTTTACATTATAAAATGCTAATTGTTTATACACCACGAGATGCCAGCGACGCTTCAAGTGTTTTTCGTAACAGTCGTTTAACAATTTTAATGCACAAAACTAGAATATTTTACCAGCATGTGTTCCGTGAAAGGGCTGATCTCTATACAGTACAGTCGCCATGGACTGGTCGTAATCCACGCCTCGGCAGTGATGTCCACGCATGCGTTTACCAGGTAATAAAAATTATTGTCAGCAAAATTTTAATTAAAGAAGCACTGGGTTGTACCCGATGATTCATTAATTAAATTTTTTGATGATTATGCCTACAACTAGTATATGGAATCTAATATGATTGCGTCCGTGGAAATATTGCCCATCCGTGGAAATATTGCCCACCCGTGGAAAGTGACCAGCCCACGACGGCCGTACTGTACGAACATAAATATCTCCAAGAGTAAACTCTTTATGAAAGGTGAGCTCCCATATATAGTTATTCAGGGCTCTCAAGGAGTGGCGAGTGATCACTCGCACTCCCCTGTTATTCGCTAAAACATCCAAAGTGGCGAGTGAATATTAGTCATCCGGAATGAAGGTTCAAAATCTCAAAGAATTTATTTCTGGATAAAATATATCCTTGTTGTCGTGATGCAAACTTCTTATCAAATTAACACACCGTATTCCAATGGCATTGCCGACAGCTCGTATCGGGTACTACAGGTGCCAATACTATAAAACTTTTACAATTATATTCTCTAGAACTGTATTTTCTACTTATGACTTTGAATTGGTAGAAATGAACCATTAGCATTTTGAAAGATGTGGCAATTTGCCA
Organism: Pictodentalium vernedei; assembly: GCA_031216915.1. NCBI lineage: Eukaryota > Metazoa > Mollusca > Scaphopoda > Dentaliida > Dentaliidae > Pictodentalium > Pictodentalium vernedei. Next base: position 453,800,031 of record CM062293.1, on the reverse strand, counting down.
GTTGGCAAATTGCCATATCTTTCAAAATGCTAATTATTAATTTTAGTCCGTTATATTTGTAGGTAGAAATACAATTCTAGAAAATACTATTGTAAAAGTTTTATAGCATTGGCTCCAGATCTCCATTTGTATCAGCACTGTGTTCGTGGGTGTCCTCTCATTCTGCCTACACCCAATCTGCCTACAATTTTCAATAAATAATCTAATTACTTCTACACTGATAAAAGCTAATCTCTTTTGTAATAAATAGACTGTTCCTATTTTCACAACCACTTTTGTTCTCTTATGTCATAATACCCCGATTTCAGTCGGCTAATTTTTCCTAAGTTGATTTAGTATAAATTACCCTGTAGGGAAAATTTGCTTTCTGAAATTTCGGTATTTTAACATGAAAGAGCAAGGTGTGTTTTCTGTAATGTGACAAGAAATTTTAAATCTGAATAAAATAAAATGAAATTACATAAATTTACAATAAACATCACAAATCAAACTTCAAAACATGGCCAGCTGCATCTAAAAACTGAATGGGTGACTTTAGTCCTTGTCTGAGTTGCTCCTTGAGGCGAATAAGATGAGAGTCTGTTTCTCTGTAGAAGCGTTTTCTGGCTGCTGGATCAGCGCCATGGTCAAGCTGAGCCCTTGCCTTTCTATCTCTGTCTTCAATTGTCTTTAAATGTGTTATAAACTCATACATACTTGGATGCGCTTTAGACAGTGATGGATTCAGTTTTGAGTGCCAGCCCTCCAGATGATTATTAGTACGTGGTCCCACATTACCATGCTGATTCCACATTGGAAGTCTAAACACTGCATCATCATCTACCCAGGTAGAAGTGACATAATCAATAAACTCTATAATTTGTGAGGTGTGACCAGGTCCCTCATCCATTACAGCAATCCACACATCCTGTACCTGGTCTAAGGCAACAGTGGCAAACACGTTGCTCGCCTCACTAAACATTGCACACCTTCATTGGTCCGATATAATTGTGCAAGCCCAAGTCTCCGCACCTTCCTCAATATACACTGACTGAAATGAAACATGCACCCACGAGTTTCTGTGTCCGGAAATACTTCCCCAATGGACTTTATCACTGCCCCTTCAGAGTCTGTTAGAATAGTTTCTGGAGATAAAACAGAGCCAGTCTTTTCATTCACTACAGCACACAGTTCATTAAAAAGACGCACACAGCATCTCATCTGTAGCAAAAACCAGAATTTTGTCACCAGACCCATTATCAATAGCAAGAAATCTTCTTCCATTCTTCGTGAGACTCCATTCATCTTGTAGGTCCACTTCTGCCAGAGTTGCTGGAAGTTTTGGTATCTTTTTTCGGCGATGTCTATAAAGACCAGAGTCTATACTTGTGAAAGAAGGCGTAATAGCAGCTTCGTCTTCTGTCATGTTGTCCAATACTTCTCTGTAGATTTGTTGCATTGGTGTTACCTTTCACGGGTACGGTTTCTCATGTTACTCATGAGTCTCAAAACATGAGGCATTTCCGTTCGAGGATGTATATTTTTCACAAAATCATCAACTGTACTGAGTCGACCTTTTCAATGATCAAATACACATTTTCAGTGAGTTGTTGACTTTCTGTGTACATTTAAACGATACCTAAACCCATCGAAAAGAATCTGTTGACCACCAGCTTGAGACGTTATAAATGCTACTCTGTGTATTCCTGCCATAGTTCAAATATTACTGATGAACCTTGTCTATGAATCGTATATATATGCTAAGAATATGAAGCCAGTTTTTAGTAATTTTGCATTTTTCTAAAAACATGCATTCAGTATTACTTTCTTTGCAGTCAGTTATTTATTCAAACACTGAAACAATTATTTCACTCTTGAGTCCTGAAAATCTGTTTATTTATAGTACATATCAAAGGAAAAAACTACAAACAAAATAAATAAACAATAGTACAATAAGCAAATAAACTCATGTGCAATCATTACAGAAATTAGTGTTTTGATTAATTGACTTGCAACCAGTGGTCAGTGTCTTGACTTGTGGTCCAATCCATTTTATCACTGGGTATGTATGTGTTTTGTTAATCCCCTAGAAAGGTGTTAATTGGTTTTGGAAAAGTGTAGGCAGAATGAGCTGTAGGCAGAATGAGAGGTAACCTGTGCGGGACATCAGTACAATTATCAAAACTAGTCTCGTAAGAAACATGATTACTGCAAATGACGCCAGTCCAGCCGAAAATATCTGAGTTGAAAAAAAAATACTGCGAAGAGGGTTGTCAGACCCCTAACACCCCTTTGTAAGGCCCCTGCGACTTCTACCCAGTTAATACGTTGACAATTCTGACATTTGCTGTCGCTGTTCGCTACTTCGTGTGCGGTATTGCTTCTATCCTCCACACTCACCACTTCAAAAACAAAAAAAACCCAATGGGGAAACAAGAAACATAGTCACAAAAGGCTTATTTAATCTTCGGAAGAAACTGATCTCACTGTGCAAATCACCAAGTTATAGGAGGATTAAATTACGGCTATTACTGTGGAAAAAAATATTTCTGCTTCATGCGTGTGCAGAGCTGGACATAAAGGGTTTATACCATAACCCGTTGGCAGGTTACGCTATCTAGCATGGTGGTAACCCATGGGACAAGGGCGTTGTGACGCTTCTCTGTCTTCTTTGGTTTTACTACAACAGTCATGCTTTTTTACGAGCAAAGGGGATTTACGCCTATATAAATATTTAGTTTGTCGAAAATCCAAATTAAGATGGAAACACATTGCCAATCTATTCATATGTGGATGTAATACTCAGCCTTTGAGTCGATATAGTTCCAAAAGACTGTCAGGTCTTTCTGGTGAACATGCGCGAGTAGTAATTTAATAAAGATATGTTGTACTACTTTGTCATAACCTTCTGTTCAGTAGCAATTCAACAGCTGACGTAACCCACACGTAACCTAAACGGTCGTACGCGACTTATTTCCAGACCTGCGCGTGTAACGGAAAATCTATCCGCGGATAAAAGCACAATCTGAGTTTCAGAGAGTATTTAATCCAAGAGTCCTTTCTGGCGGTATAGAATTACATTTTAAGGATCCCTTCCTTCAAATGCATTATGAATTCGAATTTGTTGTTAACAGTGTTGCATGTAGTTTTGAAACATAAACTCGAAAGGGTTACATTGAAAAATTAGGTCCTTGCTGCTCAGGGATATCTTGCCATTAAAATAGGTGATGATCTAGGACCTTTTTATTCAAATTTCCCCATGTATATTGATTCAAACCTTTCTGACCACAGATTTCTTGAGCTGAATCTTTCACATCGGCCATGCCAAGATTTCAGTAATAGAAAATAAGTTAATAGTTCTCAGTAGCTAATATGATAGTGCTGTTCTTTGTTTCAGAATATGGGCAAAATTTTGTCGTCTTTTCTTGTATTGATGAACTGAAGTACAGTCCATACACTGTTGAAATGGATATCCAGGGCTCTTTCTGTCAACGTGTGAAATAAAATAAATAGGAGGCTCTGAAAAAATATCTGGACTATTCTGGATAGATGAGATCCCATGTTGCACTGTCGGCACCTACCACGAAAACCAGCATACGGATTGATGTTGATACCCTAGTTTTATCAACGAATATTTGGTACTCTAAATCTCATCGTCGCAGAAACCTGCCAAATCCGGCCCGAACAAAACACTAAATCAGCATTAAAAACTTGTATTTTCTCGAATCTACCTTTCCATTTACAGCTTATGACAACTCTAATCAAGGGAGCTTGTTGAGGTCGTTCCCATAGTGGATCTTAAGATGCGGTTTGCACGTTATGGCTGAATGTTTAGTTGGTAAGGAAGAAAATGTCGGAGCTAGTATTTCCATTCGCGTTAGGTGAATGTGTTCATGTGTTTTGCTATCAGTTATTATTATTATTATTATCAGGGTTTAACGACACTTCAACAGCCAAGGTCACATCGTGTCGGTGATAGTTTTACGGGTGCAGGAAGCCGGAGTACCTGGAGAGAACCACCGAGCAACGACGGGGCAGCTGCCAGCACAGGCAGGATTAGATTGGTTGAAGACATGCTCACCATCGACGTGCAGTACGCCTTAGTACACGGCGTCGTCGTGCCCCCATGTGAACAATCGGGGTGAAGTGCCTTGCCCAAGGACACAATGCGGGAGTCCGAATCGATCGCTCAGAGGGTCACCCATCCAAGGACTAACCGGGCTCGACGTTGCTTAACTTCGGTGATCTGACGAGAATCGGTTACCGCAGTTCTGCTATCAGACATTCGCTTCGAAGTATCTAAACTAGTAGAGTGCAACGTTAATCTGCGTAACTAGAATGTGTTTAAATCAATTTAGCTTGCTACTATTTATTGGAGAGTGCCTAGGCACTCTCCAATAAATTGCAGTAAGAGAAATCCACATGGATAAAATATTTTTGCTTTTATGTGAATTTGAAAAGCATACACAAAACCACGAAGCCTTTTAGTGACAGTACAAGAACTTCTGAGCCAAGACCAAATATGAGTTTCTAGCACTCAACCAGTTAATTTCTGAGATTTATTTATTTATTTATTGAGGTTTAACGACACTTTCGACAGCCAGGGTCACCTCGTGTTGCACAGTTTTACGGGTGGGTCAAGCCGGAGTACCCGGAGAGAACCACCGAGCAACGACGAGCAACTGTCAGACTGCCCAACGTACTAACTCCGCACATGCAGGGTTAGCATTGGTTGAAGACAACTGTCACAAGTGCACCATCGACGTGTTGTACGCCTTATTACGCAGCTCCCACGTGGCCAATCGGGATTAAGTGCCTTGTCCAAGAACACAACGCATTTACCCCCAGCGGGGACTGAACCGTCATCCTTTCGGTTTGAAGCTCAACGCCGGAATCACTGAGCCACCGCGCTCCAATTTTCTGAGATGCAATCACCTCCAGAAGAAACTTGGTTGGAGATCAAGGTACAAACATTCTGACATACAGTACCGTGGTCGCGAAAATGCCCCTTTCAGATCGCGATTTGACCCCGAGTTGGTCGCGACATACTTAAGTCAATTGGACTAGATTAACTAAAACAAATTGCAAGATCACGATAAACGCAATGAAGATAGCACATGATATTCAATGTTCTGACATGTCTTTTTCAACTCGTCGCCTGAGTTCTAGAATGTTCTATGTCCTCTATGGGACATAGAACATTCTAACACTCAGGCGACGAACTGGTGAGATTCTAGAGTGTTATGGTCAGGAAAGCGTACAGATTTTTATGCTATTCAATCAACATTTTGATGACTTTCACTACTTCTCAGTCTAAAAACTTCATATTTTGGCCAAATTCTCGACATGTTTAGAAAAATTCCACAAGCGCCTTCGCTGAAATTTCCAACTTATCCCAATTTAGGGCTTCGAATTTCCAACTATTATTGTACATTCGACGAATGAAGGGAGGAGGGGTGGGGTAAGGTGAAAGACCTCCACAACCCAGGTGGCAATAACCTTTCGATGAGAGGAGTTCGATGCTAACTTGCTCTAATTTTACTCCACCAATTTACAGAAGATATCGATTTACTTTCACTCCTCGTAATTTTGACACATGGCACAGATGAAAGTCAATTTGCCAATCCTCTTTTCGATTTGCAAAGACAGCAGCACAGATCTCCAACGATGTCAAGTTCAGTCTTCCCTTATTCCAAAATCAATATTTTTCCAAAAATAATTAACTAACTCCAAACTGATTTGTAATAACATACAATCGTTTCCACAGTCAGCGAGAAAGTCACTCTCTGTTAATTGAATGTAAACGGATCAAAGTGGATTTTCAACTTGTTGAGACGTTGTGCTGGAGTAGAATTTAGGATGCTGGATATCTGGTTCTTTTCATATTAATAGCTGTAATTGATTTGTGGTGGGGATAAAATTAAAAACAACCCTAAAAAGAGAACAGTTTAGGAAAATAACTGGATCAAACCGGACAGAAAAAATGCATTATTTAACCCCCTTCAACAATGGCGCCCTGGAACACAGGTACTCAGCACAAGCTGGGAAGTCGAAAGAAAAATGATATTTGATACCATTTTTGAATCTATGCTGACGTGCCCCTGTAATAGTATATAAATAATAACAAGGTAAACAACTCGCTTTTCGAAAATGATAGCACTCATCTTCGTCCCCCCCTCAAATTTGATTCACACAACGTATCCAACAATACCCAGTATCAATGGAAAGGGGAATGAATAAGCTTTACAGTGGTGTACAATACGACCATTGGGAGTTCTTGGGTTGTTCATGATAACTGGGAGAAGTCGCAGAAAAGGCCGAAAAACATTAAGTCGGACAAGAAAGTACACAGTGAAATGAGGTTCACAAGCGACAGTTATCCAATTTATTATAAATAATTCGAGGTCCCATTGTCTATGGAGGGCAGATTCAAATATTAACCGTATACCTTTATCAATTACTAATCTCGGATCCACATTTATTCATTTCTGGAGTTCACATTTAACGTTTATACATTTCTTAACCTTCCCTCGGAATTAAACAAGCTAACGGCATCCATAGAAGCACAATGACATCCCATTGGCTACTATTTATGCCGAGAAAATCATCGATGAAAACAAGCCAGTGGGAGAGTGGGGAAAGGTTTTGCGCAAGTCGCGTATCTATGGACGCCGTCTGCTCAGGTCAACTTGGGAAAAGATGTCAAAGTTACGGCTAAAAAGTTTTCAGTCAATACTGTCAACGGCGAATTGGGCGACACCATCCTGGTTTATTGGGAGGTTCGGTAATAATTTAATCCACCACCTCTGCCTCGCTTCAGATTTTTTACTTTTTTATCGTCTGCTCGTTCACTACCAATTATTTCTTCTCGCAAATATTCATGCACACCTTTTGAAATGGTTAACCTTTTATCTTACATAAACTGCAGACAACGATAGAAATATTTCTTTAAATAACTCAAAATATTTTTTGTGACATTCACCTTTCTGTCCACCATAAAGCCTATTCTCCCCCAATGGAGGGCATAGGCGCCAGGACTTCTATTTCATCAAAATTTGGGCGAAAATGGTTGCGAGAATCCATACCTGCTATGAGTGTCCCAGAATCCCAAGAGGTCACCATGGATGAACCTCTGTTGTATACTGATAATACATGCTAACCCTTTATCCAACAGAGCTTTTTAATTTTTAAAACAGCAACTGATTTTTTTGATAAACAATATTTACCAATAAAACCTTGCAAATATGGTTGTCATTGGAACCGGCTCATCGAGCCGGTTCCAAAGACAACCATATTTGTACAAATTTATTGCCAAAGTTTCAGGATATTTCAGTCATGTTAGCCTTGTATTGGTTAATTTGCTGCTGATATGTTAGGTAAAGGGTTAAATTAACCAAATTCTTTTCACGCAAATCCCAGCGGAGGTGCAGCGAGAAGCTTCGTGGATTCTCGCTGGTTTTGTCGCGCGAATCTTTGCATGAATCAATTCTCGAATTCTCGTCGAGATATAAGCTCTGAATTGGATCACCCATATACACCACACCAGAAGGCCACACAGCTGCCATGGAGAGAAACTACATATATATGAACAGGGGCTCATTGGTGACAACATTGGACTTCCGCGTCAGCGTCATCTGTGTTGTATCCTTGGACAAGACACCTAACCCCAACTGCCCACATGGGAGCACGATGGCGCACTGTGCCAAGGCGTATTGCACGATGATGGTACATGCCTTCAACCGCTGCTAACCCTGGCTGTGCGAGGGTTATTTAGTTACTCGCCGATGCTCGGTGGTTTTCTTCGTGTAGGCCTACTCCGGCTTCCTCCGTCTGTAAAACTGCCTGACAGGACATGAGTCGGGGGCGCGGTGGAGTTGCGGTAACCGGTTCTCGTCAGATCACCGACGTTAAGCAACGTCGAGCCCGGTTAGTCCTTGGATGGGTAACCTTCTGAGTGATTGATTCGGACTCCCGCGTTGTGTCCTTGGGTAAAGCACTTAACCTCGATTGTCCAAATGGGGGCTCGATGACGCCGTGTACTAAATCGTACTGCACGTCGATGGTACGCATGTCTTCAACCAATCTAACCCTCCTGTGCTGCAATACGGAGTTACGATGTTGGGGAGCTGGCAGGTGCTAGTCGTTGCTCGGTGGTTCTCTCCGGGTACTCCGGCTTTCCGGCTATCGGTACAACTGTCACCGATACGATATGACCTTGGTTTTTGAAGTGTCATTAAACCTTAATAAATAAATAAATAAATATGACATGACTCTGGCTGTTTGAAGTGTCGTTAAAGTCCAATAAATTTAAATTATAAATAAATAAAAACAGGAACCGCAGAGGTCATTGCGTTCGTTCTGGTTTGTTTCGCTGAACAGAATGGCTCCTTTGTTAGTAGTTTATGTGATTAAACTTAAAACACTAACATCTGTTACCGTAAATTTAACAGAACATCAGCTGTTGCCCGTACTTTTACAATATTTTAACAGTACATACTTTGGTAAGAGAATATGAGGTAAATGTTTTTGAGTTTTTAACCACGTGCATCAAAGTCAGACAAGAATCAATTACTGTTAACTGGTAGAGTGCTAAAAGCCCATATTTAGGCTTTATTCTCAGGTACAGGTACCCCAAATAGAAGGCTTCATACTTTGTGGGTTTACGTTGTATTATCCTTGAAGCAAAAGTATTTTGTCTAAAAGAATTTGCCGTGTTATAATCTATGGGAGAGTGCCTGCTGGCACTCTCCCATAGATTGTAACAAGACAGACACTTGAACTAATTTAGATGACCAAAAATAATTTAGCACCCTCCCAATTAAATCTTGACTGCTGAATAGTATTGTTTTAAAATTTTCATAAAATTCTTTCATGGCTGCTGTGAAGCAGTCCTGACTCTGGATTCGATGATCAATTTAATAAATCACGGGTTTCAGCCGTGAAATGATTGGCTCGAATTAGGGAATATATTTGATTAATCAGGGACGGGAGTCGCCATATGTTGGTTGGTTACAAGATAATTTCTACCCTGAAGGGAAGTAAATTGGTGAAATGCCGGGACATGAGTTCTCCTCCCCACAAAATGAACAGTTCGAGGGTGAAAACACTACTGGCACAATCGGTTTATTCGGTGAACCGTGGAGAAGACTGCTGGTGCCAGTTTTATTTTTTTCATGAGTTGTAAAAATAGTAATGTGTTCACAGAAGTGGACTCTTTCTCGTCGAGATCGGGATCTAGTCGCGACACATTTAAATCAGAGGATCCAGATTTCTCAAATAAATTATAAGAAAATACAATGCTGAATAGTGAAAAACAAACGAAAATAACATCGGAAATTCACTGGGCCGGGAAGAGGAAATTCGGGCCTTTTGTGACGGGCCCCTTTCGAAAGTGTCGGGATTCTGATGCAGATGCCTAAGGCATCTGCCGCGAGTGCCAAGGGCATGGACGATAATAGGAGGTGGGGGTGGGAGGGTTCTCCATCAAGAAAATTTTGAAATCAGTTATCAAATTGAGACTTCTGACGGCTTTTGGAATGAAAAATCACGTTATGTTTTTGTCGTCAAAATGATGTTTTTTAGCAATATGTTTCAAATTTGCAAGTTCATCAGTCAGCATCCAGTGACCTGGAGTTGCAGCATTTAACTGCATAATTACTGAAGTGATAATAACGAGTCTGATGCATATATCTATAAATACGAATCTATTAACAGACTGAGCAATCCCATTCCTTCTTTACATGAGTTGCAACTAGTATTCCTATACGATGGTCAACTTATCGTGCTGGTTCTCGGTCGGGGATCGGGGCCAGGCTTGGCACGGGAGCCGAACTTTAGGGACGCAGACCCGACCCAAGAATCTTGGACTCCTGGGCCAAACCAGGGTCCCCAAAATCTCCGGGGTTATTACCCCGGTCCCCCACCTTCACCCCGCCCCTGGAAATTCAGTGTTTTCTCAGTTCTTTTTCGATCTGTGAGATTCTACTGATGCTGTGGGGGGAAGGGGGCGGACAGAAAATGTCTACCGTCGCGATCCGGTCTAAATTCCCTGTCCGATTTTGTAATGACTGTTCATGTGGTAGATACACTCCATGTGGATCCGATGTTCATAGGCGGAAAGAATATTAGTCCTTGTGAATTTTCTCGGAGAATGTTTTTTAATGCCCGGTGGAAATCCACCACTCGGTGTAGAAATCTATTCGCTTGTGCCGATGTATAGTGAAAGTACATGTAAAGGTAGTATAAAAAAATAGATTTTGAAAGCCTACAAACTTTGAATATTATTTTCCACTGCACATCACTTCACTTTTTCGATGTTTTTGTTGTATTTGTAGTTTCGGCCTGTACGCAATAATCTAATTGATATCCCCCTCTACGTGAATGGGGATATTATCAAAGGGTAGTGTGGGGAGTGGCGAGAGGCATCAAGGGGTGTGAATATTACTGATCGTATAAAAGAGAAACGTGATGACAAATCGAATGTTTATGGCGATTGTACACAAAACATTTCACTGTTTCTTTTTCATAAAAATTATCGGTGATTTTGTCACGGCATCGTTTGCAATGTTTTCATTCCAGTCATTAAACACTGGCCACCTCCTCGGCAACATCGGCAACATCACACGTGGAGTAAATGAAAGTAATTTACTTCACAATCAACCGCGGTGTATAGTTTCTTCAATCCCTCAAAACAGGAAGCAGAAAATGTCGACTTTTTAACTGCCCAATTCAAACTGGGAAGTTCCCTCGCAGAAACTCTGTTCGTGCTCCCTAACCCTTCATCTCACACGACCAGAGGACGACACGTGTAAAGAAATCTTGAACAGCTAACATTTTTCGCCCCGAACAATAACTTAAAACCCTTCAATGGAACGAGCTCAACGAGCTCGTTCCAGTGAAGAGTAATAAACTATGTTTTAGATACAAGATTTGGAAAAAAGGCGCTGGCTACACAGTCCCCTTACATTATTTAGTGAGTTCAACTTTTACATACAACCCGAGCTATCCGTATAATGGAAACTCCACTCCACGTTGCGCTTTGCATTAAGTCCCCCTGGGGGCGCGGGGGCTCAGTAGGTAGAAGTGCAAGCCGAGAGATCCTCGGTTCGAATTCCACCTGCGGCAACCGCGTTGTGTCCTTGGGCAAGACACTTCACCCTCACTGCCCGCCTGGGGGCACGGTGGTGTTGTGAACTACTGCGTACTGCACGTCGATGGTGCGCTTGTCTTCAACCAATGCTAACCCTGCTTGTGTGGAGTTAGTATGTTGGGGAGCTGACAGTTGCTCGCCGGTACTCCGGCTTCCTCCACCCGCAAAACTGTCGTGGTCATGACTAGCCATTGTGGAGAAATATGTGACCTTAAACACCAATAAATAAATAAATTAAGTCTCCCTTCCAAGTATGCTCTTAGAGATTTAATACATGCCCATCTAATTTTAGTTGCTCGACTGGTCGAAATTTAAGCATCCAACCAGGAATTCTGCACAGTTCATATACATTACCGCCAGGCAATCTATCCACCCGTTCGTGAGTTCCAAGTGTGCTTTTGGGTTCTCAATTTATTTTCTATTGATCAATTAAGTACAAGAAGGTATGTATTCACGCGCCGGGTAGCCGTATACAAATAACCCCGTGCTCACTGCAGGGACCAGAAATCTGTTTCGATTTATGCCAGTAACGTGGAAAACGAGCAGAAAAGTCAAGTGCATGCAAAAATGATCATTTTCGTAATGTAATTTATTGATCTCCACAATAACTGCATTTGCATCCACCAAATGCACAAGCCAATTATCTTTTCTTTGAACAGAGCAACATTTGATTCGTGTGTGAATAGTTTATATAATTAAGACGAGTGGCGGGTTGTTCGACGACTAATCACATTATTCATTGATACGATAATTGGATGTCGGTGTACCAAATCGAGCTCAAGATTGATGTTTGTCAACTTGGATGACAGGTTTAGGTTGGAAGAGTAGGAGAGGAGAGGAGAGGATTTTTCTCTCCCACTTCCTATGCAAGATATGTGTGTCCCATGTGAGAAGGCCATGTGAGATTATTATGATCCCCGATGAGTCTGATTTTTCTCCCCACACACGAGGATTACGTCATTATAGATAACTGGCGGTCACGTGCTGACATACTCAATTTATCAAGTCGTAGTCCTTTCGAAAAACGAACAAATTCATCGGAAAGATCGTACAAAAGTAGGTATATACCATAGGTATATACTAAAAAATTGATTTGGAACACTGTCCGTTAAGGGGTTAATGAATTTGCGCGTGTCAAACTCTAATGTAAAGGGCATTGTGAGATTATTGATAGATCGATCGATAAATTCGCGCAGTGATATTATTAAATCTGCAGAGAAACATGGGGTTGAAACAAATCAAGTTTAATATTTGAATAATAATTAAATATTGAGTCTATATCAACAAGGAACAGATAAATAGGTAATAAACGAACACAATTTACAGTGTATTTACAATTGTGCAGACGATGATGAAATAGTTCCGGCGATTTAATAAAATATGCAAATGAGTATGTCACGTGGGGTGGATGGGATAGAAATATCCCACCCTGCTGTCTCACCCGGGACACGCGTATGTTTCACGTATAGTCGGGGGGGGGGGGAGTATTATTATCCCTGATGGGAGAGGGTGTGAGATGGGGAAATGTCACCCGAGGGCAAGATATTTGGGCCAGACACGAGGCTTGCCGAGTGTCTGGATCAAATATCTTGTGCCGAGGGTGAGATTTCCACATCTCACACCCACCCCCATCAGGGGTAATTTTTCTCCGACACCAAAACAGTCTGACGTCATCAGAAATGATTCAAGGGCACGTGCAGCTATATCGAAAAAAATTGTTGTCCATTTCTGAAAAAACTGATTTGCTGCTTATTGGATAGAGCGTACGAAAGTTCTGAATATACCACAGGTATATGCCACACAATTAAATTCCAACGTCGGCAAGGCAGGGGTTAAAGGTTTGTTGGGGAATGAACATTGACACATTCCGATGACGTCATATTATGAATTCTGCAATATATTCTCACAACGTTTCGACGGGAATTTCGTGCAACTCGCTCCACTCATAATGGCGTTCATCCAAAAATTCATATAAAAGAGTCAAGTGTCCTTTGGTTTTGGGGTGTGGGTTTTTATTTCTATTTTCTTCGACAAACGTTCGTCTGCTAATATTTCTGAAATGTGACACCATGTTGCTTGTTTACAGTTAAAGGGAGATAACTTTATCGAAAATCGATTTTCACGACGCGGAGTAGGTTTTCTTTTGGGGGAGGGAGGGTGCCGCCCCTATACTCTCCTGATATAACGCCCCGTCGATAACATTTCGGACAGGGATAAGCGATCTACAGCATCGCACATACCAGTAGCACTCGGCGATGCACTGAATCGCTAATTTCTATTATTATTATTATTATTATTATTATTATTTATTGGTGTTTAAGGTCATAAATAAATATGTTAGAAACAGATGTCGGAGACTACAAACATAACATTCAGCCAAATTTTTATATTTTTAGGAAAGTCCCGTCTCTACACCTCTATTTCTTGTCCACCGTGACCTTTGCTCATCAAATGCCAATTTTGTGGGTACAATTATTTCGTAACCCAGGTATGAATGCCAGAATGCCCAGGGAATATATATTTGGCGCTGTTTTTTCCAAGAGGTTCCGAGCTAAATGGTTGAAAATATTAAAAATCCACGACTGGCAACGTGTTAACCCTTCACCTAACATGAAAAGCAGACGACACCTGCAAAAAAAAAAAATTCTTGAATAACTAATTTTTTTCATTTTTTGTCTCAAAAACATAGTTTATGACCGCTCACTGGAACGAACTCGACGAGCTCGTTCTAATGAGGGGTCATAACCTATGTTTTTGAGACAAAAAATGAAAATTAATTGGCGATTTTTGAGAATATCGCTGGCCGGTTTCATGCCGTTACGTTGGGTAAAGGGTTAATCGGTATCGGATTTATAAAATTCACAGAGCGACTAAATTCAATTGACAGGATAAAGCAATTTGTCTGTCAAACGGAATAATATTGAATTTGACATTCAGTGACTTATTCGTACTGTTAAAGACTTTTTACCAAGTTTGTTTCTCCCAATATGAGAATTATTACCAAACAAGAGAATGATAATTTTCTATAAATTTTGTCCAAATGAAGCACATTTTGCATGAATGTGTCTTTAGTACCATAATGTAGATTCTTGTAGACTATTTGGAGTCAAAGAAAAATATTATTATTCGGCTGACGGTCAATTTATAGACATTCATACACTAAATATTTACAATATATGCTGTTACTACTGCGCCAAGGGACCGATTTAATGACGGAGTACACGACAGGACTGCGGTATCAGTAAATAGTGGATCTATAACGAGTACACAGTTTGAAGTAAAATTTACGAGACTCTTCCAGTAAATTAGATCTGAATCACTCAAAAGGTCCAGTCTAGACCTAATTTACTTTTCGAGTTTCGTAAATTCTACAATAAACTGGACACTCTTTAGAGAAGACTGAAGTTACTTTTCATCACTTTATCTAAAAAAAAACATGATGGCTACAGTTAAAACTAGAAGTCCTGTCGTGAAATGCGCACCAATAGCGCGTCGATCTGCGCGTTAATCTGTGCGTTATGACCATAGTAAGGCTATCAAATTCTGTACATACGGCCTGTGCACAAGCAATGTTTCAGCCAATGGACCTCCAGGTAACCCGGAGGTCCACTGACAGAAACATTGCCTGTGTTTGCTATGAGTAAACAGGAGAACCTTCCGTGCTTTGGATGCCATTCGATATGGCAATTGCGCGCAATTCATACGCGAAATTAAGCCTAGAAAAGCGCACAGTTCGTGACAGGACTTCTAGTTTTAACTGTACCTTGATGGATCAAACAAACAGACAATGCTTCTGTAAGGACCGTATTGTGTTATTAACCCTATATCCTCGAAAGACCGTTTTCCGGTCAGGAGCATGACATCGTAAATTTAAGTATGATGGCTACTCTGTAAATTTGTGAGAGAAGACCAATCAATATTTTCAACGTGCAGCCACATGGCTGTACCTTGAAAAAATAATTGGTCTGCCCCTAAATAATGCATGTGAAATCGTCTAATTATTGTCATTAAACAGACATGGAAGATACCATCAGAGTAAAAAGGGTTAAAGATAATCAGTAGTTTGGCAAAAATGTCCTTCTTTGACGTAACTATATTGTAAAATTCATTAAAACAATTTTATCAAAACAACTTATCCAAGCAATCTGCACTTTTAATATCAACCTTTTGAAGGCTCTATTTTCGATTTCTCTTCCCCGGTTACTGCCAGATAAAACATCTGACGAGGAGGTCAAAGTATATTGTCAGTTCACCACCCTCATAAATCTATGACATCTCATAGGAGATTACCTTCCCCCACCCCACTCCACCCCACTCCACCCCATTTTTCAAAGTGAAATAGTTGTAGGAAGATACGGACTCATGTTGTATTTTCCTTTCGATTTACAAAGTTCAATCTCTACTTGTTCTGAGCGATGCCCGGCTAGTTGTTTACACCAATGGCAAATATAATAAATCAACTTTGAACCAGCTCCAGTAAGCCGTTTTACAACTTTTTACACAGTTTTTTAATAAGAACATTTTACACAGAGCTGTACAAGAAGAAAAGTGTCCAACTTCAAATGCAAATGGATGTATAAAAACGTTACACAAGTTATTTAAATAATACATCACTGGAAAGCGTTTGTCATCAGACTTCTTCGATTGATGTCCGGCTATTCCAAAAGTAATCACTGTTTTTTTTAATCTTCACTTTAATTATTTTCTCCATTTATAGCTATGGTATATTTTGAACTCTGCACAACTCTGATTTTTACGCGCATGCGTACCAAGGATAAAAATAGTTAATCATGCAAAAATATGATGTCACTGAAACTGTTTTTATTGCACTCTACACCTGCGTGTCGCTGTCAAGAATTATCAGATGACGTAAGAATACACAACGGAGCTACGTTGGGAATGTTATTGAATGATCGCCCTTACCATTTTAAGGCATTATTGGAAAATGGTAAAATCATGTGTTAAAATACTTTCTACATATCTTATCGCTGACGAGTCCGCATCGGAACAAGTATAAAACTACGATCACAAAGGCGATCTTTTTAGCGATTCGATCGCGATTCGATCACGACTCTTACATCGATTGGCCGCGATTTCCTAAATAAATTTCTGCGAAATCAAGACGGCATCAAGAAAAACATACGAAAATAGCCCCTCGGATTCAATGTTCAATAAGTAACTTGACAAGCGAGATTCTACGTTGTTACGGGAAGGGAAGCGGACAGGGAATTTCGACCGGATTGCGACCTAGTCGCAATCCGGTCTACATTCACTGTCCACTCTTGTAATCATTGCACTGTACAAATGCGAGTGAACACAAGTCTGCGATCATTGTGAACGTTTGATTATGAACAGACACTTCTTCGTGAACGGACAAGCGAGTGACCATCCCACTCTCCAGACCCAATACAGTGACGTCAGAGCAATATTCTACTCCTACCAAAACAACTGGGAATCCGAGTTTGCACTCATGCAAATAGCTCAAACTCCACTAAAAGATGTGAGCAGCAATAGTAATGTTTCAGCAACTGGACCCTCGATTTCAACTTGGGGCTCATTTACTGACTTTACCTGTGCTTTAATTATGTTAATGGAAATTCCACTTCGCGAATGTTCCGGTTGTAGTCTTCTTAGAGCCCCATGAATCTAAAATTTCGGGTCGAATTAGATCCCGAATCGAATCAAGCAGATGATTTCGAATCGAATCGAATCTAGACTTGAGTCTCGAATCGAATTTCGAATCGAATCTCGAATCGAATCTCGCCGTTTTTCAAGTTCCATATACTGCACCTTCTTACAAACGTACATGTAAATATTGTCAGTCTCCACTGAAGTGTTTGGCAGTTTGGGAAATTCAATCAGAAAAATGGATTATCACAAAAACGGTATTAAGGCAGTTTCGGAAACGGAACCTTTTAGAACTCTTCTTCTATCACCAGGGGACCAATACTATAAAACTTTTACAATTGTATTTTCTAGAATTGTATTTTCTAACTATTAATATAACTGACTAAAATAAATCATTAGCATTTTAAAAGATATGGTAATTTGCCAACTGGCAAATTGCCAGATCTTTGAAGATGCTTATGGTTCATTTTAACCCATTTAAAGTCATAACTAGAAAATACAATTCTAAAAGTACAAATATGAAAGTTTCCTAGTACTTACCCTAGAGATCTCCTGTATAGGGGATCGGATGTTAGAAGAAGAGTTAACCCTTTACCCAACGCAGACGATACCAAAATTTATTATTTTAAATATAATTTTTAAAAATTTTTCAAAATATTTCAACAAAACCATATCACGTGACCCCTCATTGGAACGAGCTCAATGAGCTCGTTCCAATGAGGGGTCACATTATATGGTTTTGTTGAAATATTTTGAAAAATTTAATTTTTTCAACTGTTCAATTTGCACAATACGCGGGCGGATGCGGGCGATTCGTTAGACAAAGGGTTAAAGAGGAGACATTTTGTAGGATTTTGAAAACAACTCGACGATTTAAAAATTGCGAATCGGCGCTACTGAAATCGAATCGCTCGGACGACGGGCGGGGCCCTAAGTACCCCTTCAAGGACTGTATCTCAAGCTTCCTTGTCAGTCTAAAGGAAACAAATTTAAATTGATTTGATTGAGCTTATTAGATTCACAAGATCTTCAACCCCCCTCCCCCCCCCCCAAAAAAAAAAAAAATATTGCCTGGCGGGGGGATATGAAACCACTGAAATGTATGTTTTCGTGATGACAGATGAAAAAGATAACAGTCTGTGGGGAAGAAACGGTATAATCTTCTTTGACTCTCTACCTACGGTAACTGTCACACTAAGCCAGTGCCGTCACAGTATTGGTATTCAGTGTTTATTGTTTTTTTCTTTTTTGCTTTTTCAAACATAGCTTATGACCCATCACAACAACGAGCTCATCGAGCTCGTTCCGAGGAATGGACATAAACTATGTTTTAGAGGAAGAAAACTAAAGTGTTCTTTGGAATGTTTTTAATTGTCATCTGCTTATCGAGCTGGGCAAATATTAAATACAATAGTCTAAAATCTGAAAGGATCACCACTTCGCATCCTTAGATGGCTGTATATTACAAACGCAAGGACTGCTATTACAAGTGGGAATACGATAAGTCGTTTACAAAACGATGGCTGGTCGAAGGTTATTCAATTTGAACCAAATGTGACATCCATTCATGTTCGAATAACATTGATAATTCAGACCACGTGATCTCTGACTAATTGCGATCGTTCGAAAAGATGACAGCGTCCTTCTAGTTTTTTTAGACAACAAGGCCATGAAGTCAATTATCAGTCGGTTCGCAAATACAGCTGCAACTACGACAAAGTGGTCACCGCACATTCCAAAACAATACATTTAGTGCACGCGCACGGAGAAGGCCAATGGTACCACACATAGACAGAATTTCCGAAAGCACCGGAAATGCTACTGTCTGATACCATCGGCAAAGTTGAAGACAAGCCTCGTGGACGTTGGTTGCAGACTAATAGAGGTGATCATTACTTTCTATCTTAATGACGTATGCCTTCCATCACGTGAACTTTATTTACAAATCAATAATCACGTACGAAACAATGCGGAGAGACAATGATGAGCGTTACCATTAAATGTTTCGTATTTCACTTATTTTCGAACATGTAACTCAGAACTTTGGTAATGGTAGTTTGTAGTCAAACGTAAAGTATCATTTTGCAAAGCAACGAAAATATGCAACTTGATTCAGACTACATGCAGTCACATTTCGATGTGTTCGTTACCAAAATTTTCGTTTTCAACTCAAAATTTACGTTACTATTAACCTTCCAAACCATGGTGGTATCTTCCATGTCGGTTCAATGAGAGCAATTGGGAGACTCCATATTCATTATTTAGGGGTGGACTGATCAATATTTTCAACGTGCAGCCTTAAGGCTGCACTTTGAAAATATTGATGGGTCTACCTCTCACATTCATTTATTTATTTATTTATTGGTGTTTAAGGTCACATATTTCTGCACAATGGCTAACCATGACCGTGACAATTTTACGGGTGGAGGAAGCCGGAGTACCCGGAGAGAACTACCGAGCAACGGCGAGCAACGGCGAGCAACTGTCAGCTCCCCAACATACCAACTCCACACAAGCAGAGTTAGCATTGGTTGAAGACAGGTGCACCATCGACGTGCAGTACGCCTTAGTACACAGCGTCATCGTGCCCCCACGTGGGCAATGGGGGTGAAGTGTCTTGCCCAAGGACACAACGCGGTTGCCGCAGGTGGGATTCGAACCGAGGACCTCTCGGCTTGCAGCCTGCATCTCTACCTACTGAGCCACCGCACCCCATCACATTCATTTAGCAGCCATCCAACTAAATGACATTATGACATATCATGTTCATGGGCCAGAAAAGCGGTCCCTCGGATTCAAAGGTTTAACATTATGATTGACACTTACTACAAAGCTAACTTTAACATACACGGTTAACCGTTTATTATATAGAGGATATGGAATGAGTGTTTTTTTCATATAGTATTTATGAAACGAGTCTAAGAATTTTCCGTTTTGGGCGAGCCTCTTGCGAGCCCAAACGGAAAATTCTGACGAGTTTCATAAATATTATATGAGAAAAACACTCATTTCATATTCTATTTATCATATGACACACACACGCACAAATTAGCCACTTAGTATGACTTTTTAACCCATCACCTAACTTGAGTTGCAGACGGCACTTGGAAAAAACATCCTCGTATAACTAAAAATTTTAATTTTTTGCTTCCAAAACATAGGTTATGACCCCTCATTGGAACGAGCTCGTCGAGCTCGTTCCAATGAGGGGTCATAACCTTTGTTTTGGAAGAAAAAAGTGAAAATATATATAAAAAAAATGAATGGCGTTTTTCTTGTAGGTAAAAGATTAATACAATATAACCCACCCTAAATAGGACAGATAACATAAATTCTCCCCACTGAGATTCCGCAAATGTCAGGTGTATTTTGTTTAGCCAATCAAATTGTCCAGTTTTGAAATTGACCAATGAAAGCTCCCAACTCTAATTATGCAAATAATGAAAATGTGGCCCAGTTTTATTTTGTTCAGCCAATCAAATTGTCTAGTTTTGAACTTAACCAATGAAATTGACGGAATGCTTTATTTATCACTGATTAATATGAAAAGAAAATATCAAATGTTTTAAAGTGAACAAAACGAACGAGTCATATGATAAAAAGCAATATCAGTTTATCTAAAGTTGAATCTAGTTCACGTCAACCGTTTTTTGACAAGGTTTGTACACTGCTGACTGCTAATGTTCCGCGTGTTATTTGCTTTGTTCAGAAAGGTCGCGTAAGGGAAGGGGGAAGCCAGCAGCAATCATCATTAAGATGGAAATGCTGATAAATCACTACACGAAAGTGGTATTTCACAACTTTCTGTGAGTCTGCGAGAAATAAAACCACATTAACATGAAATCTGAAAAACTCATCTTATCGTGGCTACAGAAAACTGTTTGCACTGAGACTTTTAGACGCGATTGTCTTCTTGGAATACTTGATTCTCTTCCTCTTATGTATGCACACAGCTCTCTTCCTGTGCGGATGTGAGATCGTGTTGCCTTTGGATTAGTTCTCTATCGCATGCGCGCATGCATGTGCCTTCATGTTTGTGGAACTGTGCATGCGAGATACGGCCTCGATTCAATTCTTTATGGAATGGTGGAATCGAATTAGCCGTGATTAACAACGGCCCTGTCAAGTTTTTCAAGTTTGACAGATCGGGGAAGTTGGGGAAACAAGCAGAAACGTTTCACCTCAAGTGGAAAACATCGTCATTGCGTGCAACAAAACACCGTCTGCAAAGCTAAAGCATTGCAAATAGCGCCTTGTCGCAATCAACGTAGGGCATGTGTTTTTCTCGAAATGCCCACAGCAAGAGAGACAGAGAGGGGGGCGAGAAAGAGAGAGAGAGAGAGAGAGAGAGAGAGAGAGAGAGAGAGAGAGAGAGAGAGAGAGAGAGAGAGAGAGGATGAAATATGTTTTAAGACAACCGTTGTAATCAGATCCATTTCTGAACGTTGAACGTGTCAACGTATCCTATCTACCACATACTTGTGAAAACGAGACGTCGAAATTGCTATTATTCAACCTATTCGATCCGAAAAAATCAAAAATCGATTCGAAATCAAATTTCCAATATGGGTATGTGTGTCAGTACTGGACACTAGCACTTCTTCTTGGATAAATAAAATTACATATTAGTCAGTAAGGCTCCTGGAAGACAACATTTTGTGAGAGATAAGTTAAAAGCTTGTGTATTTGACCCTGTACCTTATGCAATTGTCATAAGCCCGCGATATTCATAAATATACCATTAAATGTTTGTCTTCAAATTTTGTCTCCAAAACGTCTTCTATAACCACTCGTTGGAATAAGCTTGACTCTTATGACAACTGGTTGGAACGAGTTGGACCTAACGAGGGGCCATAAACGTAGCGATAGTAGCAGTAGCAGTTAAACTGTGGCAGTTTCAGTAGTAGTTCTATCAGTTTCAGCAGAAGCAGCAGCAGCTACAAGAGCAGCAGTGGTAGTAGTGCCGCAGCGGCAGCGGCAGTAGCAGCAGTAGCAGTAGTCGTGGTGGACTTGTCACTTTCCACGATTGAGTAATATCTCCACAGGCCGAATAATATTAGATTCCAAACACTAATTATAGGAATAATCATCAAAACTTTATTTAATGAAGCACAGAGTACAACCAGGTACTTCATTAACTAGATTTTTTCTGCTGATGATTTTTATTACCTGGTAAACGCGTGCGTGGATATCACTGCCCACGCGTGGATTACGACCAGTCCACGGCGACTAAAATGTAGTAGTAATAGTCACTGGTAGTAGTAGTAGTAGTGGTGGTAGTAGTAAACATTGGCTGTACCTGTTGTTGCGTCAGTTTAACAGAAGCAGCAGCTGCAACTGAAGTATTGGTAGCAGTAGCATACGAGGAGTTACAGTAAAGAAGTGACAACATCGGTAGTAGTATCAGTTTCGGAAGAAGCAGCAGCAGTAACACTACCAGCAGAAGTACTCTAGCGACAACAGTAGCGGGAGAGGTGGTTTGTTCATCGCAGTAGTAACAGTGGCAGTAATATCAGTAATAGTGGCGGCAAAATGTGGCATTACCTACTGGTAATGCCACATTTTACCACTACTATTACTAAGTACTATTACTAATTACTGATAATGCCACATTTTACCACTACTATTACTAATTACTATTACTAATTACTAAAGTAGTATCAGTGTTTCAGTATCAGTAGAATTACCAGTTTCAGCAGGAGCAGCTGCAGAAGTCGTAGTTCAGGAAGAGCAGCTGTACAGTAGCAGTGAAAATTGTGGCAGTATTAATAATAGTGTAAATTTTAGAAGCAACAGCAGCAGTAGTGACAGTAAAATCGTGACAGTATCTGTGGCAGCAGTATTTTCATTATCAGAACAGTAAAAGCTGTTCTGTGTTATCCGAAAGTACTAGCTGGAGTAGCAACAGTAGCAGCAACCACTGGGGCAGCAGCATCAACTTCATAACACCGGCAGTAGTAGTACATATATATGTAGTTATGCTAATTAATGGTATTGGTATCACGAGAATCCAACAGAACCAATATATCAGTGGAATTATGCAACAACATATAATATTAGTATTATTCGTACAGCGCAGCTGACAAACGTTATCGCTGCTTATATTTTCCCAATATCATTCAGATGTATCATTCAGATGTATCACTCATTAGAGCAGAAAAGATTTTATTGCAAATTACACCAACACGGGCAGTGTGCATTAACATATGGAATAAAACAAGACATTTGGGCTGAAAAAAAGCTTTTGATTCTGAGACAATCCCTCATTGAAATTGAACCCGTCGATGAACAGTTTTATTATCTTGTAATGAAAAAAAAAGCATGAGCATCTGGTTCTCGGGCAAATCCTCATTAAAAATTTGCATAGGGCGCAGAAGATCACTTTACAAAAGCAAGATCTGCATTTATCATGGATATGGTCGAACTTGTTATTTTTACAAGTATCAAGAAACGAACGCTCAAAATGTGTTATAATATCCAACACTTTCTTTCGCGCGACTTAATGCTGAGGACATTCTAAAACAAAGAAAAGTTATCTTCAGTTACTTTATGGACACAGAATGAACAAGTTCAATTTTCTAAAGCTACTGGTGGCTGCGCGTGCCTATCCTTATCTTTGGCTAATGAATGATTACGTATCCTTTAGGGGGCGCGGTGGCTCAGTAGGTAGAGGTGCAGGCTGCTAGCCGAGAGGTCCTCGGTTCGATTATCACCTGCGACAACCGCGTTGTGTCCTTGGGCAAGACACTCCCCCCCCATTGCCCATGTGGGGGCACGGTGACGCTGTGTACTAAGGCGTACTGCATGTCGATGGTGCACTTGTCTTCAACCAATTCTAACCCTGCTTGTGTGGAGCTAGCATGTTGGGGAGCTGACAGTTGCTCGCCGTTGCTCGATGGTTCTCTCCGGGTACTCCTCCATCCGTAAAATTGTCGCGGTCATGATTAGCCATTGTGCAGAAATATGTGACCATAAACGCCAATAAATAAATAAATAAATAAATAAATAAATAAATAAATAAATAAATAAATAAATAAATAAATAAATAAATACGTATCCGTAACCAAATGAATAGATGTCCACTCTTTACGTAGCTGGCATGTATTAAATACAGCTTGGGTATGTAATCATTCTTAAATAGCCTATAGGTGCCGAGCTTACGTCTGTCAAAAAAATCAATCACCATTGTGAATATAATCGAAAAACTGGGTAATATGCTCTTCCCTTAATCCGTCTCGTATGTCACATATATCGCTGGAATTCATGTTCTCGGTTTATACATGGAACTGATCCCTGCATTATCCCAATCGCTTGTGCAATGAATTGGTACCAGTAAAATACATGCTTGATTCAATATAAGCATCACTGTATTCGAACCCTTATTTAATATCCCATCGGTTCACTCGTTCTTAATAGTTCCAGTGACTCTCCTTTATGGGTAAAGTGGGAATTAATTCTGCGTTTCTTCCACAACCACGGTTACATAACAGAGCTAAATGCTCTCCCCAAAACTACTATCATAATGCCGAGAAAAAATCCTAATTTGCAGACTCGACCCTAATCTTTTTATGTGCTCTTGACAAAAAGGTTACGTCTGCTTGAAACGAAATATGAAGATATTTACGGATTTGACGTCAAATACATGGACATCGCGAATATAACCAATACATGTTAACCCATTACCCAACATAACAGCCAAAGCCGACCAGCGCTATTCCGAATAATTTTCATTATATTTTCATTTTTTTGTCTCTAAAACATAGGTTATGACCCTCTTTGGAACGAGCTCGTTCCAATGAGGGATCATAACCTATGTTTTTGAGACAAAAATGAAAAAAATTAGTTATTCAAGAATTTTATTTGCAAGTGTCGTCTGCTTTTCATGTTAGGTAAAGGGTTAAATGTTTTTTCCCCTTTTTCATGTGGAGGTGGAGGCCTACCCCCTCAACGAAGCTCAACCCCCTAAAATGAATCATCATCACAAAACTGTCTGGTTCGTAGTCATATTACTGATCTGTTTCTGCTATTCCATTTTTTATAACAACACAAAAAGGGAGCTAATTCACAAAAAAAAAATAAAAAAATACTTGAACAAGTTTTGAGCAAAACCACAGATAAATAAGATAAATACTCCATGTCTGCAATAATTTAATGGTACCTAATTGTTCCAAATTATATCTTATAGTGTTCAGGCATAGTTTTCTGAGCTGACAAGCTCAATTATATTCACTGACTTGAGTAGATGCGTAACATGTTGCTCCCTGACACAATGATATCAATGAGTTTTTTAGCCACTCATGCAATAAACAATAAAACCGAGCAATACTAAGTTTCCTTAGAACATAAGCAGTGACCATTAGAATCGAACTTAGATTCAATAGGATCTTGGAGGTGCGTTGAGATGGGTTCATGGGGTAGAAAAAGCCAGTAGCCAATTGAGATTACATGTACACTGTATTGATGCAATCTTTCTGACCCAACCAGCACAATGATTTTGTGGAGGAGTTGACATACACCCTGATTTGAACCCTAACCAAATATCAAATTCATCGTGAATCATGGGTTACCGCTACGGCAAAACTCTGTGGGCAGCCAATGGACTGCTTAAATTTATACATCATGCAGTTTCCGATGCAAGTGTCTTTATATAGTGTAGGCAAATCTGGGATCCTTTTTAACTCTTAAAAGCCGGGAGTCGAGTTTTAAACACTGAGCAAGTGCTGCTAGTCAAGTGTCATCTGCCTGAATAGGCAGACGACACTTGACTAGAAGCACCTGCTTTACTGTAAGTTTTTCGCGGTATGTCATGTTCAATAAATTCATTCTGATTCCCCGGCTTCTAAGAGTTAACTTACACAACATGGTCGACCGGTCGGGGTAAACTCTAATACAGTTTGGTGTAAGTTTTAATCTGCTATCACACAGGGTATTACTGCGCTCGGCTGTGATCGAGAGATAATCTCAAGCACTTCTTGAATGAAATAGGCTGTCATTCACGTGACAACCGGGTATGTCACTTCAAAAATCCAAGAGTCCAGGGTAGACTAGAATAGATGGGATTAATCGGGGCGGTGGGGATGCGATTATACATGTATAAACCAAGCTAGGCCTAATATGGATGGCCCAAATTCTGGGCATATTTGTACATGTAGCTCTCATATCTGTAGAGAAACATTTTTGTATAAAATAAGTTGTGAATTCTTTACTTCATGCATCCATTCATCTTATTACTTCCTGAGTCAGACTTTCCTATTCTAATTTTCATTTTTCTTCCTGATTTTCTCTGCTTACTATCTTACTACACACAACTCAGATACTCCCATTCATTTTACAATACACACTATTGGATATCACTTGATTTTATGTTTAGTGTCACTTTCTACTCTTTTTTAGCCTTGTTTTTCCTGTCAAACCCAGATGCAACACTGGTTTAAACATGTTGAAAACCGGTTAAGGGTGGGCGATATTGACCACCAACTGTTTGATGGTCACCATCTCACAAAATGCGAGTTACAACAGTTGTTTATCAGTCATGCTACTATACCACATATGTACTAACCACCCTAAACACCATTAAATCACCTAAGAGTGTATCTAAATAGATTATTAATTAATTTATTTATTGGTGTTTAAGGTCACATACTTATGCACAATGGCTAATCATGACCGTGGTAGTTTTACGGGTGGAGGAAGCCGGAGTACCCGGGGAGATCCACCGAGCAACGACGACGAGCAGCTGCCAGCTCTCCAACATCGTAACTCCGCACTGCAGCACAGACAGGGTTAGATTGGTTGAAGACATGCGTACTATCGACGTGCAGTACGCCTTAATACACGGCGTCATCGTACCCCCATGTGATCAATCGGGGTTAAGTGCCTTGCCCAAGGACACAACGCGGGAGTCCGAATCGATCGCTCAGACGGTCACCCATCCGAGGACTAACCGCCTAACCGGGCTCGACGTTGCTTAACTTCGATGATATGACGAGAACCGGTTACCGCAACGCCAGCGCGCCCCCTAAATAGATTAAAAATGTATAAATTTGATGAAAGGAAAAGAAGAGACTTTTTTTCGCGGGGGACCACCGGTCCTGTGTAGGGGTATTTTTTGAAGTCCCCCAACCCCTCGAAAAAGTATGAAGTTTAATTTTTGTCTCAGAAACATAGTGCGGCCCAATGAGTGGTCATACGCTATGTTTCACGGACAAAAGTGAAAAGAATAATGAAATTTGAATGGAGATTTTTGTAGATAACACTGGTCGGTTTTGGACGTTACGTTTGTAATGGGGTTACGCGCCTATATGAGAAAATAAAATATTAAAATAAACTGAAAAATTTGACGGTCGATTGAACCCTATTTTCCTACTGTCTGTCCCCTGAACCAAGTCATTTATTTTTTTCGTCTAACCGTCTATAAAAAAAATATGAGATACCATTTAAATTTTAGCGTTTGCTATCTTTACCAGTTATGGCGGTCAAGTCGCAAAAGAAGAGAGAAAAATTGACAAGATGGGAAAGAGTCCCGGTCACGTGCACTGATTATGGGTATTTCCAACAAACATACACAAATGGTTGCATTTTAGGGCCCAAAATTCATGCATTCATCCTATTTCATCTATCTGAATACTCTGCAGTGATGACAAATCTGAATAGAATGCTTTAATGAAAGTGTCAATGACACAGTAGCTCAACTCGTGTAAGACATGTACAGGTATAGTATGAGACACAGCAATGACACGCATCTAGGTAATGACCTGATAACAAAGGTACATATAAAGTATTGTAACGTTCTGGACATAAGTGCTGACCGTTTCCTGTAACAAATGTATAGGTAAAGTATTGTAAAGGTGGGCGACAGTTAGATGCTGAACTAGAAAAGAAATCTTTGAGTCCCAAAGTGGGTCTGACTGAACCCAAAAATATTTGTTCTCATAGCACAGTGATAACAAAGGCACCCCGAAACACTCGCTCCTGTCCCAAGGTGATAACAAAGGTACCCAAGAAGTTTCGAGAAGATCGGTTCATAAGCACAGCCTCTAGCCCGAGCCGCATTGACATGTGCACTTACTGTGTATAAGTAGCACTGAATAAATCAAAGTTCATCTAATTTGCATAATTTCTGCACGAAAAAAAACCCCGTATTATATGTGATGTATTCCATGTTACTAAACATTCATTAAAAAAATTATTCAAATCAGAACCTTCATATAGAAGTTATGTACAAAAAACTGATTGTACCTAATTTCGGTACAAAATGGCCACCGGCAGCCATCTTGAATTTCGGACCGCACCCCAAAACACTCGTTCTCGTCCCAAGGTGATAACAAAGGTACCCAAGAAGTTTCGTGAAGGTCGGTTCGTAAGTACAGTCCCTAGCCCGAGCCGTATTGACATGTGTACTTACTGTGTATAAGTAGCACTGAATAAATCAAAGTCCATCTAATTTGAATAATGTCTGCACGAGCAAAAAACCCGTATTATATGTGATGTATTCGATGTTACTAAACATTCATACAAAAATTTATTCAAATCAAAACTTTCATACAGAAGTTCTGTACAAAAAACTGATTGCACTAATTTTGGTACACAATGGCAGCCGGTAGCCATCTTGAATTTCGGACCGCACCCCAAAACACTCGTTCTCGACCCACGGTGATAGCAAAGGTACCCAAGAAGTTTCGTAAAGATCGGTTCATGAATGCGGCCTCTGGACTGGACCGTATAGAAGTTGTGTACAAAAAAACTGATTGGACCTAATTTCGGTACAAATTGGCCGCTGGCAGCCATCTTGAATTTTGGACCGGACCCAGAAACACTCGTTCTCGTCCCAAGGTGATAGCAAAGGTACCCAAGATGTTTCGTGAAGATCGGTTCATAAATACGGCCTCTAGCCCGAGTCGTATTGACATGTGCACTTACTGTGTGTAAGGAGCACTGAAAAAATCATCTAATTTGCAGAATTTCAGCCTGAGAAAAAAACCCGTATTATATGTGATGTATTCCATGTTACTAAACATTCAGACAAAAAGTTATTCGAATCAGAACTTTCATACAGAAGTTCTGTACAAAAAACTGATTGCACTAACTAAGGTACAAAATGGCTGCTGGTGGCCATCTTGAATTTCGGACCGCACCCCAAAACACTCGTTCTCGTCCCACGGTGATAACAAAGGTTCCCAAGAAGTTTCGTAAAGATCGGTTCATAAATACGGCCTCTGGTCCGAGCCGCATTGAATTGTTGACGGACAGGCGGACAGATGGATGGACCATGGCATAACCTCAAATTTGACTTCGTCAAAGTTGAGCTAAAGTTGTCAAAGCAAAACATTTTTAAGCCTTCCACGTTTCATTTGGGTAAATGTCGTTCATTTGCTTTGTCCTGCTGTAGCTGCTACATACTCGAGTCCAGACAAAGGAGTCCTCTCATCTACATGTGATCTACTGAAGAAGTATAGGATCAAGTGGTGTACAAAATCGGAAAATATACAGAGAAATTTGTGCAGTTGTTCTGGTAACCCATTAGGGTGTGTTACAGTACTGTCGTCGTGGTCTGGGCACTTTCCACGGTTGAGCAATATTTCCACGGACGCAATAATATTAAATTCCAAACACTAATTATAGGAAAAATCATCAAAAAATTAATTAATGAAGCACCGGGTACAATCCGGTGCTTCATTAATTAAAATTTTGCTGATGATGGTTTTCATTACTTGGTAAACGCATGCGTGGACATTACAGACAACGCGTGGATTACGACCAGTCCACGGTGACTGTGCTGTAGGCCAACCCGTTCAGCTGTTAGGTCAAGTGGACAAGTTCTCAAGTTTCTCCGGATATTTCCCGGTACTATATGCTGCTCACCCCTAGGGCTGCACGATATTCAAAACTGAATACCGGTGTCGTTATTCAAAAACTATACCACGGTATACCGGTATATCGAAAACTGTTCAGATATATGAACACAAGTACCACAATCGAGACTCGAGGCATCACAGTCGGAACGAATTAGCATGCCTTGATGATGCGGTTCGAAAAATACCCAACGCAGACGATATCAAACTTTATTATTTTCAAACTTAGTTTATCAGATTTTCCCCAAGATTTCAACAAAACTATATCATGTGACCCCTCATTGGAACGAGCTCAACGAGCTCGTTCCAATGAAGGGTCACATGATATAGTTTTGTTGAAATTTTTGAAAATTATTTTTTCAACCGCTGAATTTGTATATTACGAGGGCACAAGCAGACGATTCCTTGGATAAAAGGATAATATTATTCATTCGAGGCTACAGTTAAAAAGCTCAAGACATCTTGAAAATTAAATTGTGGGTAAATAAATAATGACAATAAACCGATATTATTGTAATTACACCGGTATTCAATCGATATTGGTTTGAATACCGGTATATATCGGTTTATCGATATACCGTGCAGCCCTACTCACCCCTACATTTCCCAAGCAAATGCTGTGGCCTCAATTCTTCAGTTCAAATTACTTCATCGCTGAGATTAGGCTTCTGTTAATCTATGAACTCTTTACCGTTTACCAAACAAGTTAAGTAAACAACACTGACAAACTAATTTCTTGAATAACTGAAAATAAATCATTTTTTGCATCAATGAACTCGTTCCAATTAGAAGTCATGACCTATGTTTTTGGGGCAAAAAAATAGTAAAATTTGAATGCCGATTTTTGTTTTGTGAGATGGCGCTGGTCGGTTATATTCGCTACGTTAGATAAATACACAGAATATCGGGATGTGTGAATGCTTTCATCAATACGTCACTCATGCCATCGCGGAAGAATACGCGCCGCTATGACATAGAATCCCTTAATTTAAAAAATCGGTCTTTACAGTTCTGACGTCTGCTTGAAATGAAAAACAACTAGACCTGTTCGTAAGCACAGCAAACGAAATTCCCCCGCAATGTGCAGGCCAACCCTAAATAATGATTGCTATCAAGTCGATTTTTAAAAATATGTTAGTACATTGTATAGGTGCTTCATTTTGATACTCAGAAAAGGAAAGGAAACTAGTGTCACCATACGGTGACGCAAAAAAAAAAAAAAAATACCCCCGCTTATATTTAACAATGCAAGCCTGACTATAGGTGGTACAGTTTTTGGGTATACACGAGTACTAAGTCCATAAAGGGCAACGACTTTGGCAATAAAATCTCGAACTACACCTGCATTTCACTATTTGTATACAGCAATAGGATACTCTAGCACACCAAATATCAAGTCATTCAACCAAGTGCTTTACAAGTTATTCATGATTGAATTTGGGGACGGACGGGTGGACGGACAGACGGACTGACGGATGTGCAATGACTTTGGCAATAAAATCGCGAACGACACCTGCATGTCACTATAGGTATACAGCAATAGGATACACTTGCATACCAAATATCAAGTCATTCAACCAAGTACTTTACAGGTTATTCAAACGTTTTACAGTTGAATTTCGGAATGGACGGACGGATGACGCGGACGGATGGACGGACGGACGGACGGACGGACGGATAGACGGACGGACGGACGCTCGGACGGACGGACGGACGGACAGATGAAGGTCTGGATAGGACGTTTCGATTGGCCAATTTCGAAATTGAGATAAGTTGAGTTCTTTTGATGGAGACATGACGTCAGGTGGAAAAATGGAAATCCGTGTTGTATACCGTATGCATCTGTAAATATGGAACAGGAGTGAATACTATAAAACGTTTACAACTGTATTTTCTGGAATTGTATTTTCTACGTATTAATATAACTGATTAAAATTAATCATTAGCATTTAAAAGATATAGCAATTTGCCAACTGGCAAATTGCCACATCTTTGAAAATGCTAATGGTGCATTTCAGCCCATTTAACCCCTTGAAACTTTAATTATCTTGACGTTCAAACGTCATTGGGAATTCAGTTTCTTCAACGTTTTTTACAAAATGCGACGTCAAACGTCCGAAAGTACAAAAACAAGATATTTTTCACATTAGTGATTATCTCGTTGAGGGCTAGATTATTTTTGGTTGTCTAAATTTGTTATTCAAAATTTGTTCTATTACAAATTATTGGAAAGTGCCCACGGGCACTCTCCAATAATTTGTAATAAAACAAATTTATATAAACAAAAGATTATTTATGTTTGACTGAATATGAAATATAAGCAAGGAATGTGTTGGCTTTTGCTCTGGTATCCTCAGTTTTTTGAAAGCCCTGATAGTGGCTTCTAGCACTCAAGAAGTCTTGACAGCAGAATTATATTTAGTATTTTAAGCTGCAATAACATTTGGCTCAACGGTTGTCACTGAACATTATTTGGGAGAAAATAGGAATTGAGGTTAAAAGTTTAAAAATCGAAAAATAATAACAAAACAAATGACCACAAAGTATCAACAAGCTGTTGATTTCGTACGTCATAAGACGTACAAAAGTATCAAAGTGTTAAAGTCATAACTAGAAAACATAATTCTAGGATATACAATTGCAAAAGTTTTATAGTATTGGTCCCTGGGGGTGGGAGGGGAGTAATGGGCGGGTAATAAAGAGCTAACACGTAATCTTTTACATGATAATAATAATAACAACACTTCGGCCGGCCGCTGATTTGTCGCGGTTCTCGTATGAGAAGGCCTTGGTTACCCATGTTCTACCAACTGCCTCCCCCTATTCCCGTGCTTCTTCTCTCCTCCCAACACTCGGAGACGAACTGCTTGATGACATCCCTTGCCCCATTCTTCCCAATCTCTCCGATTAGTATATTAACCCTCTCCTTTGAGTCGCCCCCTAACCACATGTCTTTCATTCTCCCATCCCACTTCTCCATTATACTCCCCGTGAATCTTGTTCTTTTAGACTGGTATTTTGGGCATTCTATAAGAAAGTGTTCCAGGGTCTCCACCACGCCCACGTTACACATCAGGCACTCCTTTTCACTGTTTTTCCCAATTTTTCTCCTCAGCTCCAGGGACCGCGACCTCAGCTTGAACAACAGTGACCCCCCAAAGGTGCCATCAAGGTACTCTTCAAAACCAGGCTTCTCTTTATCACGCGGGCCACCCAAAGATCTCTTTGGTTTGACCCCCTCTCGCCAATTACGGTTACAATCCTCCATGACCCTTTCTCTGACGATCTTTTTGCCCTGGTTTGCCCCAACGTCAAGGTCCGAGATCTCCATTGAGTAGTTTTCTACTAGCTCCCTCACTTGGACCATCCACCCCGTCTTGATATTTGAGTTGAAAGTTCTCAGGAACATTACTTTACACCATCGGCTATCGGGGAGATTTACCAAATAATTAATATGATACTTACTGCTACTGAACTTTTAAATGCTTTCGGAACCATGACCTAGAGAAAGTCACAGAGAAGCGGCAAATAACTGCCTGTCTTTCAAACCTATCATACAAACCCAAGCTGGACTCCGAGTCTAGTTTATATTACCGGAAGGATTCTGTATTTCAGTGTTGGGAATACAATACCTTGGTTCAAGATTCTATGGCGCTCATCTCTATTATGCAAGGTAAGCGGTATATTGCGAGAATATCCACGCAGTGCATGGTGTCTGCGCGATGATAACAGGAAATGTGTGCGTTAACACCAAGGACACAAACGAAAAAAAAAAAAACAAAACACAAAAACAAAAGAATCCCCCAAAACACACGTTTTTGAAAAAAAAAACGAACAACCAAAATAAACCTCATGAGCTATCAAAGATCAAGGCAAAATTGAAAAATAATAATAGTGGTATTGGAATATTATATATAGCGTGGGCTGACGTTGGCGGATTTAAACGACACATAAGAGGAGTTAACTTCTTCACCGCCTCGTGGGACAAGTTAGATTACTCTGTTTAGGATACAGTAGTTCATGGTTGGCATAAAACTGTCAGCTTACTCGACAACAAATAGAAACCGGGGAGTGAAAACACAACTCTAAATATAATTATGGCTCCACACAAACCACTGTGGAGAATCAATTTATTTCAAACTCTTCTTTAAAGTACATAAAAACACATTTTTTTTCAGAAAACGCATGTCTCGTAAACACTTTTCAATGATCAAGAAAATAAACAGAAATACTGTCTCCTTCGAAGCGTGGGTGTCTTCATTGGTGCAGGGAGAGAGAGAGAGAGAGAGAGAGAGAGAGAGAGAGAGAGAGAGAGAGAGAGAGAGAGGAGAGAGAGAGAGAGAGAGAGAGAGAGAGAGAGAGAGAGAAGGGGGGGGGGGGGCGAGTGTATCCTCCACGTGCCCGGGTGACAGCCTGAACACTTCTCCTATCAGTGAGTCTTCTGATACGGTCCAGAGGCAACTGAGGCAACTGATGCCGCTCCTCATGCAATGCAGCTTCCAAATCGCCCAATTTCTATACAGTCGGATCCCTTGCTTGCACACGACGTCCAAGAAAGTCCCAGATGTGTTCTAAAGAATTCAGATCGGGGCTCATTGCACGCCAAGGTAGTGTTGTAATAGCGTTGTTCTGAAGGAATGCTCTCACAACATGGGAACGATGTGGTCTTGCATTGTCGTCCACGAATACAGGGCTAGTAACCAACAACTGGTTGTCAAAATGAGGCACGACAACCGGATTGAGAATGTCACGGATGTACTGATGACCACTGAGATTCCCACTTACTATCAGTCACCATATCAAGTTTACAATCAGGAGAGTGTCATCCCCAGATCATCACTGATCTTCCACCATAATGAACAGTAGGTGTGATGTTCCTAGGCACGTACGCAGTATTTCTATGCCTCCACACTCTCATGCGACCATATGTGATGTGAAGAAGGAACCTACTCTCGTCTGACCAATGGCCTCTCTTTCACGTCCTGAGATTCTAATGCTGTCGTACCATACACCACTCCAAACGTCGTCTTTGATGCTGATCGGACAGAGCTGGACACTTGATGACCCTTCTGCACTTCGTACCCAGTGCTTTGAGACGGTGTCAGACAGTTCTATTGCACAAACGCCTGTTGGAGCCAAAGGCGTTTCAATACCCCATTTTTATACCCCCGCTTCGAAGAAGTGGGGGCTATATAGGAATCGCCCTGTACGTCCGTACGTCCGTCCGTCCGTCCGTCCGTCCGTCCGTCCGTCCGTCCGTCCGTACGTCCGTCCGTACGTCTTTCCGGACATGAAATTCTTGTGTGCGCAACTCCTCCTACATTTATCAATCAATTTGGACAAAACTTTTCAGACATCATCACTACTAAGTGAACATGCGCATATTCCAAGATTTTTGATCTGCGACAATTTTAACCAGGTTTTCTCCCTTTGACTTAGATTTATTGTGTCTTTCCATCCGAACAAATTCTTGTGTGCGCAACTCCTCCTACATTAATGAACCGATTTTGATAAAACCTTTCAAACATCATCTCTACTAAGTGAACATGTGCATATTCCAAACTTTTTAATCTGCGACAATTTTAACCAGGTTATCTCTCTTGAACTTTGATTTAATATGGGTTTCTACATGAAATTCTTGTGTGCGCAACTCCTCCTACATTTATCAATCAATTTGGACAAAACTTTTCAGACATCATCACTACTAAGTGAACATGCGCATATTCCAAGATTTTTGATCTGCGACAATTTTAACCAGGTTATCTCCCTTTGACTTAGATTTATTATGTCTTTCCGTTCGAACAAATTCTTGTGTGCGCAACTCCTCCTACATTAATGAACCGATTTTGATGAAACCTTTCAAACATCATCTCTACTAAGTGAACATGTGCATATTCCAAACTTTTTGATCTGCGACAATTTTAACTAGGTTATCTCTCTTGAACTTTGATTTAATATGGGTTTCTGCATGAAATTCTTGTGTGCGCAACTCCTCCTACATTTATCAATCAATTTGGACGAAAGTTTACAGACATTATCACTACTAAGTGAACATGCGCATATTCCAAAATTT
The DNA here is from genome assembly GCA_031216915.1 of Pictodentalium vernedei. Classification (NCBI taxonomy): domain Eukaryota; kingdom Metazoa; phylum Mollusca; class Scaphopoda; order Dentaliida; family Dentaliidae; genus Pictodentalium; species Pictodentalium vernedei. The sequence goes on along the minus strand of CM062293.1, from coordinate 453,764,351 downwards.
TTGAGCTGTGGCAATTTTAACTAGGTTATCTCCCTTTAACTTAGATTTATTATGGGTTTCTACATGAAATTCTTGTGCGTGCAACTCCTCCTACATTTATCAATCAATTTGGACAAAACTTTTCAGACATCATCACTACTAAGTGAACATGCGCATATTCCAAGATTTTTGATCTGCGACAATTTTAACCAGGTTATCTCCCTTTGACTTAGATTTATTATGTCTTTCCGTCCGAACAAATTCTTGTGTGCGCAACTCCTCCTACATTAATGAACCGATTTTGATGAAACCTTTCAAACATCATCTCTACTAAGTGAACATGTGCATATTCCAAACTTTTTGATCTGCGACAATTTTAACCAGGTTATCTCTCTTGAACTTTGATTTACTATGGATTTCTGCATGAAATTCTTGTGTGCGCAACTCCTCCTACATTTATCAATCAATTTGGACGAATATTTACAGACATCATCACTACTAAGTAAACATGCGCATATTCCAAAATTTTTGAGCTGTGGCAATTTTAACTAGGTTATCTCCCTTTAACTTAGATTTATTATGGGTTTCTACATGAAATTCTTGTGCGTGCAACTCCTCCTACATTTATCAATCAATTTTGACGAAACCTTTCAAACATTATCACAACTAAGTGAACATACGCATATTCCCAAATTTTTGATCTGCGACAATTTTAACCAGGTTATCTCCCTTTAACTTGGATTTATTATGGGTTTTCAAATGGGATTCTTGTGTGTGCAACTCCTCCTACATTAATGAACCGATTTTGAATACATGTTGCACATTGTAAATGTGTTTTTCCAAATGTAAACCATATATGTGTGGGCTCTTTAAGTATTCAGTGCTGTTCTGTGGAAGGCCACATGCAAATACAAATTTCAACAACAAAAAATGATCTTTATGTATACATTTCCTTATGGCCTTCGCCTACATGATCAGAAGTGCATTCCTCTAAAAATCCAAAGCGGGGGTATTAATCACCTTCAGTGATAGTTCTAGTAAGCAAATAGTTCACGTCTAACGAGGCGTGTCAGACTCCGGTCGTCCCGAAGAGAGGTCTTTTTGGGTTGCCAATGCCTTGGTCGGTCCTTTACATCGTTGGTTTGTTGCCGTTTTCGGACAAGTCTGCTGATGACAGAATGACTATAGCCAAGTAGCCTTCCAATAGCTTTGAATGACCTGCCTGTTGCATGCATGCCAACGATTTGCCATCTTAGTGCCTCTGACAGTCACCGCCTTGCAATATCAACATTTATTGATAAAAGAAGTGACAAATTTTCTTATTTTATACCCAGATGTTGCATTGTGACAATCGCGAGAAGCATTCTTCACGTGGACGAGGGAATGTGTGTGGGGTACGCTATCAACCAGAAACATCATGTTCCACTAGATGAAATGTACTGCAAGACAAAGCAATCATTAAAACATAATAATCGGTAACAGCAACTTCACTGTCGTGAAACATTTCAGGGGGGTACTTAATTAAGATCCGGGTGTACATTAGGTTTCGGTTTCTGTCCGGCTTCAGAATAAAACCTCGGTTTCGGCTCGGTGTTTCTATGTGTTAAGAACATATAGTAAATAACACACCACTCTCCTTAACCCTTTTCTTAAAACAGAATTTAAAAAAAAATAAATTAAACTTCACATTTTTCGAAAACACATTTCACAATTTTTCAATAAAACCATACAAATATGGATATCATTAGAACCCGCTCGACGACTTGCTTCTAATGATATCCATATTGTATGCTTTTATTGAGAAACATTCGGGATATTTTAGGCTGTGGTAAGCTTATTCTGGTTACTTTTCTGGCTATTTTTGCCTCTATGTTAGGTAAAGGGTTAACTTGGAAAAACAAACCCGCAATAGTTTGTACGACATCGCTAACCACAAAAAAACGCTGTCTGTAAATATCGCCATTGGGTTCTATTAATTAACTATTAATTAACTGTTAAGCATAAGCCCTCATTGCCACATTTTCTCTCTTATTGACTCGTCCAATGGACGAGTCAATAAGAAAGAAAATGTGGCAATGAAAACACGATTTATATTCGCCCCTTTGCCAGATAAACTAAGTAAAGGGAGCTCATAGGGGCCACACTAGTTCAGATCCCACCCAGTAAGAAAGCTTTATTAATTTATGCACCAACACACCATTCGGCTAGTTTTTGCTTCGTGTTGCGGCTCGATTTTCCGATTTACCTAAAAACGGGAATCGAACAGGAAAACAAAAAAAAAACAAAAAAAAAAAAACGCCCAATTCTAATATTCATGCGCGGTTTCCGTGAAACTGGTTTATGCTCTCTCACCCTGATATTTCTTGTGTAATTTTGCCATGGTTATTCCTTCACCTTCTGGATACTTCGCCCTCCAAAATGTATCCATAGTCCTCCTGTTGGCATGAAAAAATCAATTTCTTCCCGGGAAGAAAATAGACCTTCATCTGTTGGGAAACACAATCTTAACCAGCAATAGGTAAAATGAAGTGATTTCAAGACTTGACAAAAAACACACTACCATAGAAGTTTTAAGTCTGGAAGGCTTCCACATGTTTACAAGTTTAGACACCTTTTTACAGGCAAATGTTTTTGAAATTTGGAAAATGAATCTTATGAATTACTTCCTGAGATATAACGCCTTGTGAGCTCGTTCTAATGAGTGGGTCATAAGCTGTGTTTTGAGGCAAACATTGAACCGTTTTTGTTGCTGAAGAATTAATTTGCAAGTGTCGTCTTCTATCAGTGTTAGGTAACTTATTTATTTATTTGTTGGGGTTCAACGACACTTTCGATAGCCAGGGTCACTTCGTGTCGGATGGCTTTACGAGTGGAGGAAGCCGGAGTACCCGGGGAGAACCACAGAGTAACGACGTGCATCTGTCAGACTCCCCGTCGTATTAACTCCACAGAAGCAAGGTTTAGCATTAGTTGAAGATAAGTGCACCACTGACGTGCAGTGCGCCTTAGTACACAGAGCCACAGTGCCCCCATGTGGGAAGTCAGGATTAAGTGCTTTGCCCAAGGACACAACGCAGTCACGGGGATAGTTCGGTTTGGAGTCCAATGCCGTAACCACTGAGTCACCGCGCGCCCTATCAGTGTTAGGTAAAGAGTTAATCGATACAGATGGGCAGTAAATCGTAAATACCGTTCGGTATAGGTATCCAGCCAATACCGATTTACCATACTGGGAGAAACTCAAAATACCGAAAGTTCGGTAATGAATAATATTGCCAACATTAGTTAAAAATTAAAAGGGAAAACAACAGAACATAACGAAAAATTCCTGATAAGTGTCTATTGACTGTGTATTTCTAAATGTAGCCACCATCGGCAGGGCTGGGAGGAGTTAAAATTTTCCTTAACACGTTAACGTGTTAAATAAATCTGCGTTAACGAGTTAAATGACGTTAAATGTTAAAATGAACAAAATTTTAATAACTTCGGCCATTTTTATTGATTTGAATTTGAATATAATTGAACTTACGTACAGTTCGTCTCTTGAGTTCCCATGTGTTCTATGTGTCTACTGACACATAGAACACATTGGAACTCAGGGGACAAGTAGTTAAAATAGTTCTCTCAGGTTATTGTAAATTATAACATTCAGCGATGTTTTCATTTAAGAATACAATCGCTGCGGCCGTATCCTCAGAAAGAGACATCCACCGTTGCTCAAATACCAGTCCTCACATGGAAAATAGGCATTCCGATGAAGTCGATATTGCTGTATCGTCAAATATCGGCGGGCCAACTTCGCCAACGTTGGTAGGAGAGCTACGGACATCTAAATTATTCGTGTTCTTCAATTTCGTCAAATGGCGCAAAGTTTGACATCATCGGCACGCGCAATCCGGCTTGGGTAAACACAAGATAACGACGCAATGCTACATATTATACAACTAAAATCTTCAAAGTTGAACGTCATTAACTTGTTTAAATTTTTTTAACGTTGTTAAAATAATTTAACACGTTAACGTTTGAAACGTTAACTGCTCCCAGCCCTGACCATCAGTCATTTGAAGTTACAACAACGCTTTTTGTTGCATCAAATGACTGATGTCCAGTGGCCGTGTTGCTTCAAACATTTTGAAATTCGACAGTTTTGACTGCTGTAAAACGGGGATGCACAGTTGGGTTGTATATAAAAAATACTGATATATGTTCCAATAAGACAAAAATCCTCCTCCTCTGCCTAAGGCTGCACTTTGAAAATATTAATTGGTCTAACCCCAAATAATAAATATGGACTCTTCCAATTGCTGTCACTGAACCGACATGGAAGATACCACCAGGGTTCAAAGGGTTCATTTCTAATTTGTTCGGGCTTACATCCATAAAAAGCTGTTTATGTCTTACTCTTGATCACTTTTTTTGGAATCTTAGGCAATTGAATGTACAGTACGTGGAGAGTGCATTATCACTAAATCACCCGCAGAGTGGAGATTCCACCCACGCAATAATTGGAAATTTGAGGCAAAGCATAACGAGCACAAGCAAAGTTTCTGCCAATGGACATCCGGGTTAAACCCGGAGGTCCATTGGCTGAAACATTGCTTGTGTTTTTTTGTCGATATGTAGACAATTTGAAAGTTATAGTTTGGGTGATAACTCCACTCCGCGGGTGATTTAGTTACAATCCACTCTCCACGTACTGTACAACCGCGGTACAGTTAGTATGGGTCAATTGCGGAGTATTTCGGGCCACACCGCACGACACCAAAAGACCGTCTACAGCTAACTTTCGAGAGAGAGAGTTAACTAGACCCTTCAGTTGTTGAAAGCAGACAGTCTTTAGTATGATACAGTCTACACACAATGGTAAGCCGACCACTTCTAAGATTTGAAATGCTCACTCACATTAATAAACAGGATGTGTTTTATTTTGATCCTTTTCTCTGCGACAAAGTCAATTACAACACTTAAATCCGAAAGTCAAATATAATACTTGAACGCACATTGACACGGACGAAACTGAATTAGTTTTTATCAAAAGGAAACAGCGTTTAATCATGGACTGTATCTTTGAGCCAAAGTGAAAAATTCTATTTGTTTCACAAGAAAAGTTTTTTGATCAAAGCACAAAAAAATACATATTCTAGAAATGGAAGAATATTAAACTTCCCATATTAGAACGGTAGTATTTTTCCAAATAACCAAGAAATAATATTAACTACATGTCTGTATTCTGCTTTATCCCGTGATTTTTTATTTTTAATTTATTTTTTTTTTTTGGAGGGGGTGGGGGAGTGAACTTGAACGACACTTTCCACAACCATGGTCACAACGGGTCGAACGTTTTACGGGTGGAGGAAGCCAGAGTGCCTAGAGAGACCACCGAACAGCGGCGAGCAACTGTCAGACTCGCCAACGTACTGACTCCGCACAAGACTTCCAAGGAACCAACTTTGTCCCAGTGTTCTCCGATCGTTACCCCCTCCTCCCACTCTTTTTAGCGGAAGGGAAATGTTGTGTTTGTGTGTGTGCGTGTGCGTGTGTGTGTGCGGGTGGGGGGGGGGGGGGGGGGGGGCGACGGAGGGTCTATGAATTGAAATTTGTCAACAACATACAAGTACTCACACAATACCAATATCGAATGGAATTTTTTGATATACTGCCAAGCTGTAGTTCCCCGTTTTACATCTGCCAAAGCCGCCGAATTGTCAAAATGTTTGCAGTAACATGAGCATTCGCCATCGGTCCTTTGATGAAACAATAAAGCTGAGAGAAAATACCCTCTGGGTATTTTCTCCCAGCTTTTTGTTACATCAAATGACCGGTGGTGAATGCCTTTAGAAATACACAGTTCATGGATGAGTTCTTTTTTGTCATGAATTTTGCATACTGTTCTGTTGTTTGCACTTCTACTTTTCAACTAATGCTGGGAATATTTTTCAATACCAAAATGTCGATATTTTAAGATTCCCTCGGTGAGATAAATCAGCATTGGCTCGATGGCGACACCGAACGGTATTTACGGAGTACCGCCCATCTTTCGTCTAAGTAAGCACAAGAACCAACTTGCATCGTTTGACCTTATAAAAGATATAAATACAACACAAAAGCACCCCTCGGGGTAATCGCTGTCGTTCTTACACGCCCATGAATACATTTCTTTACCATTCTGGGTAATATTTTATGTTAAATACGAAAGTTATCCAAATAATCTGAACTTATCCAGATAAACTAACGAGATTCACGTTCACAGCAGAGAATGTCTTACCAGACACAGCTATTTCACATTCTGCTTGCAGAGAATTGAATGCCCTGTCTAATGGTTTAACACTGAAATCTACGGTAAGGTCAATTTCGCTACGAAAACAGCATTTATTTATTTATTTATTTATTTATTTATTTATTTATTTATTTATTTATTTATTTTAATTATTTATTTATTTACGCGCCAGTACAATGGCACATAACATTTACATATAACATTGACCAAATATAAGGCATGAAACGATAAAATAAACACAAAATCTGGAGAGACATACGGAGAAAAGATTGTGTAGGAGGGTATGCGTAGATCAGATGACTCCTTGGCAACGTTTTCACCCAACAACTCAACAATAAAGAACAGCTAATGAATGTCTAACACCATTATTTAGCATATGTGGCGTTGTTTCACTAATATCTCCGAATACGCTAAGGGCTCGTTATTGCTGAAAGGCTCTAAAAGGCATTGTATACGTATGTCATCACATGAGGTGTTATGCCGTGATCACATATTGCTCATTAATAAAGTCGCTGATCACACGATTTACCAATAATTAGTGTGGGAGCGACATTAGACATTACGAAAATATGTAAAGAGAATTTCTCAATATATCGTGTATAAAGGGGATAGTCCAGAAGGAGATTTCATCTTCTATGATAATAGTACAAGATGGGTGGAATCTCTTAACACCCAGAATTGTGAGCATTTTTTGCTCCAGGTTCATTTATCAAATAATGAGCACGAATTCGAAGTCGAGAGAATGTCTTTCTAATATCTTTGTTTACATATTCCAGGTTCCTCCCACCACTCGCACCATTTGCAAATGCAATGGTTGATCTATTCTTTAAAAAAAAACAATACTGGCACTTCGTGATGTTGCATCACAACTTTATTTTATTTTTTCCCTTTTCAGTCTAGATATTCCATTATTTTCTTTCTGTACTTTCTTCTACATACCTGTTCCTATCTACATACCTCGTACTCTCTTCCTCCCTCACCTAGGGGAAGGCAGGAAGACAGCCAATCTGGCTATGCCTCTCCCTGCCGGTATACTTAACTAACTTGTTGGTCTCAAACTCCAGGTTTGATTTCTGTGTTGTGATTTGTACATTATATGTAAATTGTGTTTTATTTTCTGTATACTGGTGAAATAAAATATATCTATCTATCTATTCTAATAGATATTTTTCAAACTCGAAAGATTTCGTCCCTTGGGTGCATTGAATCACCATCTGCTGGCCCTTGCATGCACTCAATGGATGATTTGTTTGAAGCGGCCAGCCGACTGAGTTTGTTGCAGGCATGCATCTTTCTGACTCACCACGTGTTATGCTGAGATTCTAATTTCTGTCCTTTTGCCAGAAACGTTTTGTTTTGGTTAAATGAAGACGTACTATCCCATAAAGGTTCAACATGCGAACTGCCAAGACACGTTTGGTACCCTTAGACCACGAAAGATGTTCCAGGGTACTGTTTTCCCTTATGAATGACTCAGCGATGCTATCATCGCCACTTCTTTCATCTAGATGAAACCAATATCTGATAATATACGTTATGGTGGATATAACCAATGGATGGGCATCAATTTCTCCCCTTGCAGAAAAGCGCCGGCATATTTAGCTCTACCTAATATATATTTTGTATACTTTTCGCTTGGAATTTATTGCATTGCTTTTTGTGTCCAGTGTGTTTATCAGCTATTTATTACTTTCCAAAGTGTGATTTACTGGGATTTCCGAGTTTGATTATAAAGGATAATTTTACAAGTGAATTATGCAATCAACTATTGTGTCATGTATCCGTGCGCGCAAACGAAGACGCTTTGTCGTGTGTGTAATGGGAACATCATTGTTTGTTTGTTTATTTTAACCCTTTACCTAACATGAAAAGCAGACGACCCTTGCAAAAAAAAATTCTTGAATAACTATTATTTTCATTTTTTGTCTCTAAAACATAGGTTATGACCCCTCATAGGAACGAGCTCGACGAGCTCGTTCCAATGAGGGGTCATAACCTATGTTTTAGAGACAAAAAAAATGAGAAATAATGAAAATTAATTGGCGATTTTTGAGGACAGCGCTGGTCGGTTTTGGCCGTTACGTTAGGTAAAGGGTTAAATAATACAATTATCGTTAATAATGGAAAGTAATAAAAAGAGTAATCGCTTGACTGGACTGGTTACGTGAAATAATTCATTCGAGACGAGGGACTATATTGTAAAACACCCGTGCGCATTCGCACACTCGTGTTTGCACAACGTCCCTCGCCTCTCATGAATTATTTCACGTAACAAGTCCAATCAAGCGATTACTTTCTATATATTACTGTGGTGTTTGTTGGGTCTGAGTGCATGTACTCCACAAACTTTACTATCATATAATGCAATGGGCTGGACTGTATAATGAATGGAAATGCTTCACATCATCTGTGTTGTTCAAATCGTCAAGTAGAATGTTTTGTCAGAGAAGGAAGATAACCTTCGGGCTTTTTTCTGTCAGAGAGAGGTAATTATCTTTGCATGTTGATTTGAAAAATACTCGAAAGTATTCATACGATCTACACACTTCAACCTTTCATTCCACATGCCCTAAAATACGTTATGATTCGCGAGAAACAGTTCAGATTCTCATGAATTCCTGCAGCGAGAATCAATTTTCCGTTTTGCATTTAAAATTTGACTGCACTGTTATATCCTTGTCAGGATTGTGAGTGCAACCAGTTCAAAATTTATAGTAAAAGCCAAACCTGAATTACTGTTTGTGGGTTGCCGTGGGTTATCAATGCTTATATGGATTGGTGCGATGTTTACCGGAAATCCGTCTGACACGGAATCTGAACGGCTGGGGTGAGTGAGGGCGAGGCGGGGGCATCCTTGTGTAACGCCAATATCAGATTCTGTTTTTGTTTACATGAGCACCGATGTGCGGTACTTCGCAGGCAATTTTATCGCCGAAACGAAATAGAAAACGAAACGCGAAAATTACAGGGCCTTTTCTCATTTTAATAACATACTATTTCGAGTTATGGATGCTTTATTAACATGAGACAACGTATGTTTGGTAATTTTTGGTATCTTATGAGGTAAACTTATTTAAAAACGTAATAAATAATTGCCGGTATCATTTCACTCTTCACGAGGCGACGAGTGATAAATTTGAAGAAGTTTCCATTCAAAGCGAGGTCACCAAAGGTCAACTTGGATGTAGTTCCACTGCAGGCGTAAATTTTAACTATTGAAATCCCATTGCTGTCGTGTTCACCACGGTTGGTGTGTAAAGCTACAATTTATGTCATAGGCCTTTTATATATAGTAGAATAGGTCATCAGGGTATAAAATATGATCTGTGGTTCTTAACCCTTTACCTAACATGAAAAGCAGACGACACTTGCAAAACAAATTCTTGAATAACTAATTTTTTTCATTTTTTGTCTCAAAAACATAGGTTATGACCCCTCGTTGGAACGAGCTCAACGAGCTCGTTCCAACGAGGGGTCATAGCCTATGTTTTTGAGACAAAAAATGAAAAAATAATGAAAATTAATTGGCGATTTTTTAGAACAGCGCTGGCCGGTTTTGGCCGTTACGTTGGGTAAAGGGTTAACGAAGGATGGCAATCTATTTGACAGGGATGGATATTTTTGTTTCATTCTATGTAATTTAGAAGACGGTTGTCAAGACTTTTGCAAAATAATTCACTACCACAGTTTGATAATGTAATACCGTGGTAATTGTTGTCGTGTTGATGAGTGGTCTTATGATATTGCTGCGGCATCCGTCAGGGAAAGTGTATGGCATCAGAAAGGCACTTAACAGTGGCCAGGAGAGTGGTGAAAGCATCATTATTGAATATTTCATTATTTCGTTTGTTACGAAATCAAGTTCACAATGATAAGCGTGATCAGAATACACTGACAGAATACTCTTTTCCGCCCAATACCTTTGGTTTGAAAACAGTTACGACTTGAACTGCACCCGTTAAGAAAAATAAAGTACTTAAAACCTAAAAAACTGCAGTTACAAAAGAGAGCAGAGAATTACAATTCTCGAGCCGCTTGCCTCTCAACAACAGCATCAACCCCACAGCTGATGGCGGAAAAGAGTGGGCGGGGACCTCGAGAGCTATCTTCGACAGGGGATCCATCCCAGAACAACTGGTATGAGAGACCAGCGTACTTATCCACTGGCCACCACACCACGCGGTGAGCATAGTAACTTAGTGGTTAGGGCATTATGCTTTAAACCGAAAGGTCGACGGTTCGGTGTAGGCAGAGGTAACTGCGTTGTGTCCTTACGCAAGACACTTAATCGCTTTTGCCCACGTGGGAAAACGGTTCCGCTGCGTATTAACCCTTTACCCAACGAATCGGTCGCATCCGCCCGCGTAAAATGCAAATTCAACAATTGAAAAAATCTTTTTTTTCAAAATTTTCTACAAAGCCATATCATGTGACCCCTCGTTGGAACGAGCTCTTCGAGCTCGTTCCAACGAGGGGTCACATGATATGGTTTTGTTGAATTTTTTTTGAAAAATTTAAAAAACTGATATTTAAAATAATAAATTTTGATATCGTCTGCGTTGGGTAAAGGGTTAAGGTATACTTCACGTCCACTGTGAACTTGACTTCAACTGCTGCAGTTCTGTTTGTACGGGGTTAATAAGTCGGAGATACTGATTGTTGTTTACCGCTGTTCGGTGGTTCACTCCGGGTACTCCTGCTTTCTCTACCCGTAACACTGCCAGACACGCTGTGACCACGGCTGTTGAATAAACAGACTAAAGTTACTCACATATTGATTTCAGTGACCGCGTCTACTTCCTTGGGAGACGTTGGTCTTCCAGGCACATTTTGAAAAGAATCCTTTCATTTCGTGCCAGACGTTTTTTTTTTGTTTTCATCTTTTCTTTCTCAAATCACAATACCCCCGTTCTTCGGCACCTCTTCTAATTGTTTATTACGGCGTATGTGGAAATATTGTATAGTTCATCCATTTAACCCTTTACCCAACGAATCGCCCGCATCTGCCCGCGTAATATGCAAATTCAGTAGTTGAAAAAATATTATTTTTCAAAAAATGTCAACAAAACCATATCATGTGACGCCTCGTTGGAACGAGCTCGTCGAGCTCGTTCCAACGAGGGGTCACATGATATGGTTTTGTTGGCATTTTTTGAAAAATTTGAAAAAATGATATTTAAAATAATAAATTTTGATATCGTCTGCGTTGGGTAAAGGGTTAATGTGCTATGCTCTTTCATATTGGCTTAGACGGTACAAATGCACAGTTTGAAATCGAAGAGAAATACTTCTGCTTGGAAAATAGGTTTGTGTTTCAGTATTTTTTTTGGAGCCCATGAACTACTAAGTTTCCAGAATCCAAACATTCTTAACCCCCAGGGGGCCGCTTTTTCGATCCACGAGCAGGATACTCTCATTGAGTAGGATGGCTTCAAAGCTAAAGAGTGGTGTTGATCAATCAATATTTTCAGCGTGCAGCCCCAAGGCTGCACGTTGTAAATTTTAATTGGTCTACCCCCAAATAATAAATATAGCCTCTTCCAACTGACATGGAAGATACCACCAATGTTCAAAGGGTTACTACAAAAAAATTAGAAAATGCTGCAACTGTTTCAACCAGTGCAAGAACCCTTTAAATCCTCTGTTGAGACAGGTAGAATAGTTCCGTGTTGATATAAAGCTGTGAATGATTCCTTCGTGAATGTGAGCAGTGAGTTTCAGCACATGCAGTTGTATTCTATTTATTTATTGTTATTATTTATTTATTTATTGGTGTTTAAGGTCACATATTTCTGCACAATGGCTAGTCATGACCGTGACAGTTTTACGGGTGGAGGAAGCCGGAGTACCCGGAGAAAACCACCGAGCAACGGCGAGCAACTGTCAGCTCCCCAACATACTAACTCCACACAAGCAGGGTTAGCATTGGTTGAAGGCAAGTGCACCATCGACGTGCAGTACGCCTTAGTACACAGCGCCACCGTGCCCCGACGTGGGCAATGGGGGTGAAGTGTCTTGCCCAAGGACACAACGCGGTTGCCGGTGGGATTTGAACCGACGACCTCTCCACTTGCAGCCTGCCTGCGGTTATATTCATATTGGTTTCAAGATTTCAAACATCTCCTGTATTGTTCCAAAAAATATATTTTTTTCTTATGCATTATGGAATTCTTAATCGTACTTTCAGTTGGAATTTTCAATTTGACGTGTTGTTTGGCGTATCCTATGTGTTTTAATTACCTGTCTAACATCCATTGCACACGTTTGTCAAAATCTTGTAATACACGATAATTTTGTGAAAATAATTTTCAAACAAATTTAAGTTATTTAAAAAAAAAAAAATGTCCTATCATTTTGTCATGGAGATGTACATGAATCGTTTTAAGAGAGCACAGTGCTTTCATTGGATGATTGCTCTTTGCCATCGAATGAATATTATACCAGAATCCGACAACTGTAAAGCGGAGCAATTTCCATTGGAGCCAGATAGCAATTTATCAAAAACATCGTCTCAAATCAATACATCTGGGCATCTCATCAACCATGCAGTGGCTTGACAAACTTATGAATGACTGAAACACAAGGGCACTGCTCGTCAGAACATTCTGTACCAAGTTCAATAATGTTATCTGAGAATAACAAGAGGCACTACAGAAAAATCGTTAGCTGAAAGACTTTATGCGAAGTCGCAAATACATGAACCAGTGGACGATCGATATTTCTGTTGCCATTTGCTTCTAAATAGTGCATTGTAGAGTTTCGCATTTAATTAACGTCTCGACAAAAAAGATAATATGAATGCACTCTTCAGTGTAAGTAGACCTTATTAACGATTCGCACCTAATGGAATTTGACATGTCGACGGTTTGAAATTGAATTAGTATAACCAAGAACACATCTGCTCTAAATCTGATGGCTGTCGACTTCGGTGCTCGTATTCAGTAAACCGCTATAGGTCCCACAATAAAGACCCTGTCTCAAAACAACCAGGAAATATCCGGTTGGAAAAGTGAGATAGGGCTAAAAAAACAAAATGTTTTTATTCTCATGCAATCCCTCATTGTATTTTAATCCCCTCACTGGGCATTTGTTTTGCCTTTCAGTGTCCTCCAATATTAGTACAAACTTAGGGAGACCCGAAACTTTTTACATTTTTTAATTGATGCATATTTGTTTAGTTGCGTCTCCAATTTTCGCCTTGCTATAGGCACTCTCCCATAAATTGTAACCAGGCAAATCCCCATAGATTAAATACTTTTACTTCAAAGATAATATGAAGAGCATCGAAAGAAAATGAAACCTTTGAATAGCAGTACCTACAGTTTGTTTTTAGAGGAATGTGGGTTTTTTTCAAATTAAAAATGAATTTATTTGTATAAATATGCACTTTCTATATTTCTGTGTGCAAAAAGAAGGCCGAAATCCTCTCCACGTTTGCTCACTTTTGCAAACGAAAATTAAAAATAAAACCCTCCCTCCCTCCCTCCCTCCCTCCCTCACTGATTTGAGTAAAAATTGCCTGAGAATAAATTAATTTATTTTGTGTGGCCTAATCAACTTACGTTATGTGGACAATAGGCCCCCACGAAGCTTCGAAGATTCGAGTCGATGTTGACATTGAATCGGCTTTCCTGATTCATATACTTTCGAACTGGATAACTCATGTTTTTTTTATTTTTTTTTATTATTGAAAAACATAAATGTTCAAATACAGAATAACAAGAAGAGAAGAAAAGACAGACTCTTTCACACAAAGTTAAATGGATACAACGATCTGATTTACAAAACATCGTCAAAGCAAAATGCGTGTGATGTACTGCCACACCACCCTTGTCGTGAATACCTTGAGGTTTGAATATATGTTTGTTGAGTATAACTCAATATGTTGTTGGTACGTGGGACTTTCGCCAAAAGCAAGAGCAGGTGACACACAGCCTTTTTTACTGCATGAATAAATATATTTTTTTAAATTAATATGTTTATGTTTTTTGACAAAGAGACGCTGAAAAATAAATATCTTCTATCGGTAGAATCATGCCACAGAAATATATTTTCCTGTTGCATTTTCGGTTCAACTGGCTGTTCGGCGCGCTTGTCTGCCTTAAAAGTCACGCGGTTACACCAGAACTTACAAAGTGGAGCGCGGGAATCCCACGCTCCACTTTGCAAGTACTGTTGTTGCAATGTAACTTGTCACTTCTAGACTCATGTACTCATGCTCCCTCTGGTAATTAGGTAATTTTGTAAAATACATAATTTCACGAAAATTGTGTCGCGCCGTTTCCGATTCGATTCGGTTTCGATGACGACGTCGACATTGGGCCCCAATTCGATTCGATTCGAGGATTGAAATTCTTTTTCTCTGGGCCCTCAAGGACGGGACATTGCAACAAAGATATATATTCGTTATACAGTTTGTTATCGACCTATATTTTCCGTGTCAGTTAAGGGAACGTCTCTCTTCCTTGTATGACTCTACCTCCGGCACTCAAGGCATATGCCTTTTTTCTCAAGGTTTAACTCTTTTTTCTTTTTGAAGATCCTGGCCACACTGTTCCAAACACTATCAGACAGGTGACCCTCCAAATAAGTGTATCTGCAAAAATCATGTTACATTGCAAAACATTCTCTTTAGAGTTTTAGTTCTGGACCTTTCATGCTTCTTACTTCCAACTATAACACTTAATTTATCGATTAATGGGTGAATAGAAAAGTCCTGCCATAATCAACATTTTGAGTTCCATAAGCCTTCAAAACAGCTCCGATAAAAGTGTCAAACATCAGATTGGTGGCTTTATACAGAATATTCATTAGGTTGTTGCTTGATAAGTAATAGGAACAAAATCTTCATAAGAAAATTCTATAGCAATACAATTGAAGGTATTAGCAGGCACTTTGCAACAAATTGTAACAAATCAACTAGTTATAAACAAGATTTTCTAACTCAAAAGAGTGAAAAAGTACCACAACTCTGAAAAAATGTGGGAAGAAACACATGCTACAGCAGCTACACAGGCATTGTTTCCCCATGATGCTCGATCACAACACCAAATATCCTTCACATTGGAGTAGCAATGGTTCAGATACAAGGGAGAATGTTGGTACATGTAATGATGAATGGGTAAGAGGACAGAGGTCACCACTGGCACTGCACGGCGCTAGATGCACTTTTGATTTTCCAACTTCCAGGTCTGGGGCATAATAATCGCAACACACCCACCTTATCAGTTCATAATTTCAGTAAAATAAAAGAAATTATCAATTTGAATTAATCAATAGATGATGGAAAATATTTGGCTTCCTTCGCCTTCTCGTACTATTTAATTACCACAAACAATATCAGTTTGATGCCGACAAACGAAACTGAAGGCATGTGGTTTGGTTAAAAAGTAACTCGGCAGGAATAATGAAGAAATTGCGAATATTTCGTTTGTTTAAAAGCCAATTGCAGCTAATATTGACCGTGCATTCGATAATTCGTTTCGGTTTTGACCACACAGCCACGCCACAGCCACGCTGACACTCCGTGACAGCGGTTATGTTTATTGTGATATGCAAATTGGGGGATGGTTTCCGGTGAAGGAGATTTGTCACATTTGTCAGTGTAAAGCGATCATAAAAGACACTGATCGACGCTTGTATTACTATGGTTGGTTGCAAGAAAAAACTAAATTCTCAGCATCGTCCAAGCGCACCTTATTTAAAAGCACGAATGCATCATTTTCAACCCATCTTCAATCGGTCCTTTGCAGACATCAAACATACCCGCCTTCAAATTCCATGGTTACTAGGAAGTAAATAACTTCGCAGCGACAGGGGGAATTTAACACGCTCAATATAGTTCCAGGTCACTTGGAATATACTTTGTGAAAAAGTGATTTCTGAAGCATTCTGCTTACTTTGTTATGAATATTGCCTTATTTTATGTGTATCGTCCCGATTGTATACACTCGGTTATTTTTTTTACAAGTGGTTCATGTTGTCTTTCTAGTGCGCAATAATTCAGATTTTTTGTCAACAAAAAAGTTCAGACGGCCTGTAAACACGAGAGGGAATTTCGAACCATATTTTGCAGTTATGACATTAACAGCTCAAGTATTTGCTGTCACCTGTTTGCAAATCCGCTCATACATTGTCTCGAACAAATAAGGGGCGTGATCACGTCCTTGCATTCTTACGATTGCCCAAATTGAGTGTTTCTGCAAGAACCACATCGTAACACATGACCGGAAAAACATCATTGAAACATGGCCACATCCGGAACATCCAAAATTTGTGTTGGTGTTATTACATTCAAACGTCAAAACCCACCAGAGTGTGTGTCAAAAAAATGCTTTCTCCGAGTCTGTAGTTTGTTATCATTATATTGAGGACAAGGCTTTCGAATTACCGATTATTTTGTGGTTTTACCGGTTCGTTACTTATGCCATTTGCAAATTAATCTTCTTCAAAATCATAAAATTCACTTTTTTTCCTGAAAAAAATTATATGTACCTTTTCTATGCACTTTACTCATTATTTTGATATATAATTTGCCTTTCCTTACTTCTCTTATCTGTTTCTGAGGCATTGGGAAAAATGTCAACAAATTGACCAAAGTTAGGTTGGACGACCCCTTAATCCCAGTTAATCCCTCGATTATACCCAGTCTACTGATGGGCTATATGGGGGTTGCGGTAACCGGTTCTCATCAGATCACCGAAGTTAAGCAACGTCGAGCCCGGTTAGTCCTTGGATGGGTGACCGTCTGAGCGATCGATTCTGACTCCCGCGTTGTGTCCTTGGGCAAGACACTTAACCCCGATTGTCCACGTGGGGGCACGATGATCCCCTGTACCAAGGCATACTGCACGTCGATGGTGCGCATGTATTCAACCAATCTAACCCTGCCTGTGCTGCAGTGCGGAGTTACGATGTTGGGGAGCTGGCAGCTGTCCGTCGTTGCTTGGTGTTTCTCTCCGGGTACTCCGGCTTCCTCCACCCGTAAAACTGGCACGGTCATGATTAGCCATTGTGTATAAGTATGTGACCTTAAACCCCAATAAATAAATAATAAATAAATAAATAATAGATAGGCTATATTGGAGCACGGTGGCTCGGTGGTTACAGCATTGAACTTCAAACGTAAAGGTCCACTGTTCGATTCTGACCAGTGGTAACGGCGTTGTGTCCTTTGCCGAGGTACTTCATCCCGATCGCCAACGTGGGGGCACGGTGGCGCTCTGTACTAGGGCGTAATGTGCGTCGACGGAGCAGTTGTCTTCAACCAATGCTAATCCCGCTTGCGCAGACCGAGTGTGTTGGAGAGTCTGAAAATTACTCGTCGCTGCTCTACTGTGCCCTTAGGTTATTCCGGCTTTTTTCCACCGGTAAAACTCTTCGACATGAGATGCCCCTCCCTGTCTGCCGAAAGTATCGTTAAACCCCATTTATACCATGATTGCCTATTGAACTATATATAAAAAGCCTATGACATAAATTTTAGCTTTACACACCAACCGTGGTGAACACGCCAGCAATGGGATTTCAATAGAAACAATTACACCTACATTGGAACTACATCCAATTTGACCTTAGGTGACCTCTCCTTGAAGGCAAACTTGTCTAAATTTATCACTCGTCGCCTCGTGCAGAATGAAATGAAACCCGCAATTATTTATTACGTTTTTAAATACGTTTACCTCATAAGGTACCCAAAATTAACAAACACGTTATCTCATGTTAATAAAGCATCCATAACTCGAAATAGTATGTTATTAAAATTAAAAAAGGCCCCGTAATTTGCGGTTTCGTTTTCTATTTCGTTTCGGCGATAAAATTGCCAGCGGAAGTACCGCCCACCCGTGCTCATGTAAACAAAAACAGATTCACACGCGTGAATATTGATTTATTTAAGATTTAAACTCTTATTAATCTGACGATCATGGTATAAATAAAATATACCCAAAGTAGCTTGGTGTACCAAATGTTCACCACCCATAGGCTCGCGGTTAACTCCACTTCACCACTCGTGGTGAACATTTGGTACACGAAGCTACTTTGGGTATATTCTATATATAAATATGACTAAAAAACATTTTTTTCTCATTTTGTAATTATATAATATATTTTGGCTTCGGTGTTTGACTTACCACAGAAAATAATCAACTAGGTGCTGCGAATTTTCCATTGTCAATAAAGAACCGTTTAAGTACGTGTAGAGTGTATTATCACTAAATCACCAGCAGAGTGGAGATTCCACCGAGGAATAATTGCAAATATGTTGCAAAGCATAACCAGCACCAGCAAAGTTTCAGCCAATGGACCTCCGGGTTCAACCCGGAGGTCCATTGGCTGAAACATTGCTTGTGTTTTTTGTCCATGTGTACAAAATTTGAAAGTTATAGCTTGGGTGATAACTCCACTCTGTGGGTGATTCAGTTACAATCCACTCTCCACGTACTGTATGTCTGCTATCAACTATGTGATTCGAACACATTTATTTTTAGCCTTCTTTTCACCACGACCTTCATTTTGATGTATAAATTATGTATATTTATTTATTTGAAATTCATGGAACTTCAGACTTGGGAATTTCACAGTAAATTGTTTTTCCTTACTTATATAATATATAGCATCTTAACACGCCGCTCTGTTGAATAGCGTCCAAATGTGGCGTTCGGTCTTTCGTCATTCAAATTATTCACGAAAATTTTCAACTGTCAAGTTATCTTATATTTTGTGTCAGCTACTTTTATTTTTGATCTGTATGGTTCGCTTGTCATTTCAAGTTTACTTGTTTCTTCACATTTCAAACAATACATAACCTCCAAGTCGGATTCACATGCATTAACTACACTGATCGTCGCGTGATTCCCTGTATCTCAACAAAAGCCCGGAGACAGCTGGGGTGGCTTGGTAAAGTGACCAATCACAATTGGGACGTAATCATCTACTCTGTTCAATCCTATTTATCTCCCTTGACTACGCAGAATGTGGCGTGATTCATGTGTCCCGGCAAAGAACCGAGCATTGCCTGAGGCAGCTCAGCAAAGTGGCAAATCATAACCGAAAAAAATTCTTCACAATATGACAAAGTTGATTTAAAGATTCTACCAATACTTTAAAAGTGGACGATTTTTTAAAAAAAAATACACTGGTGGATACACACGATATATACAATATTGGAACCTAAGTTTCAGCCCCTCCACTTTCCGTTCCTCGGTTCCTAGAACGATCACAAACCGGTGGACCTTCAGTTTGAAATTTGAAAGCATGCCCACAGGTTGGGGTAGCATTATAAATCATTCAGTTTTGAAGAAATCTGTACATTTGAAAAACCTCATGCAAAATCTTCATTTCCCTGTGCATATAGAATGAACAGGCCTGGCCAGCATGAAGATCACAGATGCAATTCTCTTTATAAAAGACCCGATCGCAACAGCTGCATCCTGGTGTATACAGCAAACAAGTCAAGCTATTGCAAAGAACAGTGGACGGGTTGTTTGGGGACGTAGCTAGAGAGTCTTTAATGTTTAATGGGGTAGGGGTCTGTAAGATTTCTAACTGGGGTTTGGGTCCCATCACGACATGCCATATGCATGTTCCGAAGGCAAGCAGCCCGATACTGGGGGAGAGTTCGAGTGGGGGCATCTCCCATTGGATGGTGGTGGGGGTGGCGGTGGTGTGTGTGTGGGGGGGAAGGGGGTCCACCTCCGGCTTAAATCCAGACATTTTATTCACAAGAAATATTCATTTTCCCGGTAGGTCCATGAGTTTTCAATTACACTGACCAGGCTACACAAGGACTATAGACTGACAGCTATAAACATTCCACTGTTTGGATGAATTGCTGTCAGTCTATAGTGACGCGGTGGCTCGATGGTAGACTGTTGGACTTCAGTGCTAGAGGTCCCGAGTTCGATCCCCGTCAGGGACGACCCGCGTTGTGTCCTTGGGCAAGACACTTTATTCCGGTTGCCTACATGGGGGCACGATGACGCCGTGTACTAAGGCGTACTGCACGTCAATGATGCACATGTCTTTAGCCGCTGTAACCTGCTTGAGCGGAGCTTGAACAGAGTTAGAATGTTGAGGAGCTGACAGTTGCTCGTCGTTGCTCGGTGGTTCTCTCAGGGTACCCCGGCTTCCTCCACTGTCACTGTCACTGAACTGTCACGGTCACAATTAGCCATTGTGCATAAGTATGTGACCTTAAACCCCAATAAATAAATAAATCTATGCTGTGTTCTCATTGTCACGTTTCCTCGTTTTTTGACTCGTCCACCGGACGAGGTAATAGGGAGAAAATGTGTCCATGAGAACACAATGTATTCAAACTTTTTCCGGAGATAGTAAGTAACAAGAGTCCATAAGAGCCACAAGTCCAGGTCCCTACCAGTAAGAAAGTTGGATCGTTTTTGCAGAAACGCCGTAAAATCGTTCGGCCGGTTTTGAAGGGTTTTACGGTTCGGGATTCCGGTTTGCCACAGGGTCGTAACCGAACCGGAAAATAAAAATGTCGCTAGGCTCTACACAGAGATCCAATGGCGTCCAACAGTATTCAAATTAAGTCATCTTTGTTTCAAGAAGCGTATGGCGACCCTCTCTGAATCAAGCTTGCCAAATTCAGCTCGATATAAGTTTATTTGTGAGATAAGTAAAGAGCAACACATTTATAACTTTTCCAAAGTGTGATTTACTGGGATTTCCGGGTTTGATTATAAACGGTAACATGTATCCGTGCAAGTAAACGAAGACGCTTTTCCGTGGATATAATGGGAACTTCGTTGTTTTTTTTAACCCTTTACCTAATATGAAAAAGCAGACGACACTTGTAAAAAAAAATTCTTGAATAGCTATTATTTTCATTTTTAGTCTCAAAACATAGGTTATAACCCCTCAGTGGAACGAGCCCGACGAGCTCGTTCCAATGAGGGGGTCATAACCTATGTTTTAGAGACAAAAAATGAAAAAATAATGAATATTAATTGGCGATTTTTGAGAATAGCGCTGGTCGTTCTGTTAGGTAAAGGGTTAAAAAATATAATTATCGTTAATAATGAAAAGTAACAAATGTCGAGGCGAGGGACTATATTGTAAAACACTCGTACGCATTCGCGCACTCGTGTTTGTACAACGTCCCTCACCTCTCGTGAATTATTTCACGTAACCAGTCCAGCCAAGCGATTACTCTCTATTTAATTCAGATTGTTTGAGGATATAATGGTCATGAATCTACAAATTATCAAATTTAAGGATCAAAGACTTCCATTCTAGCATTTCGCCGTAAATCGTAAATTTACACAAATAACATTTTCGTGGAGCTCTAACACAATAAAAGGACGCCGTAGTTCAATTTTGTAACCAGAGCTTTCACGAGGTGGGAGGGTAGAATATTAAAGTAACGGACCTCCACGAGGGACAAAAGGGCCCCTAGTGCAGACAGGACGGCCCTAGGGCATCCTCCCCTGAGCAAATTTAACAAATTTAATTTACACACGCTCTTAAATACCCTCTGCCTGCATTTCCTATGAATAATTTAGCATTTTATCTCACAAAAATTGCAACTGGGCAATTGCAACATGCAAATAATATAATAATAAGAATTCAGAAGCCCTTAAAAATCGTCAGAGAGTCATTTCAATTAAAGAGAGAGAGAGGGGGGGGGTAAAGAGAACGGAGAGAGAGAGAGAGAGAGAGAGAGAGAGAGAGAGAGAGAGAGAGAGAGAGAGAGAGAGAGAGAGTCATACTGGATTTTAGACGAAATTGGCGAGATAGGATCAGGACAATGGGTTTTTAGGTGACCTGTGTGATGAAGAGAAACCTTTAGGGGTGTACTGCTATTCGAACTGAGGCTGAGGGCGCTGAAACTCAGGGGAAGATGTGTAATTTTGGTGTAATGGAACACTGTCTCTCAGAATGTCGAAAAACATCAGTCCGACAGCAGAAGTAACTTCACGGGGAGTATAATGGGAAAGTGGGATGGGAGAACGAATGATAGGTGGTTATTGGATAACACAAAGGAGAGAGTTAGTACGGTACGGCCGCCGTGGATTGGTCACTTTCCACGGGTGGGCAATATCTCCACGGACGCATAATATTAGATTTCAAACACTTATTGTAGGAATAATCATCAAAAATTTAATAAATTCATTAAATAAAATTTTGCTGATAATGATTTTTATTATCTGTTAACCCTTTACCCAACGAATCGCCCGCATCCGCCACGTAATATGCAAATTCAGCAGCTGAATAAATATTATTTTTCGAAAAATTTCAACAAAACCATATCATGTGACCCCTCTTGGAACGAGCTCCTCGAGCTCGTTCCAAAGAGGGGTCACAGGATATGGTTTTGTTGAAATTTTTTGAAAAAATTTAAAAAATTATATTTAAAATAATAAATTTTGAAATCGTCTACTTTGGGTAAAGGGTTAAAACATGCGTGGACATCGCTGCACACGCGAGAATTACGAACAGTCCACGACACATGTACTGTATGCTGATCGGTGAAATTTGGAAGAATGAGGTACGGGATATCATGAAAAAGTTCGTTTTGGGTTGTTGAAGGGTGAGAAGAGGCGTGGTGATGGGTGACAGGGGCTAGTCGTGGACTTTTCATCTGAGAACTGCCACAAATCAGCGGCTGGTCGAAGTGTTATCATTGTTTTATCGACATTTCCAGATCTACATGATCGATTTAAACAGAAGATGGTGATAGACAAATCGTTAAAAAATTCATGAACTGTCTCGCCGCCGCACGACAGAATCTAATGGTACCCTTCCACGATAGGACGCTTTTCATTTGTATCAACAAGTTTTTAAATAATCTCCCAAGACTGATGGCAACAAGAATTTTCTATTCTTCATGCCGCCAGACATAACACTTCAGACTAAGTGGGAAGCTGGGAACAAGACAATAACTTATTTCCATAGTATTTATTCAGTAATGTCGGTAATTTACACACGTAATAATAAGGGGTTTCTCTCTTTATTCATTGAATTTAAAAACTCTATGATTCAGAATGATTACGTCCTGCCGGGGGAGGGGGACTGGGGAGTCTTTTTGGCAAACAACGCTAGCTAAACTATTTGAAAATAGTGAACAAAATAAGCTAAATTGCTTGTTGGTTCACTTATCATCCTTTATATCAAAGCACTTTTGAGTCGGCGATTATCTGAGTCGGGCTTGGCGGCCAAGTAGTCACTACCCTAAACGTAGCGTGTCGGAGTATACGATGTGGGGCTATTGTGCGATCTGTGAGATTTTAGGGAATTAATGGATTACCAGCAACGGATTCTTCTTTGTTTCAAAAACATAGCTTATGATCATCACTGGAACGAGCTCAACGAGCTCGTTCCAGTGATGGATCATCAGCTATGTTTTTGAGGCAAGCATTGACAAAATAATCAAAATGTGAATGGCGATTTAATGGTGATTTTTGTGGATAGCGCTGGACGTTTTTGGGCCGTTACGTTAAAGTCCGCTCCATATTTTCGCACGTTTGCACAGGCGAATACCACTGAACTGGGGCGTGTTGAGACTAATGCCATGTAATCAGGAGATGTATGTTTAGCATCAGATACATGATTTTATCTAACAATCATATAGATTTTGGCCTGAAAACCACGAGAAACGGTACGTATCACATAATGTGTTCCGCTAATGTAGTCTCGCTCCGGGTTCTGAGGGTCTTCGACTCGTCGTGATCTGCGCTTACAATCCGGAGCGAGACTCGGATACATATTTTGTACATCCACATAATGGTAATAATCTCTATGTATAAGGCTATTTGCTGGATAACAGAATTTAAAGTTTTGGCCACTGAGTGGAATCTTCATAGATAGAGGTAAATTACAGTATGAATTATAGGAAACAATGCTGTTTTTTAATAAAGTGGAGCCCACTTAACTGGATATCTCTTAATTGTATATCCCTGTTAATTGAATATAATTTTCCAACACAAAACCATTTATCATACCTCCAGTACAAATTTAACCTGTTAATTGAATATAGGTTATAGAGTAAACTCCTGTTAATTGAATAAAAAATCTTGTAACATGTCGAGAAATTACCCTGACTCTCCCCAGTTTTCTTTTGTTTATAGACCTATTTGGCCTCAGTACATCCAGTATGGGCATTTAATCTATTATATCTTGTTTGACAGAGCTCGTTGTTGTGCGCCAAGTTTGCGCGTTCAAAACAAAACATAAGATAGAAAATGATTTGGGATGAGAAGTTATCTCACGAGAGAAACTGTCACTGCCAATTTGGTCACTTACGAATCCAAAAATCACGTCGAGAAAAACGAATTCGCAGCAAATGAATAGCCCTTTACCGAACACGACAAGCAGACTACACTTGCAAAATGTTTTTGGAATAACTGAGTGAGAAGATTTATTCTTTGCCTCTAAAATATAGCTTATGACCCTTATTGGGACGAACTCAACAAGCTCGTTTGAATGAGGGATCATAAGCTACGTTTTGGAGACAAAGCTTGGAAAAAGTAAATCGATTTTTATGAATAACGCTAGCTAGATATGGCTACAGTACCGTCGCCGTGGACTGGTCGTAGTCCACGTGTGGGCAATGATGTCCACACATGCGTTTACGGGGTAATAAAATTCATTATCACCAAAATTTTAATTAATGGTTATTCCTATAATTAGTAATTAGTGTTTGCACCACCCCGTGGAAAGTGACCAGTCCACGGCGGTCGCACTGTATCACGTTTGGTAAAGGGATAGTCGAGTACACTGGCGGGCGGACGGGCGGACGGGCGGTTGGTTTATGGTTTATGGGGCGGGCGGTCGAGCAGACGTGCGTAACCTTTCTCGTTAGCGCGATAATTTAATTTTTTTTTAACCCTTCACTAACATGAAAAGCAGACGACACTTGCAAAAAAAATTCTTGAATAACTAATTTTTTTCATTTTTTGTCTCCAAAACATAGGTTATGACCACTCGTTGGAACGAGCTCGTTCCAACGAGGGGTCATAACCTATGTCTTTGAGACAAAAAATGAAAATATTCTGAAAATTAATTGGCGATTTTTGAGAATAGCGCTGGCCGGTTTTGGCCGTTACGTTGGGTAAAGGGTTAATGGATTTGGTCAATATTTGGTTGTGAGACCTTCTTGACAATGTCTTGAAAGAGTTAAAAAAAACGGTGCGGTTTGGCCACACACAGTGGAGTTATCACCCACAATTAGTTAATTTTGGCCTGTTTTCAGGTCTTTAGCACTATAACTTGAACAAATAACATTGAATTTGGTCAATATTTGGTATGTGCGACTTTCTTAACGATGTCTTGATCGAGTTACAATACTGGTTGGGTTCTGCAATACTGAGTGGAGTTATAGCCCTTAATTGGTTAATTTTTGCCGGTCGTCAGCTCGTTAACACGATAACGTGAACAAATACCAATGGATTTGAATTTTTTATAATGACAAGCCTTATACAGTACGTGGAGAGTGGATTGTAACTAAATCACCCGCGGAGTGGAGTTATCACCCAAACTATAACTTTCAAATTGTGAACATATCGACATAAAAACACAAGCAATGTTTCAGCCAATGGACCTCCGGGTTTAACCCGGAGGTCCATTGGCAGAAACTTTGCTTGTGCTCGTTATGCTTTGCAACAAATTTCCAATTATTGCGTGGGTGGAATCTCCACTCTGCAGGTGATTTAGTGATAATGCACTTTCCACGTACTGCAGGTGCGTAAAACTCCACCCCACATCGGCGATGCGAAATCCCTGTTTAATATTTTCTCTGTACCAATTACTCTTGAACGAAACGTCCTTGTACCAAACATTTCCGTACAGTACCGCAATATCTCCTACTGCCCAAAATCTTTTAAAAAAACAGCAAAAGGTCTTTAAATAATAA
Source organism: Pictodentalium vernedei (assembly GCA_031216915.1). Lineage (NCBI taxonomy): Eukaryota > Metazoa > Mollusca > Scaphopoda > Dentaliida > Dentaliidae > Pictodentalium > Pictodentalium vernedei. The sequence continues at coordinate 453,738,222 of CM062293.1, read as the reverse complement.
TATTCCCTTCCCAAAATGTGATCTCTCGATTTTTCATTATTTGTGCTTGTGAGATTTCTATGGAAGTAACTAAGGAACAGGTAGAACTTTGTTTTTAAAAACTCGCAATTTCGACTTTTTCTCTAAATTTGAAAAATTGAAGTCGAAATTTCGATTTTTATCTCGAAATTTCGAGATAATCTCTCGAAAGTGCGACCTAAAATCTTGAAATTCAGATTTTTTCCGTCAAAATTTAGACTTTTTATTTCGACTTAAAATCTCAAAATTTCAAGTTAATGAATCAGAATTTCGAAATAAAAAGTTGAAACCTAGACGTTTTTTTTAGAAATTCTACATGCAACTTAGACGCTTATAGGCTTCTGTTCAATATGGCTAAAAGTATTGTCAGTTCACAATGCGTCACGCAATAATGGCTCTGTTACAAATCTCACAACAATAATTATAGTCATAATAAAACATTACTTTTATATATAGTCACCATCGTTCATGACGACTCCTCATATATCATTAAATCGAGAAAATTGCATTTCTCTTTCAACAGAAGTCAATATTACCACGATATCACAAGCTGTATCAAGCAAACCCTCTCCCTCCGTCTTTCACCCATCACTGTCACGAGCATACCACAGCCATAACGGCTGTAAGCTGTGTAAACCAGTCTCCTATCTCCGCCTTCTGTATCCAGCATGGGGCTAATACTATACAACTTTTATAATTGTATTTTCTACAACTGTATTTTCTAATTATGACTTTAACCCTTTACCTAACCTGAAAAGCAGACGACACTTGCAAAAATAATTCTTGAATAACTAATTTTTTTTCATTTTTTGTTTAAAAAACATAGGTTATGACCCCTCGTTGGAACGAGCTCGACGAGCTCGTTCCAACGAGGGGTCATAACCTATGTTTTTGAGACAAAAAATGAAAAAAATAATGAACATTAATTAGAGAGTTTTGAGAATAGCGCTGGCCGGTTTTGGTCGTTACGTTAGGTAAAGGGTTAAATGGGTTGAAATGAACCATTAGCATTTTCAAACAATTGATAATTTGCCAGTTAGCAAATTGCCATATCTTTTAAAAGGCCGATGATTCCATTCAGTCAGTTATATTAATAGGTAGAAAATACAATTCTAGAAAATACAATTGTAAACGTTATATATATTCCTTTATTTTTCCTCCGATATCGAAGAGCATATACATTTATAACAAAATGAACAAAAAGTGTGAACAAAACAGAGGAACAAGAAATATGAAAGAAGCAAAAGTTACATGGACAATGTATAAATGTATATCTGCAGGTTTATACAGTACGTGGAGAGTGGATTGTAACTAAATCACCCGCGGAGTGGAGTTATCACCCAGCTATAACTTTCAAATTGTGTACATATCGACAAAAAACACGAGCAATGTTTCAGCCAATGGACCTCCGGGTTTAACCCGGAGGTCCATTGGCTGCAACTTTGCTGGTGCTGGTTATGCTTTGCAACAAATTTGCAATTATTCCTCGGGTGGAATGTCCACTCTGCGGGTGATTTAGTGATAATACACTCTCCACGTACTGCATATACAGTAGGGTAGTTTAATTAGTGATGATACGATCTGTCGTGATCGCCCGACTCCAGATCTACTGACAATAAAAAAAAAATTAGATTTGAGAACAAACAGTTCTGGAGGGGAAAACAATCACGAAAGACACTGTCTTCCGCTTTGGATGCGGAGTGCTGCTGTAAGAACTGTTTCTCCCTTCTTAAAAAGGTTTGACTATCACATCCTCGTATAGAAACAAGATGTTAAGACACTATGAGAGATACAGGAGGTGGGGTGGGGGCTCCATTAAGTGGTTATTACTATTATTAATGTAGTCTTTTAGACTATTTGACACACTCGATCGGTTTGAATAACACCGAATATCATTCACCGTATAAAAACTGTTCTGATGCTGCTGCTACATCCGGGGCAGCAACGTGAAAATTGCAATTCTTCTAACATTTAACCCTTTACCCAACGTAACGGCCAAAACCGACCAGCGCTATTCTCAAAAATCGCCAATTAATTTTCACTATTTTTTTCATTTTTTGTCTCAAAAACATAGGTTATGACCCCTCGTTGGAACGAGCTCGTCGAGCTCGTTCCAACGAGGGGTCATAACCTATGTTTTTGAGACAAAAAATGAAAAAAATTAGTTATTCAAGAATTTTTTTTGCTAGTGTCGTCTGCTTTTCACGTTAGGTAAAGGGTTAACCTTTCAAGAGATATGACTTTCAAGTCGCTCACTGGATATTTGATATACAGACGTATGTGGTTAAAAAATCGAAAGAGTTGGGTGGCTAATGGGGAAATTAACCGAGTGAATGAAGCTGACCGAATCATTGGAGAGATTCATAGTTACGCTTTTCGCTTCTACTTCTCTGAAGACTGAGAATAGACGAAATTTTCGAGTGGATAACAGCAGTATTTCACAATTGATGTGGCGGAAATGTCCCCCAACCCCATGAAAATTAACCCTCTGCACACCGATGTCAAAATACCAAAATATCAAGTTGTAAGTTTTCCCATAATGCAACTTGGAATTTAACAAATTCCATCTTGTTTGATAGAGCTCACTGAGCTCTGTCAAACAAGGTGGAATGGTTAAATTCCTAGTCGTATTCTGGGAGAACCGGCTTCTTGAAAATTATAATGTTTCGACATACATGGGTGTGCAGAGAGTTTACAGACTTGTCCCGAATTATTTGCATACGAATAATGTACAACACTGTGTTCGCAAAACAGGTTTCTTTTGCAACCAGATCGTTATCCCATCCGCTATCTGGCTACGACACACTTCCACCCCTGGGTCGAGTTTTTCTAAATAAAATATTGTGAAATAAAGAAAGAAGCCATTGGAATAAAAAAAAACCCCAAATGCCCAGTGTAAATTCTCTGTTCGATTTTGTAATCACAGTTCGGAAGTTGGTCGGGTGGGGTGGGGGTGGAAGTGGGGGTGGGGGAGGGCGGGTCGTTGCTAATACGATACACAGTGGAGTTTTCTTCTACCTGATTTTTAACAATGTCGAGAGGGTGGATTACAACTGACTTTCTGTAGGGTATATCTTCTATTGATCAAACGAGAATGTGCTGTATGTCAGAAGAAATCACAAGAAGCCGAAACAATCTGTCAGCACTTGCTCCATCGGATTACACCCGGTGGTCCATGAGCTGAAATTTTGCTAGTGATTACTCCGTAAACGAAAGTCATTGCTGTGTGGAATAAAATATCCCCAGTGATTTAGCGACAAATCCCATGTTCCCTGTGTAATCTAATTTCTGAGAATGGCGTTAGCTGTATTTCAGTGCTTTTTGTGGTTTCCATTTTCTGGGAAAAAGCATAGTACTCCATATCAAATGTTCAGCTAATTGACCATTCAGAAGCTGAAAATTCGCAAATATTCTTTGGTGCTCTGTGTCATCAGAAATTGTAGATGTATGTCGGGAACAAACGTTCTCGGGAAGTTTTGTGGTCTGTCTCCTTTGAGGAAGATGTGAAAATATTCTGTGTTTGTGGCTATTGTTTTGGTAAAGCATATGACAGGACAAAATGGAAAATACTTTTGAAATTAGAAGCTATAGTACGCTGTGAGTGAATTACAATTAAAAACACACACGGGGTGGAAGTTCCCCTCTGACAATAACTCTCAAGTTTCGTAATCGTGCCTCAGAAGGATAGGTAAAATTTCAGCCAATGGACCTCCGGGTTCAATGCTGAGGTCCATCTACCAATATTCCGAATGCGCGTTTTATGATTAATCGGGTATTTCAAATACAATCTACTTTCTACCAGCTCTGTAAGTGCAATAAAATTAAGTGATTCTAATCCACACAAAGGCTTAACCATTTGAAGCCGACCGGTGGCTTCACCAGCCCAGGAACATGATACGTCATAATTTCATTAAGAGGGATGGCTGTTAAGTGAATAGGTGAGTTGACCAATCAATATTTTCAACGTGCAGCCCTTAGGCTGCACGTTGAAAATATTAATTGGTCTACCCCGAAATAATGAATATGGACACTTCCAATTGCTGCCATTCAACTGATATCGAAGATACCATCAGGGTTTAAAGGTATCGCGGAACTAAATATTGAAATTAGAGTGAACCGCCTTAAAGTGTTGCACTCGGAAATGACGCAGTCTCTAAAAATAAACAGCCTTGGAAAAATCCATTGTTTCAATGAAAGTTTGAAACATTCTATTGACATCTTGCATTATTGTTGAATATTCCTGATAAAAATAAGGGTGATTTGATGACTTTTGGACCTAAAAAATACAATTTACTTTTTGTGTGTTTTTGTAGGGAATTCCCTGAAAAATATGTGCACGTGACCGGTACTTCCCTTTGTGTTAGTTTTTCTCTCTTATTTGTTGCATGACCCCCTGTTTTCAGATCAGAAAAAATTGTCTGAAGGGCTATACTTGACAGAGATATTTGAATGCCAAAATTAAAGTGATGCGATCATATTTTTTTCCACCTGAACGTTATAGTGGTCGCCTGTGGGAAAATATTTAGTTCTGTGATACCTATAGGGACAATAATTTGAAAAAAAAAATGACTCTCGGATTTTGCTTGTATGGGGAAGAGCACGTAAAACGTTGCATGCAAAGTAGACCCCAGCAGCAACGCGACATTACTAAAATCTGTAATTAAAATCAGTTAATGAATGTTTTCCCTTTTTTCACTGTTATAGCATCTTGGGTGTCCCAAACTGTAACAAAATGTAACTAGTTGACCGAAAAAGCTCATTTAGAAGCATTATTAGCAAAAGTTCCCATCTTAATTTGAAAAATATTGGAGAATTTCAGCCAAAACTGACTTAAGGATTGGGTGGGTGTCCGATATTCAAGGGAGAAACATTGTCCGACAATTTTCTCTTAACATCGACTAAAATATCCATTCACAACATAATTCATTCATATTAAGAGTTTTTTTTAATGGAACATTCTTTAAAACAAAGCATTGTATATATAATATTGTCTTATGAGTCATAATGGGTAGGTGGAACTGATTTTTCAAAATGAAAAATTGAAAATATTAATTTTCGTTTAAAAAAAAACCCAAAAGTCTGATTTGACAAAAAAAAAGAAGTCTTTTTGATAGCTATCCTGCTATTAGATGCTTGAAGTGCATATCACTGTATATCAGAAATAAAAATAGGAAAAACTTATTTAAATTTGGTTTAAAGTCAAAGGTTTGTGGGAGAAAGAAAAATTGAGTTTCGTTTGCAAGGAACTCACGAAAAAACTAGATTTGTAAGAATATTAACCTGTACATTTAGTTTGTCTGATCTGGTTTCATTGGGATTTTTTATTACTTTCAACAACTATGACTATATGATGCCTATATCACGACACTGTTAGTTCACAAGAGGTAAAATTACTCTAACAGATCCACTCCACTAGAGAGTCTAAGGACGCCACCAACCAATGGATTTCAACACAAGGAAATTGAGATTTTATTCTCAAATTTCGAAAATGTTCCCGGGACAGGCTGTTTCGCAGCTCAGCTGATGCTGCGTGTCATATTTGGTGCACACGCTGACTCTCCTTATTTTACATTTTCTAGATGCGCCACCTCGCAATTTCTTGGAAGGGAGCATGTCAGTCAGCGTTAGTTAAGAAGAAACCGTGTTTTCGCATTCACTACACACGTGCCTGTCACATTATATTGGGCTGTTTTGCCGGTATTTGCCGGAATAATCTGCTCGCAGGAACTTGTGCAGAAAGTTTGTCAACAAAGCTTTAGCGCGACATAAATTATGACGTAAACAGGGAAATCCCACTGGGCATTCCTTAATTATTATGTGTGCTGTGGTAAATGCATTTCAGTTTTGCATGTGTGCATTGCGACTTTCGGTGTTTGAGTGTCAAAGTCTTGTACATAAAAATGTATGAGAAGGAGGTGGGTCCCACAAATGTTATGGAAAAATATGCAGGAAAGGGTGGGTGGGTCAAAAAATCTGCAAAATAAAAATTTCAACCTATGTTCACGCATTTGTTTTCGCCAAGCCCCCCCCCCCCCACCCCCCCCCCCCCCCCCCCGTCGAAGATATAAACGAAGTTACCCGAAAGTTAACGGAGGTAAACAAATTCGGAAAATCCCCGAGACATCATTTCTAAACACGCGCAGTTTACAATTTTTACTTTGCTGCTGTTCGAACAAATGACTGCCAAGAACAACAAATGTGAATTATTTTAGCCCTAATTGGGGGCATAACTAGATGAAAAAACTTTGTAATATTTCAAATAACTTGTAGTCATGCATCCATTAAAACCCAAAACAGTCTATCGTCAATGGCAGTCTAAAATAAATTTCATTGAAGCGTGGAGTACAGTCGCCGTGGACTGGTCGTAATCCACGCATGGGCAGTGATGTCCACGCATGCGTTTACCAGGTAATAAAAATTATCGTCAGCAAAATTTTAATTATTGAAGCACCGGGTTGTACCCGGTGCTTCATTAATTAAATTTTTGATGATTATGCCTATCAGTAGTGTTTGGAATATAATATTATTGCGTCCGTGGAAATGTTGCCACCCGTGGAAAGTGACCAGTCCACGGCAGCTGAACTGTACGTTATGAATAGGCCCGAATGAACACAAACCTCGCGTGTGACCTTCTGAGAAAGCTAATTTCGACAAATATGGAAAATGACATTGCCTCGTAATTTCCCGTGTGTGATCGGCTAACCAGTTTGGATTTGAAAAACTATGGCAGCGTTTATCAGATATCCGATAATTCTCGCCCAGAAGTTAATTTATGTAATTGAATCGGATGCTTTCATACGAGTGATATATAAAACATGAGGGTACTTTTGCGTTACGGAATATGCGTATTATGCAAATTCAGCAGTTGAAAAAATATTATTTTTCAAAAAATTTCAACAAAACCATATCATGTGACCCCTCGTCGGAACGAGCTCGTCGAGCTCGTTCCAACGAGGGGTCACATGATATGGTTTTGTTGAAATTTTTTTAAAAATTAAAAAAAAAAGATATTTAAAATAATAAATTTTGATATCGTCTGCGTTGGGTAAAGGGTTAAATGGTGAACTTATTTTTTTCAAAATCGTGGTTTTTGCCTTCTTAGCACCAATAGCAAAGTCAAAATACATAGGCGCTGTTGGCGAGGATTGAGTTCAGGGGCGGGGTGGGGGGGGGGGGTCAGAAAACAAAAATGTAAATTCCTCAAAATATGACCCTTCGACATTCAGAGTATTCATATGGGTTCGTGCCAGTCTTCGCCCGAGGCCTGTCAAAGAGATTTCATGGAACTGTAGCCACTGCATTTCACACTTTCATGTTGCTACCGTAGGTACAGGTGAAACAAATGATCGTGAGCACTTCATCTAGAGATGGGCAATATACCGAAAAACCGAACCGATACCGATATCATGGGGATACCGAAAAACCGAACCGAACCAATCTTTGAATACCGAAACCATCGGTATTTTCAGTTTCCCCTACATTCGCTATTTATAAGGCCTTATTGAGGATTGATAGCAATTGAAGTGTTCATTTTCATGAAAGAAGTGACTGATTTTCTTTTTCAGTTTTGTTATGCCTTAATGGCCTGGGCAGTTGAACAGAATTCTCAATAGACTACGACCTGTACATGCCTTGCTTAGCAGTGATTTCTAGTCAAGTCTTGGCTGCCTTAACAGGCAGCCAAGTCTTGGCTAGAAATCACTGACCAGATGATCCTTCTACTGTCATCAGGCCCACCTAAAGATGACATCTTCAGAACACACATTCTAATATTACAGACGCCTTAAGTAGGTCTTGAAAGGTTAAGGCGTGTTTAGAACAAGTCACCAAATTACTGTACATATGATTTGTATTGGCAAAAGCATGACAATGTTGAGCTCATTAGCAGTGGCATGTGTAGCACTATGATAGAATGGTACAAAAATAACTTATTCTGTATTTTTCTGACATGGATTCCCCTTTCGTACTATCTGTGAATCTCAAGTCACAAACCGAATACCGAACCGATGCCGCGGTATGCCCACAAAAAAATACCTAAACCGATATCGAACTCAAAATTCCAATACCGCCCATCTCTAACTTCATCTAATGTATCAGATGTGAACCCTCCTTTTTAAAGATGTGTGTTGTCTACTGGTGTTCTTGGTGTTGGACTCCTGGTTGCCGGACGTTGTTACCGAATTTAGATTCCCTGTATGGGGATCGGAAACCACCACTCTCAATATCACTACAACATGATTTTGTACTCATCTCTATATACTGTTATTTACACTCTGGATGTTTTGTCTTTCTAGGTTTAGCAACCAACTTGAAATACCCGACAGAACAATGGACCGAGTGTTCAAGTGACGTCACTTGAATACAACTCGTGTACTGAGTATACCCAACTCCGTGGGTTTTAATGATTGAACCAAAGAGAGGGTGTAAGTCAGTTACCAAAATATCTGTCGGTATTCATGGATTTGAGCAATCTGCTAGAGTGTTGTAACACCCCACCACTACGCTGCTCGGCGTCACTCACCGCACGCTGTCAGGTTGTTGAAATCCATGAATACCTGCAGCTTGGTTGGTAGCTATTACGTAATCACAAAAATGGTTCCGTTCTCAATCAGGAGCGTTCGGGCGCGGCGCATTTATACACCAGTAGACTGCGATTTCATTAATTAAATATTGCGAAATCATGACCGAATCATGAAAAACAAACAATAGATGCGATTCTACAATGTTATTGGGGAAAAGCGGAAAGATAAATTTCGACCGGATCGCGACAGGTTGCGATCCGATCAAAATTATCTGTCCAGTTTTGTAATCACAGGAGTGCAAGTAAAAACACGGATTTGTGATAATATGATCGATATCTCAGTTGAATGAACATCTTCACCAACATAATATTTGCGTGTACGTGATGACGTTGGATGACATAACACGAGGTACAGAAGGCTCAATGTAATTAGATGAAAATACACATACACATCTAATCCTCCCGACTTTGCTCACATTTATGTTCCGAATATTTGTTGATTTGAAAGGTTTAATCCGAAGGCTCCATCAATGAACTCGTAACCATGTAAATGAAAAGTAAAACATTATACATGCATTTCTAATCCTCCCAACCTTTGTCCAGACACTAAAACACGTTTTTTAGTCCGTAAACAGGGCCGTTAACTAACTTCGCCGACCATGGCATAAATTTGCCCGATAGTTCATATGTACACATACAAATGCATTCAGTAGAGCTTTCTCGGACAAGGAGTATAGAATTACCGCGATCAGCCAAGATAGCACACGAAATCGGTAATGTCTACCCGTGACATTTAGAGTGACAATGCCGATTTCCGTGGCTAACTTCTTGGACTTGTGTGACCCGCAAATTGTAAGCCAACTCTTCCTTTCTAATGTTCAACGAGACAAAGAATTCTGGGCAGGTTAGATAACTACCACACCCCCAGAATCTTACGCCCATGTCTGTAAACAGTGTGTAATCGCGATAAGCGACTGAACTGGAAATTACACGTGCATAAATGTTACAATCCTAAATTTAAGAATGGTATCGTCCTTAACAATGCTATGCAATGGTAGTGGGCGATTCCACGTTGGATTTATAGGGAGGTTTAATCCGAAGGCTCCATCAATGAACTCTTGAAAACAAAATCAAACTTTTTGAGCAGTGGTAGTCAATGAGGAGGCTGGGGGTGGGGGGGGGGGGGGATCTCTTGAGTGCCGCAAAATCTGTCAATAAAAAAAATGAAACCACCCAGCCAAAAAATACTTAGCGATGAACGGGATGGATCGGCATCTAAGGTTGCTTGTCCGCCCTTTGTACATGAGTTTATCGTTTGATAGAGAGGAGATATCTAGAGTTTAAATGAACAGGATAAGATTGTAAGCTCCTGTCGGTTTGGCTGAATTGCCAAAGGGCGGATTTAGTGTAGTTTAGACTCATTTATGAAGGAGCTAAATCTTGCCGCGTTCCTCCAAGCATACAGGTGTCGAACTCAGTAGACTTGAAGGCTGATTTGTAAGTAGACACATGATCAGTGTCTATATAACTCAGCCATCGTGCTGTTTGTATACTGGGGTTTAACGACACTTTCAACAACCATGGTCATATCGTGTCGGAAGGACAAGCCATCATGGCGACACAATTTAAATGTAACAAGTTTCTGTTTCACAACCTCTCTATTGTCGTCTGAGCGATGTAAGGACATTTATTTATATATTTATTTGTGTGTAAGGCCACATACTTATGCACAAAGGCTAATCATGACCGTGACAGTTTTACGGGTGGAGGAAGCCGGAGTACCCGGAAAGAACCACCGAGCATCGACGAGCAACTGTCAGCTCCCCAACATTCTAACTCTGTTCAAGCAGGGTTACAGCGGTTGAAGACATGTGCACCATCGACGTGCAGTATGTCTTAGTACACTGCATCATCGTGCCCCCATGTAAGCAACCGGGATAGAGTGTCTTGCCCAGGGACACAACACGGGTCGTCCCGGACGAGGATCGAACTCGGGACCTCTAGCATAGAAGTCCAACGGTCTACCACTGAGCCACCGGGCTCCCGATGTAAGGAAATAGGTTAACATTTACTTAACGTAAGGGCCATATCCGACTTGTGCTTTTCTAAAACAAATCGCCATTCAAATCTTACTATTTTTTCAACTGTTCTCTTCAAAACATAGCTTATCGTTCCTCATTGGAACGATCTCGTTGAGCTCGTTCCAATGAGGGGACATAAGCTATGTTTTGGAGGCAAAAATTCCCCCCCCCCCCCCCAAAAAAAAAAAAATTTCGTTGTTCAAATTTTTTTCTGCCGCAGGTGGAAGGACCATTTTTTATCTAAAAACTACGCGGAGATTTCAAATAGAGTGTTTTCGTAGATCAATATTTCTTAGAAACAAATCATTGTTATAATCTTTCTTGGCCTAATGCAAGATCTCCCTTAACACTTGATACACTTTAGGGAAACAGCGTTCATCTATTGTTCAACGGATATTGTTGAAAGACAGTGGGCGTACCGCCATCAATGAATCTTTAGCTATCGTTATTCAACTTCGACATAGACGGAGTTATCGTCTCCAAAGCATTGTCAAACCACACTAAATAAAAAACACACCCACACACCAGACAACCACAGACAAGCACGCGCTATCGGCCATTTAGTTTGAGTGAACACGCGAGTAAAAATGTGAATAAACTATCAAAGAATGGTTTTACTATTGTGAACATGCAGTTTTCAAACATCAGAAAACCAGCAAACGCACGCAATGATAGTCAAGGGTGGAGTGGGTAGGGGCAGGGGAGTCATGCTTGGGAAAAATCGGGGGGGGGGGGGGCGGATCGGTAACACATCTAAGCGAAGCGCCACCATCGGTTGGCGCGTAGCGTGGCCCAAACGTTTGGCAAAAAATGCCTTCCAGATTGCCGGAAATGGCACTTCCCAGGCCTTCACCGAAAATATTTGCCCCCCCCGTGCACCGTTGGCATGACGCCATTGGGTAGGGGGAGGGGCTCCATCTCTTGGGTGCGGCAAAACCTGTCACACGCCCCCCCCCCCCCCCCACCCCCACCCCCCATGAAATCCAAATGTCCATATGAGACCACCCAGCAAAAAATACTAAGCGATGCACGGGGATAGGGAGGCACCTAAGGTTGCTTGTCCACCCGTTGTAAGTGAGTTTATCTTTTGATAGTGAGGAGATAGACAGAGTTATGTAAAACACCCACCGATTCAAACACGCACCCGTTGTGTGTTTATTACATATCGCGTGCATTAAGAATTCTTTTGAATAAACAAATTTTAATTCCGATGTTTAAAACCCAAAGGTGAAGAGTACGTTTGTTTTGTTTGAGTCTGTACTGATCAAATCGATCGATAAAAAATCAAAACAACCTTTTGGGAAACAGTCTAAATAAAATGCGTTATCTTTTCTATTGGGCGTGCTTGTAAAAATTTGTATCGTTATGTCTCTTCCGTGTTCATCACGCCTAACTATTCGGTGGCTATTACTGTTAGTAAAAATATACGTACAAATTTGGACATATTTGCAAAGCAGTTGGGAGAAACCTTTTAAAAAGAAGTTCGAAGCATGTCAAGATGTCCGAACATTTACCGAAATAAAGTTGACCAGTTTAGATATAACGGTATCCGCAGTCGAGACGGTCACGGGACTAGGTTAATGTTGTGGTTAGAAACAATTGTTTTTTTCAATATAATATCATTTTTGGTTAACTAATGTTTTTGTGAACCGACTTCATTTTGCTTTGGACGTTTTCATTTTCACACTGCGCGATAGTCGATCGATAATTGTATAACGAAATTTGGAAACTTCTCGAAGCTTAACTATATTTATATTTATTTATTGGGGTTTAAGGTCACATATTTCTGCACAATGGATAACTATGACCGTGACAGTTTTACGGGTGGAGGAAGCCGGAGTACCCGGAGAGAACCACCGAGCAAAGGCGAGCAACTGTCAGCTCCCCAACATACTAAGTCCACACAAGCAGGGTTAGCATTGGTTGAAGACAAGTGCACCATCGACGTGCAGTACGCCTTAGTATACGACGTCACCGTGCCCCCGCATGGGCAATGGGGGTGAAGTGTCTTGCCCATGGACACAACGCGGTTGCCGCGGGTGGGATTCGAACCGAGGACCTCTCGGCTTGCAGCCTCGAAGTTTAACTGATAACTCGACGGGAAAAGAACTAGTATAAACGGTGCTGGGAAAAAGTTCCGGCTTGTACATCACCAGTTGAATACAGAAACATTTATGTCATTGCGGCGATTCCGTTAAATACAAGAGTTTAAAGTTTAATGGATGTGTAATAATGAACAGGAACCAATACTAAAAAAAATTTACAATTGTGTTTTCGAGAATTGTATTTTCTGCCTCTTAATATAACTGACTAAAATTAATCACTTGCATTTTAAAAGATATGGCAATTTGCCAACTGGCAAATTGCCATACCTTTAAAAATGTTGATAGTTCATTTCAACCCCTTTAAAGTCATAACTAGAAAATCCAATTCTAGAAAATACAATTATAAAAGTTTTATTGTACTGGGCTCAGGATAAGATTGTAAACTTCAGTCGGTTTGGCTTATTTGTCAAATGACGGCTTTAATATATCACAGAAACATTGCAAACAATATGATTGGTTCAAGCACTGACTGCAGATTGAAAGGTCGAAGGTTCCAACCTGAACCGCCTCATCTGCGTTATGTCCTTCAAAGTGGGAGTATAGTGGCTCATTTGCCTTCAACCGATGCCTATCCTGCTTGTGTGGGGTAAGTTGCAGAGTCTGACAGTCACTCATCCCTGCCCGGTGGTTCTCTCCGAGTTCTCGGGATCCCCCCACTCGTAATACTGGCCTATACAATAGGACCCAGAGTAAATAAATAAATAAATAAATAAATAAATAAATAAATAAATAAATAAATAAAGTAGTATGTGATGTAGTTTTCATGCCACTTTTGGGTGAGGAGAAAGTGGCGTCACAGTCATGTGACCCAGTTACGTCATGTTTGGTTGTCATTGTAGACCGCGTAAGCGGCCATGTTGTGTCGACATTGGCATAGTTTTATGTGACGTCAGTGCGCATGCGAGCGCGTGTTGTTAACGTGACAGTTGCTTCCATCGTCCATTTTGTATACTGAAGGCCGACATATTTGTTTCTATGGTATCACTTGGTTACTATGTGACCCAAATCCATCTAATATGCAGAAGTTGTATTTGGTGGGTGTGTTCGATAGAACGAGAGTATATCTTATTACCACAAACAAATATTTTCCCCGAGAATCCTATTTTTTAGTGTAGCCCGTAGTGCTGTGGGCCCCAAACGGCTTCTAATATAGTGGGGGTGTGTTCTGTGGGTTTGTTCCACTCGGCAGGAGTATACCTAATTACCACAAACAACCCGACATCTACCCAAAATCGTCAAAACCGACACAAAAATCACTTAAATGGGCTTTATTTGGCTCGGATTCTCCCAGAATCCTCTTGTAAGAAGAACACGTAGAGCTATAGGGATTTTGGAAGCAACCATATTCTTTGTCATCTGATTTCCCCATCTATGTACATGGGGGGCATCATTATATCATTCGTTAATGAGGTCTAACCTCGAGTCCCTCATATTCTCATCCTGGTACTTTAGAATATGAGGGCATGAGGAAATCCCACAATGAGGTATACTCTAGCATCCCTCATATCCTCATCTGTGTATTTGAGAATACATGGTTCCTATACAGCTCCTACCTCCTATAAGACTCCTACATAGCTTCTATAGAGTTCCTATAAAGCTCCTAATACTGCGCGGCCGCAGTGGACTGGTCACTTTCCAAAGGGTGGGCGTATATCAACGGACGCAATAATATTAGATTGCAGACACTAATTGCAGGAATAATCATCCAAAATTCAATCAATGAAGCACTGGATACAACCCGGTGCTTCATTAAAAATAATTTTGCTGATGATGATTTTTATTACCTCATAAACGCATCCGTTGACACCACTGCCCACGCGTTGATTACGATCATTCCATGGCGACAGTACTGTAGTACTTCCATTGGCTTGTACCACGACTTCAGTTATATCCCCTCTGATCAGCGGCTATTGAATTATTAGTTATCCTTGTGTTTTCCAGGGTGTATGGGAATTTACACCGGTTTGGGAACTCATACACCCTTCGGCTTCGCTTCAGGGTGTATGAGTTCCCAAACCGGTGTAAATTCCCGTACACCCTGGAAAACACAAGGATAACGGATTTATTTACAAAAATGTTTGTGTCGTTAATACTTTAACCTACATTATGGGAAAAAACTGACAAAAAAATTGTACTTTGCAAGTTTCTTAAATAAAACCAGACAAATATGGATGTCATTGGAACTGGCTCAATGAGCCAGTTCCAATGACATCCATATCTGTAATATTTTATTGCACACCAATTTTAAATTTCCTGTATTTTTATTTTTGTTCTAACATACCCGAGCAGAAGATATTAATTAATAATTAAAAATGGGTACTTTTTTAGCCATTTAGCTTGCTCTTGTATGTTCTTGTTTTTACACCGTGGTTAAACACGGTGAAAAAAGCCACTGTGGATTGCAAGTTACACCGTAGCCAATCAAAATGCAGTATTTTGTTTCATTTGGAAATAATCACCATTACTACTGTGTTCTACTACTCTTTTGTCCTTCTACCGCTACTATTGACTTGTAGCACTGGTACAAACTTGCTTGTCTTCTCTGACTCTACCTAGGTAACTTCAAGTCCCTTATATTCTCATCCACGTATTTGGGAATACGAGGCCATGAGGGCTATGAAAAATCCCCATTGAGGTATATTCTATCATCCTTCATATCCTCATCTGAGTATCGATAACTATCACGTTACGCAGAAATCACAGTTTGTAATCCATTCTACAGTCTGTCTGTGCTTTCAGAATCCCTCATTTTGTCGCACAAAGCCAAGAGGGCTATGAGGAAATCCCCATTGAGATATAATATACCACCCCTCGTATCCTCATCTCCGTATTTAACGGCCACGTTACGCGGAAATCCACTTGGAATTCTTTCTGAGGTTTGTCTGGCATTGCAGAATTCCTTTTTGTCGGATGAGAGTCATGAGAAAATCCCCCAGTGAGGTACAATCTATCACTCCTCACATCCTCATTTCGTTATTTAACCGCGACGTTACGCGGAATTCAACTTTGCAATCCCTTTGGAATCCTTTCTATAGTCTGCCTATTCTTGCAGGATCCCTTTTTGACATATGAGGCCATGACGGCCATGAGGAAATCCCTCAATGAAGTCAAATCTGGCATTCCTCGAACCTTATCCCATGAAGGCTATGGGGAAACCCCTCAATGGGGCATAAACTATCATCCCTCATATGCCCATGTCAGTATTTAAGGGGCAAAGTTACTTTGGAATCCCTTCTATACTCCACCCGTCAATGCTTGCTGAATCCCTTTTTGTTCTATGAGGCTACGAGGGACATGAGAAAATCCTTCAATCAGGAAAGATCTGTCATTCCTCAAACCCTCATCCCACGAGGGCTATGAGAAAAACCCTCAATGATGTAAAATCTATCGTCCCGCATATCATCAACTGGTTATTTGGGGACTAAAGACAATGGTGGTTTGGAGACTAGTGAGGACCACTGAAGGATGTCTTTTGGCGGATATTGGCCCATGCCTACTTTATCTGCTTCCACTTTCGCTACCCTACCACATGCCTTTTGTCTTCCACATATGCTTCTACTTACTACTCCACTACTAGTCTCATATTTGCTAAGCTAATAATACAGCCGCCGTGGACTGGTCACTTTCCACGGGGTGGGCAATATTTCCATGGACGCAGTAATACTAGATTTCAAACACTAATTATAGGAATAATCATCAAATTTTTAATTAATTGAAGCATCGGGTAGAACCCGACGATTCACTGATTAAAATTGTGCTACTGATGATTTTTATTGCATGGTAAGAGCATGCGTGGGCATCACTGTCCACGTGTGGATTACGACCAGTCCATGCCGACTGTACTGTAAGTACTATCTGCAATCAATCGTACTGTTACAGTTAAAACTAGAAGTCCTGTCCTGAAATGCGCACAAATAGCACGTCGATTTGCGCATTAATCTACGCGTTATGACGATGGTAAGGCTATCAACTTCTGCACATACGGCCTGTGCACAAGCAAAGTTTCAGCCAATGGACCTTCGGGTAACCCGGAGGTCCATTGGCAGGAACATTGCTTGTGTTTGCTATGGGTAACACGGAGAACCTGCCATGCTTTGAGTGCCATTCGATGTGGCAATTGCGCGCAATTCCTACGCGCAATTAAGCCTAGATAAGCGCACAGGTCGTGACAGGACTTCTAGTTTAACTGTAGGGCCTATCAACCGTATGCTTGTGAACCACTATTACTATTACTAATATCATAGGTCCCGTCTATTGATGTTGCCACTAACACCACTAGCAGGGTCACGGCATCGGCCGAGAATTCCACTTATGGAATTCCACTTAAAGAATCCCCCAAGAGAGAATACCTTATGGGGGAAACGTCTGTGGTTATATAATCCCTTTTTCATCGTATGTGGCAATGAGGGCCATGAATAAGTACCCCAGTGAGGTATAATCTATCATCCTTCATATCCTCCCCTCTGTATTCGAGGATACCTGTGAAATGGTGATATTCTTTTGGAGGATGCCTTTCGGAGGATATCTTTTGGAGCACAGCTATCCGAGGACTGTTATCTGATGATAGTTATTTTTAACTCTTATAAACCCTAGGAGGCGGCTTCTCCGAGTCCACTTCGGTGATTTTCGGTTATTTTTTTTGGTGAGTTTGGGTAGATATCGGTTTGTTTGTTGTTATTAGATGTACTCCAATTTAATCGAACGCATCCAAAAACATCCCCACTATATTAAAAGCCATCCAGGACATTGTAACCTCGTGTCACCATAGAAAACAAGAGAGCGGTCTCCAGTAAACAAAATGGTCGACAGAAACACGTATCACCCTAACAATACGCGCTGCACATACGCACTTTGACCAAGTAACACTGTGGTAATGACGCCACAACAAGACCCTCACAAAGGCAATACTGAATAACAAATATGACGTAACTGGCCACGTGACTATGACGTCACTTCCGGATCATCCGCCTGGGTTATCCAAATTATACCCGAAAACCATACAAATAAATAAATAAATAAATAAATAAATAAATAAATAAATAAATAAATAAATAAATAAATAAATTATCTTTGCGTGTTTTAAACTTCATTGATTAGCTTGCAAACATTAAAAGTTTAACCCTTTACCCAACGCAGACGATATCAAAATTTATTATTTTAAATATCATTTTAAAAAATTTTTTCAAAAAATTCAACAAAACCATATCATATGACCCCTCACTGGAACGAGCTCGTTCCAAAGAGAGGTCACGTGATATGGTTTTGTTGAAATTTTTTGAAAAATAATATTTTTTCAGCTGCTGAATTTGCATATTATGCGGTCGGATGTTGCCGATTCGTTTGGTAAAGGGTTAGTCAATTACATAAAGCAACTAACTTATTCGGCGAAAGCTTTTGACAAAAATTGCCTTTGAAATTCTATTATATTTTCAATATTTGCATCCAAAACATAGGTTTTGATCCCTTATTGGAACAAACTCGTCGGCCTCGTTCCAATGAAAGGTTGTGAGCTATGTTTTCATTGCAAAAAAGTGGCATTTTTTAGTTATTCGAGAACATGATTTTAAACATGTGCTTCGGCTCTTGGTGCTAAGTAAGAGATTAATGACACTTTCAGCAGTCGGCGTCATACCATATCTGACAATTAATCAGTGGAGAAAGACGGAACACCCCGAGTGTCTGAAGACAAACACTGAGTAGCGAGAAGGAAATGTAAGAGGTTCCGACTTTCTACATGAGACTACACTATCATTTTAAAGTATCTCCTCTCAGGAAACAGTAATCAAAACATACGTAATTAATAAAGTAATATGCCACAATACTTACCACCACTTCCCTTATATGGATGCAATTCTTTTAGAGTTTTATCCCTCCTGCGACACCCCTGGACAGCCCGGTGGACGGACGGACGGACTTCCGGGCGGTAATTCTTAAAAATCGGAGTTGTAAGTTTAAAAAATTTATTAAAAATTGATCAATTTAAAACTTTCTGATAAGTGATAAATAATCGTTCTTTTTGAAATTCCATGTGGATTGGGAAAGGTTCCTAACCCTTACCCTGACTTGACTCTAATCCTAACCACAATCGTAACCCTTACCCGGCGAGCGGACGGACGGACGAGCGGAAGAATGGAAGGACGGGCGGACCCGTGTTATCCAATACATCCCCAATTTTTGTGCAACCCTGAAATTCATTAGCTGAACATTTGGTAGTGATTCTTGCATTACGTTCTCACAACATTTGGGCATAGCTAACGGATGCAAAATCTTCCCGCAATGGTTTTATGGGGACTTTTTCTCCTATACTTCGCTTTGGGTATCGCTGGGGAACAGCCGTCGGTTATTTGCGTTAGGCTAAATGACCAAACAATATTTTTATTATGAAATGGCTAAACTCTGTGATGGAACTACTTCAAGTTCAGATGGTTGCGCAATTCGTGGCATACGATTTCCAAGGAGGGACAATTATGCTAGCAAAACAATGATTCTATCCGGAATTGAAAGGGTAACGCCATGCCATTAAACGATGGTTTTCCATCAAAAGAAAATTTCAATCAATCAAGCTTTTCAAGAATTCTTTTAAAACTAATATGTCACAAATGTTGTTTTATTGATCGAGGGGTAATTGTATGGTTTTGATGTAATCATTAAAGGTAAACGAAAGCGTCTCGGTAGAATTATGTCTCCCCGATCGATCATGCAAGGTGCTTGACACACACATCATCTTCATAACATCGGCTAGTCTCATCCATTCTTCAATTCTACAGTACGGGGATGCAGAATATACACAAAAAACGACACGATGTGTGAATGCGTTCGACAATACGGCACAAGTGCCAGCGCATAAGTATAGAACTCGAGGCGCAGCCTCAAGTTCTATCCTTCTGCGGTGGCATGAGAGCTGTATTGACGAACGCATTCACACATCGTGGCGCTCTCATGCCATCGTAGAAGGATATAACTCGAAGCTGCGGCTCTCGTTCTCGACAATACGGCAAAGTGCCAGCGCAGAAGGATAGAACTCGAGGCGCAGCCTCGAGTTCTATCCTTCTTTACAGGCACTTGTGCCGTATTGACGGACGCATCCACACATCGTGGCGTTCTGTATTTATTACACTCCTCTACGGTGAGTATCATTTTCTAAATTCAACGTGAAAAATTCAATCTTATTTGTAAGAATTTGACAGTTCTGAAGTTTGCTTGAAATAAAAACTAAAACAAAACTCGGGTGTGATTAGTAAACACGTGTGACAGGTCGATACGTAAACAGAAAAATATAAATTAAAATTGTTGCCCATGAAGGTTATTTATTCGTATTTTTAAGAAATTACCTGGCGTTATCTCAGAGAGATATTCGCATCAAAGTCAGAAGTTGAGTGTTACGAATTCACTCCACATTTATAGAATAAGTTTATTTTCGCTAATATTGGTGGATTTGAACAAAAATATATTCCAACTGGCGTTTAATTCATCGGCTGTTACCGCTGCTTCCGAACTGATCTACGTCAGAGTGCGACGTTTTGATTGGCTGATAACGAAAATGGACATGGTTTAGCTTTTTGATGGATCCATGACGTCAGCTTGAAAAATAGTCCCTCAATGGCAAAACGTATGGAACACGTGTTCCGTGCGTATATGAAAATATGGAACTCGGGAAAAAATAATAGGCGTGAACAAAATCACTGAATCATTGGGGATACCTTTTCTACCCAACGAATATTCATAACGGGACAAATTTGCTCAAGTGGGTAACCCTACAGAGACACTCGCTAGCTAGATATTTATATTTTCTGAGAAAAATCACACACATTAGTAAACTATCAGCTCAATGGACATTAGTCAATGGGTTGTACTGGATGGTTAATAAGATAGAAGTTGAATCGTTCTTGTGTTTCAGTGGAAATTTTCAATATTTGTCGAATGAAAAGCGTCACGGACCATCGTTTTAGTAACAATTCTTTCTCACCTTAATAGAAAACGTGATTGGCCCCTGGAGTGGAATACTATGCTCCATTCAAGTGACAACTTTCAAGAGCAGTTCCAGAACTTGTCAAAAGAAGATGTAGTACAGTCTCAGGAAAACTCTACTGATATTTACTTGTACTATTTTAGAATATACCGAGCTCAGGGGCGTCGCGAAGGTGGCGATTGGGAAGGGGCGAGTGAAAACATGATTTGTCCCGACTGTGGTGGCTCAAATCCCGACTGATAAAATATTCCAGCTACATCATCCAGGCATGCCTTCGTCGAAGGCATGCCTGGGTGGTGTAGTTGAAATATTATTCAGTGGAGATAAAAGTTACAAATCTCATGACTTATTGCAGGTTTATTTGTATAGAGATCAAATATAAATGTAGACGAGTTGGTGGTGAACGAGATACAAGTAAGGTTTAATTCCGACAACGGGAATTCCCGGATTCCCGGTTCCAAAAGCCAGACCTGACGCCCGGGAAATCTATACTGCGGAACCGGGAATCAAGTGTGGCACTGTTTGTGTGTTGAACAGAAGTTTTCGGAATTGAAAAACTTCCCAAACGTAACTTTGTAGAATGTCGCCAGCCACCCCCACGCCTGACATTTGTGCAGTCCTGACTCCACACGAACCTTTTCTCACCAAAGCACTGCAGCTCTCAACCAATTCTATTGGATCCCTCTCATCAACAGCAAGATCTTCACTCGCTTCAACCTTAAAACTCACCTTCATGCACAGAACCACTGGTATCACTATTCACTGCCACCTTCAACATGAACTCCCTCCCTCTTCATTGCCGCTACCAGTCTCATCTGCGTCAAGCAGAGGAGACTGGTGACGGCAGTGAAGAGGGTGTTGATGTTGTAGGAGGTAGAGGTGATAATAAAAAGACGATATTGAAGCGGGGTTAGCTTTTCGCACTTCTCTTAGGAAAAAAACATTTCCGTTTGGAGAGGGCAAATTGCCAATGACATATGTTCATTTTCATTAAAATAAATGTGTGTTGTTACTCTCGTAAATTTGCTTGAAATAACCCGGGAAATTTCCCGGTTCCCGGTTCTGATGGTAATTTCATTCCCGTTTCCGGACCTTACAAAAACCAGGGAATAGGGAATATATTAAACCCTAGATAAAAGTTTCCGATATTTTCGTTTTTAAAATACAAACTGGTTTAATTTATTTATTTATTGGTGTTTACGGTCACATACTTATGCACAATGGCTAATCATGACCGTTACAGTTTTACGGGTGGAGGAAGCCGGAGTACCCGGAGAGAACCACCGAGCAACGACGAGCAGCTGCCAGCTCCCCAACATCGTAACTCCGCACTGCAGCACAGGCAGGGTTAGATCAGTTGAAGACATGCGCACCATTGACGTGCAGTACACCTTAGTACACGGCGTCATCGTGCCCCCATGTGGACAATCAAGTTTAAGTGGCTTGCCCAAGGACACAACGCGAGAGTCCGAATCGATCGCTCAGACGGTCACCCATCCGAGGACTAACCGGGCTCGACGCTGCTTAACTTCGGTGATCTGACGAGAACCGGTTACCGCAACGCCACCGCGCCCCCTAACTGGTTTAATAAAACGATAGTTTCGCGTTACTATTACGAATCTATATTAAAATTGCGGTTTCATACGTTATTTTTGTCATTTAATAATACTTAATTTTCAGTTGTTGTTAACTATAGTATTTTGTTGATGTAATCTGCCTTGTTCAACCCTTTGGACTGCAAAGGCCGTTTTCCGGTCGGGTCAGAAGCTACATTATAATGTCATTAAGGGGGATGACTGCAAGGTAAATGTGTGGTGTAGACCAATCAATATTTTCAACGTGCAGCCCTAAGGCTGCACGTTGAAAATATTAATTGGTCTACCCCTAAATAATAAATATGGACTCTTCCTATTGCTACCATGAAACTGACATGGAAGATACCACCAGGGCCCAAAGGGTTAAGGTGTATTTGCTCATTAAAGCTATTCTACGCCAATATCGAAAAGTGTCCATACATCGACATGTCAAAAGTATCGTCAAATCGAAACTTCTTAGTTCTTAATATAGTTTTATAATATCGAACAGTGGCGATATACAAAAGATTCTCGATAAATTTTGAATCTTTTAAAATATCGACTTATCGACACTTTTCACATCAGCCTTTGAAATCGCGATTTTACCTGGATTCGTGACGATAGTGGTGAAACCGAGGGTTTTGTGTAACATTAGGACTCAAACCAGAAGCATGGATTTTAAGGAAACAGAGGGAACTTCGAGTCGTTTTTCCATCACGATGTAATTTGGGCCTATGTTTTTTAGCGAAATTAATAGTTAATTTGGGATACAGATTATCAAAGTGTATTCAAATTGTGATCTTTGCCAATGGATGTGGGCATGGGTTTTAAATGGGTGGGTATGTGGGTGGTGTCCGCCTCCCGAATTTCAACTGCACCTTTTTCAGAGTGGCCACCGAATATCTAGCTTTGGGAAAGTCTGTTGGTAACCGTCGTTCCTTGGGCTGAAAGATACTAATTTGGAACTCATCTTTTCCTTCTTGTACAGCGAAATTTCCAAATCTTTGCAATCTCAGCCCTGAAATTTCCAACTATTGACGTTGTGGGCCAAAAGTTGGCTGGGAGGGAAAGCCACCCGGGAGAGGAACCTACCCAGACCCCCCCCCCCCCCTCCATTATTGTCTTTGCTTGTGCTTGAGTGTGCTTGTCTTAACGATACGTTTTGCTATTTAACCCTTTACCTAACATGAAAAGTAGACGACACTTGCAAAAATAATTTTTGAATAACTAATTTTTTTAATTTTTTGTCTCAAAAACATAGGTTATGACCCCTCGTTGGAACGAGCTCGACGAGCTCGTTCCAACGAGGGGTCATAACCAATGTTTTTGAGACAAAAAATGAAAAAATAATGAAAATTAATTGGCGATTTTTGAGAATAGCGCTGGCCGGTTTTGGCCGTTACGTTGGGTAAAGGGTTAAACTTTCGTATTTTGCTAGATCAGCAAAATCAATAAGATACATACCTTCGTAATTTTAATCTTTTATGACTTCAAATTTCGCATTTTAATTAAAGTAGAAAAGAAAAGCCAAGTGAGAAAAACACCTTGCAGGTATTATCATATTTCGAAACACATACGTCCTCAAAAACACATTCAGCCTTGTTTAATTTCTTTGGTGGGGACTTGTGTTTTTTTCGTTTGTTCTCGGTGATAATCAATTGTTTTCATTGTGAGAACTCAGAGAAACAAAGGAGATCTTTGTGAGAACCCAAACACTATTGTCCATGTTCTCAATTGGGAAGACAGCCCCCATCCCAGATGACCTTAATTCGTTTATTTAGTGGTGTTTAAGGCCACATGCTTCTGCACGTCATTTCATTCGCACCTTAGACTCCGAGGTGCTAACACGTTGACAATGGAGCTCCCAGTTGTAATCCAAGAAACACTGGTTAGAGTGAAGGCTACCCTTGCTACCACCTGGAGTATCCAGGTGCTCAAGGGTAAAATTCACCTGACAGTGGATTTTAAGAAAGAAACCGAACCAACGTCCTTGGAGAGGTGTAGCACCTTTCGTGAGCGGATTTCCCCTCGCACTGCTTACCCTCCAAGTGACACGGACTTGCTGAATGATGCCAAAAAGTCAGAAACCGCCGAGATCAGGAAGAAAAGAAAGAGAAAGAAGGGACCTTCCGCCAGACGTCGCGGTGTCGACCGACTGACGAGAGTTAATGGAAAAGAAAAGGACGGAAAAGGAAGAGAGGGAGGCTAACCATGGAATGAAAGCTCAATGCTTGATGCTACCCCTGGCCGTTCCACTTTCATCTCGGTTCCTTCCACTCCGGTGGAAGGTCCAGAGGACGCTGGTTCGCCAGGAAACAGTCCTATCTCCAGCCCATTCCTCGAAAGAGGAGATGGAGGAGGAAAGTCTGTTTGTGGAGCAGAAAGTTGAGTCGGACATCGCACATGTCGCTAAACCCACTCTTGCTCTTCCTGCCTTTTCCAACCGGTACACCATCCAGAAAGCAAACACCGCGGAGTCCGTGGAAAGCATCCTATGAGAAAAGATCAGAGATGACGACCACCGAACATTCCTACTAGCCACGATCAAAAACCGCGGGCTCGACGAAAAGTCGCTCAGAGTAGCAACAGGGAGTGTTAGCAGCAACTACCTACGCACAACGCCAAAGCGCTCTTCACCACCTGCAGCCGCGAGGGCTAGACCTCACGAACCGAGTCAGCCCTCCACCACCCCTCCGTTAACACAACCAAAGGAGGTATCACCAACACAGCCACCTCCTCCTAAGAAAAACAGACGAAAACACAGACGCCGCTAAGTACCTTAACGCCTTCCTCTTTTACAACGGCAAGACAAAAGCAAATCACATACAGTTAAAGAGGGTCGAAAGGGGCTTGCCCCACAGCGTCCCTACACGCCTTCGGTACGCAAAAACCATTTCATCCATGCTTTTGCACAATTGCTAATCGTGACCGCCACATGGAGATGAAGTCAAGTTTAGTCAATCGTTTATATCCATGTTGCCCATTTTAGAGGACATCCAACACAAGCATTGGTGACCGGGGCCTATTTACCAGTAAAACAGAGCTTGGTTACCACAGTAAACAAGCACTGCTTCACTTCCCGGGGTTCCATTATGCGAAAAGTGTGAACAAATGTACAAGAAACTGTTAAACTGAAGTGGACAGGAGTTTAGGCTCGTAACTATCTTCAAATATTGGGCTGTGACCCATGTTTACCCGACCATAACATGAATTTGAAGACAAGGGCCTCCTCCTGATGACCGACTGAAGAGTGGGGGTAGTAAACCTGATTTGTCCCGAATGTGGAGGTTCGAGTTCTGGTTGAGTAATATTCCAACAAAATCCATCATGGCATGCCTTCGTCGAAGATATGCCATGATGATATAGTTGGAATTACAGTAAAGTTGGAATCATAGTTAAAAATGTCAAGACTTCCAGGAACTTTATTTGCGAATAAATAAAGAATTTAACCCTTTACCTAGCGTAACGTCCAAAAACGGCCAGCGCTATTCTCAAAACTCGCCAATTAATTTTCATTTTTTGTCTCTAAAACATAGGTTATAACTCCTCATTGGAACGAGCTCGTCGAGCTCGTTCCAATGAGGGGTCATAACCTATGTTAGTAGTATGTAATGTGGTTTTGAGGTCCCATTGGCAGGATCTCATTGCAGGATCTCATGTGACGTCATGGTCACGTGACCTAGTGCCACCATGTTGTATTGTCATGGTAACCCGCGTGAGCGGCCATGTTGTGACGTCATCTCCATAGTGATACGTGGTGTGAGTGCGTATGCGCAGCGCGTGTTGTTAGGGTGATACGTGTTTCCGTCGTCCATTTTGTATACTGGAAGCCGCCATCTTGGTTTCTATGGTAGCACGTGATTGCTATGTTACCCAATTGTTCTGCAATAAGACGGGGTATGCTCGGTGGGTATGTTCGATTGAATCGGAGTAAATCTGATTACCACAAACAACCCGACAATCCCTCCAAATCACCAAAATCCACCCGAAATCACCGAAATTGACTTTATTTCCCCATTTTATCGGTTTAGCACGTAGCGCTATAGTACCGAGGGCGTACCGGGGTGTGTTCCTTTGTAGAAGAGTAATGTTCTGGCTTAGAATTCTCCCAGATTCCCTTTTTGGATCTCTATCCCATAACGTTTTTCCCCTATTAAGAATAGCACGTAGTGCTATAGGACAAATTTACCCAGAATTCTCTACTTCTATCTATATATGCAATAGTTATCGTCTATCTGACTCTGTTCCTTTGTTCTAGAGTATACTCCGGTAGCGTAGAAGAGCCTATTATTTGGAACAGTATACCTTATTATTACTATATTTAGCTATTCTAGTCTATTCTTGTTAGTTCTGACCCTATTCCAAGTACTCTTGTTATTTCATTTATCTAGATCATTTATATAAATTATAACTAACCAATCAGATTGCTTGATTTCCAATAACCTGTATGCAGAGTTATCTCCCTTCTGTACAACAAAAGCCAATATCATTCCCAAAGCCAATATCATTCCCAAAGCCAATAAGCTATCGAGCAGTTACTGATAAGTCATTGCTCGAACGACTCGAAGCCCATCGAGCAAATGAGCCTAAGAGCAATTGCTCCATGAGCAATTGCTCGAACGACTCGAAGCTCATCGAGCAAATGAGCTATCGAGTAATTGCTCGTTCGAGTGACTCCTCGAACGACTCTTAGACTCATTTCAGTATTTGAGGATACCTATGGCCCAGGTATTGTATTATTTGAGGATACCTATCGAGGATACCTTTTAGAGGATACTTATCTGAGGATACTATTACCTGTACCACAAGGCATACCTATCCCAAATATCCCTTATAAGCCATCGAGCAGTTACTGAAAAGTCATTGCTCGAATGACTCGAAGCTCATCGAGCAAATGAGCCTAAGAGCAATTGCTCCATGAGCAATTGCTCGGACGACTCGAAGCTCATCGAGCAAATGAGCTATCGAGTAATTGCTCGTTCGAGTGACTCCTCGAACGACTCTTAGACTCATTTCAGTATTTGAGGATACCTATGGCCCAGGTATTGTATTATTTGAGGATACCTATCGAGGATACCTTTTAGAGGATACTTATCTGAGGATACTATTACCTGTACCACAAGACATACCTATCCCAAATATCCCTTATAAGCCATCGAGCAGTTACTGAAAAGTCATTGATCGAATGACTCGAAGCTCATCGAGCAAATGAGCCTAAGAGCAATTGCTCCATGAGCAATTGCTCGAACGACTCGAAGCCCATCGAGCAAATGAGCTATCGAGTAATTGCTCGTTCGAGTGACTCCTCGAACGACTCTTAGACTCATTTCAGTATTTGAGGATACCTATGACATGGCTACGTATCAGTTGAGGATACCTTTTGGGGATACTAAATTGAGGATACCTTTGACCTGGTATTGTTGGAGGATACCTGTTGTAGAAACCTTTCATCTGTGTACTTTTGTTATTCTGCCCCATATCTCATCCCTTACTTCCTAGCTCTACCTATCTCAGTCTTGACTATAACATTGATCAAGGTTGAATCAGATGTCTCCTGTATACATATAAGGCATTCCGTAATTGAGATTCCTAGCCGAGTCCGTAAAAGTTGGATTCCGTGTTTTTACATCGACACACGAGGGTATGGGAAGGGATTGATAACACCTAATTCAAAAATGACTACAAAACTCTGAACAGAGACAACCAACCACTACAAAACAACGAAGTAAACAAAAGAAAGTGAAAGAATGTCAAACTAGTCGGATTGATCGAACTAGATGGACAGACTGAACAGATCTGAACTATGAACAGAACGAAGATCCAACAGAACCAAGATCGAAGTGAACATAACAAAGTGAAAGAATGTCAAACTAGTTGGATTGATCGAACTAGTTGGACAGACTGAACAGATCTGATCAAATACAACCAAGACGGATGGGAACAGAACAAAGTGAACGAAGATCCAACACAACCAAGATCGAAGTGAACAGAAGAAATTGAAGAAAATCGAACTGATCTGATCGAATAATAACCAAACTCGAAGTGAATTGACCATAACAAATTGAACAAAGTTATGAACTATAACCCTAATGAAGGTATTAACCCCCTTGAACTGAATGAAGTATAACCCCTAACTATATCCCAATGTTAACACCTTTGAACTGAATAATTTTTTAAACCTAATGAAAATATAACGAAGGTGATATGAATTTTTGAACTACAACCCATTGAACTGAATTCTTCCAATAGGGAAGGGGAATACCCTCGAGTGTCGATGTAAAAACACGGAATCCAACTTTTACGGACTCGGCTAGGAATCTCAATTACGGAATGCCTTATATGTATACAGGAGACATCTGATTCAACCTTGATCAATGTTATAGTCAAGACTGAGATAGGTAGAGCTAGGAAGTAAGGGATGAGATATGGGGCAGAATAACAGAAGTACACAGATGAATGGTTTCTACAACAGGTATCCTCCAACAATATCAGGTCAAAGGTATCCTCAATTTAGTATCCTCAAAAGGTATCCTCAACTGATACGTAGCCATGTCATAGGTATCCTCAAATACTGAAATGAGCCTAAGAGTCGTTCGAGGAGTCACTCGAACGAGCAATTACTCGATAGCTCATTTGCTCGATGAGCTTCGAGTCGTTCGAGCAATTGCTCATGGAGCAATTGCTCTTAGGCTCATTTGCTCGATGGGCTTCGAGTCGTTCGAGCAATGACTTATCAGTAACTGCTCGATAGCTTATTGGCTTTGGGAATGATATTGGCTTTGGGAATGATATTGGCTTTTGTTGTACAGAAGGGAGATAACTCTGCATACAGGTTATTGGAAATCAAGCAATCTGATTGGTTAGTTATAATTTATATAAATGATCTAGATAAATGAAATAACAAGAGTATTTGGAATAGGGTCAGAACTAACAAGAATAGACTAGAATAGCTAAATATAGTAATAATAAGGTATACTGTTCCAAATAATAGGCTCTTCTACGCTACCGGAGTATACTCTAGAACAAAGGAACAGAGTCAGATAGACGATAACTATTGCATATATAGATAGAAGCAGAGAATTCTGGGTAAATTTGTCCTATAGCACTACGTGCTATTCTTAATAGGGGAAAAACGTCATGGGATAGAGATCCAAAAAGGGAATCTGGGAGAATTCTAAGCCAGAACATTACTCTTCTACAAAGGAACACACCCCGGTACCCCCTCGGTACTATAGAACTACGTGCTAAACCGATAAAATGGGGAAATAAAGTCAATTTCGGTGATTTCGGGTGGATTTTGGTGATTTGGAGGGATTGTCGGGTTGTTTGTGGTAATCAGATTTACTCCGATTCAATCGAACATACCCACCGAACATACCCCGTCTTATTGCAGAACAATTGGGTAACATAGCAATCACGTGCTACCATAGAAACCAAGATGGCGGCTTCCAGTATACAAAATGGACGACGGAAACACGTATCACCCTAACAACACGCGCTGCGCATGCGCACTCACACCACGTATCACTATGGAGATGACGTCACAACATGGCCGCTCACGCGGGTTACCATGACAATACAACATGGTGGCACTAAGTCACGTGACCATAACGTCACATGAGATCCTGCAATGAGATCCTGCCAATGGGTCCTCAAAACCACATTACATACTACTTATGTTTTTGAGACAAAAAATGAAAATAATAGTTATACAAGATTTTTTTTGCAAGTGTCGTCCGCTTTTCATGTTAGGTAAAGGGTTAATTAACATGTACAGTACAGGAACTCCAATTTAGTCATGCTGTACCCCTCCCCCAGTAGCACGAATCGGGTACCATAGAGCTGAGAGCTCCATTCATACAACCGACTGTGTGAATATCACAAGTCCAAGTATCAAGTTGGTCTTTTATGAAAGTACGTAATTGCTAGCAAGATCGAATTTATATCTTAGACCCCAATCCCGATGAAAATGCCCCGAATGAAAAAAAATATTGGTGGGGATGGGGGGGGGGGGGGGGTAGCACACTCCCTACTCCGCCTCTGTCCGACAGTTCTCCCCGACAGTTCTATTGTAGACATACTATGCGTTTCGGGATCTTTTCAGCAAGGAGTCCAGCAAAATTAATCACGGCCATACGCTAGAGATGGGCCCGATGAAAATACCCCGAATGGAAAAACTATTGGGGGTAGCACACTCCCTACCCCGCCTCTACCCGACAGTTCTCCCCGACAGTTCCATTGTAGACATACTATGCGTTTCGGGATCTTTTCGGCAAGGAGTCTCAATCAGCAAAATTAATCACGGCCATACGCTAGAGATGGGCCCGATGAAAATGCCCCGAATGGAAAGAAAAATTATTGGGGGTGGGGGGTGGGGGTAGCACACTCCCTACCCCGCCTCTGTCCGACTGCTCTCCCAGACAGTTCTGTTGTAGACATACTATGCGCTTTTCGGGATCTTTTCAGCAAGGAGACTCAATCAGCAAAATTAATCACGGCCATACGCTAGAGATGGGCCCGATGAAAATGCCTCGAATGGAAAAACTATTGGGGGTAGCACACTCCCTACCCCGCCTCTGACCGACAGTTCTCCCCGACAGTTCTGTTGTAGACATACTATGCTTTTCGGGATCTTTTCAGCAAGGAGTCTTAATCAGCAAAGTTAATCGCGGCCATACACTAGAGATGGGCCCGATGAAAATGCCCCGAATGGAAAAATTATTGGGGGGTAGCACACACCCTACCCAGCTTCTGCCCCACAGTTCTCCCCGACAGTTCTGTTGTAGACATACTATGCTTTTCGGGATCTTTTCAGCAAGGAGTCTTAATCAACAAAGTTAATCGCGGCCATACGCTAGAGATGGGCCCGATGAAAATGCCCCGAATGGAAAAATTATTGGGGGTTAGCACACACCCTACCCAGCCTCTTCCCGACAGTTCTCTCCGACAGTTCTGTTGTAGACATACTATGCTGTTCGGGATCTTTTCAGCAAGGAGACTCAATCAGCAAAATTAATCACGGCCATACGCTAGAGATGGGCCCGATGAAAATGCCCCGAATGGAAAGAAAAATTATTGGGGGGGGGGGGGGGGGGGGGGGGGTAGCACACTCCCTACCCCACCTCTGTCCGACTGCTCTCCCAGACAGTTCTGTTGTAGACATACTATGCGCTTTTCGGGATCTTTTCAGCAAGAAGACTCAATCAGCAAAATTAATCACGGCCATACGCTAGAGATGGGCCCGATGAAAATGCCTCGAATGGAAAAACTATTGGGGGTAGCACACTCCCTACCCCGCCTTTGACCGACAGTTCTCCCCGACAGTTCTGTTGTAGACATACTATGCTTTTCGGGATCTTTTCAGCAAGGAGTCTTAATCAGCAAAGTTAATCGCGGCCATACACTAGAGATGGGCCCGATGAAAATGCCCCGAATGGAAAAAGTATTGGGGGGTAGCACACACCCTACCCAGCTTCTGCCCCACAGTTCTCCCCGACAGTTCTGTTGTAGACATACTATGCTTTTCGGGATCTTTTCAGCAAGGAGTCTTAATCAACAAAGTTAATCGCGGCCATACGCTAGAGATGGGCCCGATGAAAATGCCCCGAATGGAAAAATTATTGGGGGTTAGCACACACCCTACCCAGCCTCTTCCCGACAGTTCTCTCCGACAGTTCTGTTGTAGACATACTATGCTGTTCGGGATCTTTTCAGCAAGGAGACTCAATCAGCAAAATTAATCACGGCCATACGCTAGAGATGGTCTCGATGAAAATGCCCCGAATGGAAAGAAAAAGTTATTGGGGGGTAGCACACTCCCTACCCCGCCTCTGCCCGACAGTTCTCCCCGACAGTTCTGTTGTAGACATACTATGCTTTTCGGGATCTTTTCAGCAAGGAGTCTTAATCAGCAAAATTAATCACGGCCATACGCTAGAGATGGTCAATATTCCGAAAAACCGAATCGATACCGACATTATAGGGATACCGAAAAACCGAACCGAACCAATCATTGAATACCGAAACCGTCTGAATTTTCAAATTTTCCTACATTCTCTATTTATAAGGCATTGTTGAGGATTGATAGCAGATGAAGGGTTCATTTTCATGAAAGAAGGGGCTGATTTTATTTTCAGTCTTATTTACCCTCAGGGGCTTGGACAACTGCCCTGAATTCTCACTAAACTACAACCTGTACATGTCCAGCTGCTTAACAGTAATTTCTTGCCAAGTCTTGGCTGCCTTTACAGGCAGCCAAGACTTGACTAAGAATCACTGTCCAGATGATTTGTTTATTGAAAGCATGACCTGATGAACGTGGCTTGGTCAGGGCACATGCTGTGAGATTGCAAAAACCTCGAATAGGCCTGCAAAGGTTAAGATGTGTTTAGAAAAAAATCACAAAATTACTGTAGATATGGGAGCGCGGTGGCGTTGCTGTAACCGATTCTCCTCAGATCACCGAAGTTAAGCAACGTCGAGCCTGGTTAATCCTCGGATGGGCGACCGTCTGAGCGATCGATTCGGACTTCCGCGTTGCGTCCTTGGGCAAGGCACTTAACCCCGATTGTCCACATGGGGGCACGATGACGCCGTGTACTAAGGCGTACTGCACGTCGATGGTGCGCATGTCTTCAACCAATCTAACCCTGCCTGTGCTACAGTGCGGATTTTCGATGTTGGGGAGCTGGCAGCTGCTCGTCGTTGCTCGGTGGTTCTCTGCGGGTACTCCGGCTTCCTCCACCCGTAAAACTGTCACGGTCATGATTAGCCATTGTGCATAAGTATATGACCTTAAACACCAATAAATAAATAAATAAATAAATAAATAAATAAATAAATACTGTGGATATGATTTATGTTCGTATAAGAATGCTACTGTTGAGCTCAATGGCAGTGACATTTGTGGAACTGTGGTGGAATGATACAAGAACAACGTTTTCTGTATTTTCCTTATGTGAATTCCCCTTTGGAACGATCAGAAAATCTCAGTCAAGTCAAATACCGAACACCGAACCGATACCGAGGTATATCTCGTTAAAAATACCAAAACCGAACAAAAAAAAAAAACAAACACCACAATATTTTTTCCTCAGTGTTGCTCAACACAAATCAGAGTCCTGGCTTGTGCGGTTCTTATGGTTATTTCACAACTTATTTCAAACAGAATTGTATTCGACAAACAACAGTTTTCACACTCACTGTATGTGCACAGCGGACTTCCGAAATGTCAACACAGGCACGTGCGAACCAAATGCCGAATTCTAAAGAAAAATAATTATCACGTTACAAACAACATCTGTTCTTCGTATATATCCGTATATCCTCAACATGTTAATCCGGTTGTATTTCCAGTGTTGCAAATAAACCCCGTCCACCCAAATTAAGAGATTAATTAATAACAGCATAGGAAATGAGAAGAGTTATTTGAGATGAAACATTAACCCTTTACCTAACGTAACGGAAAAAACGGCCAGCGCTATTATCAAAAATCGCCAATTAATTTTCATTATTTTTTTCATTTTTTGTCTCAAGAACATAGGTTATGACCCCTCGTTGGAACGAGCTCGACGAGCTCGTTCCAACGAGGGGTCATAACCTATGTTTTTGAGACAAAAAATGAAAAAAATTAGTTATTCAAGAATTATTTTTGCAAGTGTCGTCTGCTTTTCATGTTAGGAAAAGGGTTAAATGTGTGAAGTTTCCAGTTGCGGATTTAGGCAGTGTCACATCACACAGTCAGAAAAAAAAATCATAATACTCTCCTATACTGTTTGTCAAATATCTACACCCTGTGGGGGAGAGGGCACTAGCTTCTTGCTCTTAACCTAGGGGCTGGACATCTGTGTCTTTTCATGTGATAATAAGATATGCTATGATTAAGAAACAAGCGCTGTTAAGGCGCCACAAAGTGGATCTTCTGTTTCTCATGCCATTTTTTTTGTAAAACTGCATTTGGGTGGGCGGATTTTTATTTTATTTTTTATTTTTGTAATTATTTCTTTGCCATCAAACGTTCATGTTCTTGGTCTGTTTTATGTTTTAGGCCTCATAATCTACAGAATGGCATGGGTGGTGGTGTATTTCGTCCCTTGAGGGCAAGAAGGCTTTGCAATGCTAAAGCATTGCAAAGCCCTGTTACCCTCAAGGGACAAATTTATAAATTTTATTAACTAGGGTAAAATATCAGACATATACAGTACGTGGAGAGTGTATTATCATAAAATGACCCGCAGAGTAGAGATTTAACCGAGCAATAATTGCAAATCTGTGGCAAAGTATAACCACCACAAGCAAAATTTCAGCCAATGGACCTCCGGATTAAACCCGGAGGTCCATTGGCTGAAACATTTCTTGTGCGTTTTGTCCATATGTACAGAACTTGAAAGTGATACTTTGGGTGATAACTCCACTCCGCGGGTGATTTAGTTACAATCCACTCTCCACGTACTGTACCATTTAATTTTTATTTTTTCAAGTTTGTATTGGTTATAAATAGAGAGCACGCGGTATCTAAAAGCACAATGCTGGAGGGCCTGAGAAACAGATTTTTAACTATTTAGGCCTAATTGCCGTTTTTTTTGAAGCGTTCAAACGTGTATTTATACAGTACAGTTGCCGTGGACTGGTCGTAATCCACGCGTGGGCACAGATGTCCACGCATACGTTTGCCATGTAATAAAAGTCATTAGCAGCAAAATTTTAATAAATGAAGCATCTGGTTGTACCCGGTGTGACAGGAATGATAGTCCGTAGGAAAATTAGTCCCTCTGGACTATTATTCCGCGGAATTATAGTCCTAGGTCTAACATTCCTAGGAATAGTAGTCCGCCGGACTACTATTCCTAGGAATGTTAGACCTAGGACTATAATTCCGCGGAATAATAGTCCAGAGGGACTAACGTTCCTACGGACTATCATTCCTGTCACACCTGTACTTCATTAACTAAATGTTTGACGATTATTCCTAAAATTAGTGTTTGGAATCTATACTGGATCTATAGTAGAAATATTGCCCACCTGTGAAAGAAATGACCAGTCCACGGCGGCGTCACTGTACTAAATACTTTAAGTTCTTGATATAAAATCGATGAAGAGAAGATTTGTTGAGACACCGACCAGTTGAACTAAGCCTTGTGGTCTCGGTACTAAAGGTATCCAATTAGAATATTCTGACCCTCTGTCTAGGTGGCTCCCCCAAGTTCAGAGATGAGAATGGCATGCAATTAAATTCACTGAAAGTAGCGTCATGTCTCGCATTTTTTGGACAAATTTGGGAAATTTACGTTTCATATTGGTTGAAAGATATTTTTGTTCTATAAAATTGCACGAACATTTAAGATTATTTTAGTCTATTTTCATGCCAATTTATGGAAATAAAATTTCGGCATTTTAGACACGAATTAAAAAAACCCAGAAAAGTTGCTGAAATTTCGTATCCCTGCAAGTTGGCTGGCCCCTTCCTGCTTTTCTGAACTTCGGCGTCTCTGTTTTTACATCAGTTCAGTTCTTCAAAAATTAGCGTTTTTTCGTTTGATCAGAACACAGAACGCAAAAACATTGATCAATTCTGTCAGCGATGTGAATCTTAACTTTCAGCCTGGGTCATCTTGTGTCGGATTGTTTTACGGACGTGCTAACTCCACATAAGCAAGGCTGAAGACAAGTGCCCCATGGATATGCAGTACGCCTTGGTCCACAGCGTCACCGTGCCCCCACCTGGACAATTAAGTGCCTTCACAAAGACACAACACAGCTACCGCTGATCAGGATCGAACCGTCGATCTTTACCTCTGATATCCATTGCTCTAACTAACGAGACTCCGAGCTCCCAGTGGCACACAATAGCATTTCCCAAGTGATGGTAGAGGCGTACAGTAATGCTGGCCTCTTGCAAGAACAGACCATGTCACAAAAGCAGATTGACTAGAGTCAGTTATGTATGTTGCTGGCTTAGTTTTAGAATACATGAACATGTATGCTGTCCTGTCTTTTAGTTTAACCCTTTACCTAACATGAAAAGCAGACGACACTTGCAAAAATAATTCTTGAATAACTAATTTTTTTCATTTTTTGTCTCAAAAACATAGGTTATGACCCCTCGTTGGAACGAGCTCGTCGAGCTCGTTCCAACGAGGGGTCATAACCTATGTTTTTGAGACAAAAAATGAAAAAAATAATGAAAATTAATTGGCGATTTTTGAGAATAGCGCTGGCCGGTTTTGGCCGTTACGTTGGGTAAAGGGTTAACACTCTTCAGAATTATGTCAAAATGAAACAATTTCATACAGCAACTTTTTCCCAGAACGCACCCAAAAGTTCCGTCGAGCCCGGTTAGTCCTTGGATGGGTGACCCTCTGAGCGATCGATTCGGAGTCCCGCGTTGTGACCTTGGGCAAGGCTTCAGCACCCCCTGACTTTTTGACCAACAATGCTCAGAATAACTGACAATAGTAAACAAAATTAGCCTGATTTCTTGTTAGTCTACTTGGCACCCTTAATACCACAGAACTCACCCTTGAGTCTGCGACTGTAGTGACTACCCCAGTAGCATGACAGAGTATACACATTGTAGGCCTATTGTGCAATCTGGGAAATTTTAGAGGTTCGGGGTGCTCATCCCCTAAAATCACCCAGATTGCTTCTTAGGTAACGTTTTATACACGGTTTTGTAAAAGAAGATCTCAGCTTACACTTCAGCCCTCTCACTTTCAAAGTCGCCCCGCAGCACCCGACTCAGTGAATAAGACGCCTTCAATACTGAGTGTCATCAACCCCTGCCTAACGTAACGGTAATATCCAGACAGCGCTATTAACAAAAATCGTTATTTAAAGTTTATTGTGTGTTCAATTTTCGCCTCCAAATCATAGTTTATGACCTCTCATTGGAACGAGCTCTACGAGCTCGTTCCAATGAGTGATCAAAACGTATGTTTTTGAGGCAAAAATTAAAATGATTAGTTATTAAAGAATTTTTTCCCCATGGGAACCACGGGAAGTGAAGCCGTGCTTGTTTACTGTGGTAAACAAGCTCTATTTTACTAATAAAATAGGACCCAGTAACAAATGCTTGGGTATGAACGATTCACTAAACTTGACTTTATTTCCATGGTGTGGTCACGATTAACCATTGTCTAGAAATATGTGACCTTAAACACAATAAATAAATAAATAAATAAATAAATAAATAAATAAATAAATAAATAAATAAATAAATATTTGTTTTGGTTTTGGAAGTGGAAGATTAGAGTAACATTTGTTGTTCAAATGTTCGAACGAAAACGCGCCGAGTGGCCTTATTATTGCAAGGAGCAGTGTTAATTATCAGACAATGACTAAATCTTGTTTTTAAACAATTCCATGTGTTTTACTCGGGGACTAGCCATTATAGAAATATTGTATATAACACTAGTCACGAATGTTATTTCCCGAAGAGGTCTCTTGGAAAGCTTTTAAATAAATCAAGTCGGTGGCTCTTTTCTCAATGGAAGAAATGTGTGGGTCAGTTTTCCGGGGGGGGGGGGGGGGGGGGGTGTCTACACATTTCTTCAGGTTGTAGTGCAGACCAGAAAGTTCTCAGGCTGGGGTTGGGGTGGGGGTGGGGATCATGTGGCAGACATTAACTAAAATTTGTTTTCAAACAGTTTCAGATGTTTTACTTGAGGTTGGTCTTTATAGCAATATTGTATTATCTCCAAAGATACTACTTGTCCCCAACATGGTTTCCTATAGAGATCTCTTGGAATGCTTTCAAATACATCAAGTCGTGGGCAGTTATTGGGTCAATTTTACTGGGGGAGAGGGGGCATCCTACACATCTACATTAGGTGGTAGAGCAGACCTGAAAGTTCCTAGGGATTGTACCCAGTTGTAGATCATGTGGTGGCAATGGTAAAAATGGCCGTAGGACCCGAAAAAATATAGTATTTTCGTCGCCATATTGGCCCCTAATTCAAATTTCTTGCCAATACAATGAACACTGCACGTGTTGTGATTTTGAAGTGAAATCTCATTCGCTTTTATCATCTTTTGGTTTAGATAAATTTTCATTTGGAAAAACTTTTGGTGGTTTCAACACGCCGCCACTCGGAGTTTAAACTTGTTTAATTTTTTACAGCTGTTAAATAATTTCTGAATATCTAGCCATCAGTGGCCAGTGCCATATAAAAATTATCATGTCCTTCGTGGGAAAAGTGCACATGGCAGCGTGGCTTAAAAAGGTAGCCACGGACATTTCGTCCTCATGGTGGGGAACCATTCTGTAACATTGAATTCGTCAGTTAGTACAAACCGCAAATTATCGATGCCACGTCCATACAACGGGATACGGAAGTAAACAGTAGTAGGTTTTCTTCGCTTATCCCTTTACCCAACGTAACGAGATAAAAAACGGCCAGCACTATTCACAAAAATCAGCTTTTTACTTTCATTGTTTTTAAATATTTTTTTGTCTCAAAACATAGCTCATGACTCCTCTTTGGAACGAGCTCGGTGAGCTCGTTCCAATGAGGCGTCATAGACTATGTTTTTGACGCCAAAAATAAAAAAATATAGGCGGTTGGTGCCGAAGGAAACTCTCTCGGCGTGGGTTCGAAAGCCCGCCATGCCAATGTAAACAAAACCAGTGTCTTTTCTTAATTCTATGGCATCCGGGAAATTTGAAAAAGACAAGTGTCGCTAATTTCTTCTGAGGTGCAGTTCGTAGAATTAAGTACTTTGATGATGAACAATTAAAAATATATAGTTATTCAAGAATTTTGTTTGTAAATGTCGTCTGCCTTTCGTGTCAGGTAATGGGTTATCCTGTTCCCAGATACAACAAACTTCCTCATATCATTAGTTACGTAATCAACTTCAACTTTCATTCCATAACTGTAATGCACTTTTTATTAAAAAATATATTCAATATAAAACTTACCAAACGTTCTAAATCCATGTTGATGGCGAAATATAATCTCCACCTACACATAGAATCGAAATTAATAGTAAATTCACAACTCCCACAAAAATTGTTTGCTGAGTTTTCACCACCATTCGCCCACCATCAAGCTATTTCGTGGTGCTGTATCCAGTCCATGTATTCCCCACCAAAAATAGAAACGAATAAAAGAAACACAACGCAGATAATTAGCACTAGTTACTGCGGAATAACGGTGATTTTCATCTATGGAAATTATTCACACTCGACGTGCTTGATGCAGTCCGCCTGGCGTTCGATAATAGGGTACATGCTCATAGTGATAGAGGAGCGAGGGGTGGGTTTTACGACGTCAATCTTCCAGGTGCTTCTCGATTGATTCTTTCTGTCGATATGGATCTAACCGCATCGCAGTGTGTGCGAAATAGATTTTTTCCGTTGTGAACCGCCTACATACTCCAGCTATTTATTTGCATCACCTTGATCCATGTGAACTTATTGTCCATTCCCCAGTTCCACGCAGAGCAGGAGGCAGATTTTTTTTAGATCAGATTCCCAAAATAATTAGTTATAGAAATAGAAATGGTGTCAAGAACCTTGTTTGGACATTCGGTTCTCTGGCTTTGAAGTGATCGTATTTATTTATTTTTTCATTTTTATTTATTTATTTATTTATTTATTTATTTATTTATTTATTGTGCTTAACCCTTTACCCAACACAGAATGAATCAAAATTTATTATTTTAAATATATTTTTTTCCAAATTATTAAAAAAAAATTCAACAAAACCATATCATGCGACCCCTCATTGGAACGAGCTCGATGAGCTCGTTCCAATGAGGGGGCACATGATATGGTTTAGTTGAAATTGTTTGAAATATAATTTTTTTTTCAACTGCTTAGTTTGTAAATTCCGGGCGGATGCGGCCGATTCCTTAGGTAAAGTGTTAATGCTGTATCAGCACCCAAACCCATATCGTGCGATATAATTAGTCATAGAGTGGAAACAAATAGCCACTTAGGCACCGAAGTTAAGCAACGTCGAGCCCGGTTCGTCCACGGATGGGTGACCGTCTGAGCGATCGATTTGGACTCCCGCGTTGTGTCCTTGGGAAAGGCACTTAACCCCGATTGTCCATATGGGGGCTCGATGACGCCGTGTACTAAGGCGTACTGCACGTCGATTGTGCGCATGTCTTCAACCAATCTAACCCTGCCTGTCCTGGAGTGCGGAGTTACGATGTTGGGCGGGGGGGGGGGGGGGGGCAGCTGCTCGTCGTTGCTCGGTGGTTCTCTCCGGGTACTCCGGCTTCCTCCACCCTTGAAACTGTCACGGTCATGCTTAACCATTGTGTATAAGAATGTGACATTAAACACCAATAAATAAACAAATCAATAGCCACTTAGGAGCTCGGTGGCTTAGTGGTGGCTTAGTGGTTACGGCATTTGACTTCAAACCGAAAGGTCCGCGGTTCGATCCGGCCAGGTATTACAGCTTTATGTTCTTGGGTAAGGCACTTAATCCAGATTACCCACGTGGCGGCACAGTGACTAAGGCACACTGCACGTCGATGGTGCGCTTGTCTTCAACCAATGCTAACCCTGCTTGTGCGGAGTAATTATGTTGGAAAGTCTGACAGCTGCTCGCCGTTGTTAGGTGGTTCTCTCCGGGTACTCCGCCCCCCCCCCCACACACCTGTACAACTGTCGGACACAAGGTGACACTAGCTGTCGAAAGGGTCGTTAAACCCCAATAAAATCAATAAAAAGATAGTCACCTGATCTTCAATTATGATCTTCAAGGATGTAAATTTTTGTGTTCGTTTTAGTTAACTGACTGAGAGCTGGAAGCCAAGATTTGGGCTCCACTCGAAAGTGCCCGTGACGCGATTACCAGGCTGCACTTTTATTTGATGCACGTCTTATGCTGTTAGAAGCTAAAATATTTTGATCGTATGGAGTTGTTTTGTTACAATTTATTGAACACTTTCTAGTTAATTGTAACAAAATAACCTACGATGAACAAATCTAATCTACAACATGAAATAGAGAGTAATCGCTTGACTGGACTGGTTACGTGAAATAATTCATGAGAGGTGAGAGACCTTGTACAAACACGAGTGCGCGAATGCGCACGAGTGTTTTACAATACAGTCCCTCGCCTCGAATGAATTATTTCACGTAACCAGTCCAATCAAGCGATTACTATGTTTATTACTTTTCATTATTAACGATAATTATATTATTTAACCCTTTACCTAACGTAACGGTCAAAAACGGCCAGCGTTATTCTCAAAACTCGCCAATTAATTTTCATTATTTTTTCATTTTTTGTATCTAAAACATAGGTTATGACTCCTCATTGGAACGAGCTCGTCGAGCTCGTTCCAATGAGGGGCCATAACCTATGTTTTTGAGACAAAAAATAAAAATAATAGTTATTCAAGAAGTTTTTTTGCAAGTGTCATCTGCTTTTCATGTTAGGTGAAGGATTAAAAAAAACCCAAAAAGAATGAAGTCCCCATTACACCCATGGCAACACGTCTTCGTTTGCGCGCACGGATACATGACACAATTGTTGATTGCATAATTCACTTGTGAAGTTATCGTTTATAATCAAACCCCGAAATCCCAGTAAATTTCACTTTAGGAAGTAATAAACAGGCTTTCCCCCAGTTAACGGACCGCTTTCTAAAACTCTGTAGTACAGCACAGAGATGTAACTGGATATTTAACGTGAGAGGCAAGAACTGAGAAGACAGGCATATTTTCTTTATTCGTGTGTGGGGATGCTGTAACATTTTTCATCAGCAATCTTTTTCATCACTCAAGTTGAAATGTTTTTTTTGTATTTGACATTTAAAATTCAAACACTAAGGAAAGAACATAAATTCCATCATCACAAATTACAGGATCCCCTTTCAGTGATATACATACCACTGATAGTGGATTACCATTTAGGCACGCGTGGAGTGGTGTTTCCACGCAGCCACTAATTATCAAAAAATAATCAAGAAATATCATGAGGCGCAAAAGCAAAGTTTCAGTAATTGGGCATCAGGGTTCAACACCGAATGCCATCAGCTAAAATGTTGCCAGACATTATCTTAAAAGAGTACTATAGTAATCAACTATTCGTGCACTGTAAGTCGGGATGGGTATGGAAAGGGAGGAGCCTTTTTTTCGAGAGACAATGACCACAGAAATGCTACCGGGAAAGATTTTCTCCTCACGTTTCTTCAAAACTCTTGACAGAAATCACTTGCAATCTCTCAGCTCCTTGGCCGCGGATAAACCACGGTCGTGACAACCGTTACTCATTCTCAGTTCCTTATTCGGCATTTGTTATCAACCGATTTTTTTGTCAAATCGTGAAGGTTTCAGCCGTCTTTGCAACGACCCCGATGGAGGAAGAGGTGTGTGTGTGTGTGTGGGGGGGGGGGGGGGGGGCTACAAATATTCTATACCTTTTAAACAGCAGGCAACATCCTTTCGTGTGTTACGCTCATGAGGAGCCCTTTACTACCCGACGGGGACGGCGGGGCTAGGGTGTTACCAACAAGCCAATAATAAAGATGGCTGTTTCGCTAGGCCTTCACGGTATTCAATTTTCGATACCGAGTTTCGGTATTTTAAAAATACCGCGGTATGACTGAATACCGAATATCACCGGGACGTACAGTTTCGCGGAGCGAGAGTTAAATTTCCCAGACATAGTGGGGGGGGGGGGGGATTGCAGCCCCGATCTCACTGGCGAGCCTGATCCCACTGGCGACCCTGACCCAACTCCCCACTCCACTGGCGATCTCGACAATCCTGCATCAACCCTGGTTATGCCACATGGGTACACGATTTCTAATTGTATATCAGCAAGCGTACAAATATCCGTTAGTCTTCCTTTCCGCGTGTGTGCATACCGCGGCCTGGGGCCAATACTATAAAACTTTTACAAAAGTATTTTCTAGAATTGTATTTTCTAGTTATAACTTTAAATGAGTTGAAATGAACCATTACCATTTTCAAAGATGTGGCAATTTGCCAGTTGGCAAATTGCCATATCTTTTAAAATGCTAATGATTCATTTTAGTCAGTTATATTAAAAGGTAAAAAATACAGTTCTATATAAATACAATTGGGGAGAGGTGCTAGGCGATTGGTTCCGCAGAAATGTACTCTCGTCAAGGCAGTGGTTCGATCCCCATCATCGGCGTCAGAGTCTTTCATCCTAAAAAATGCATAACAGAAGTGCTGAATTCTGTATTCTATATTTTTGAAAAAAGGATTGATTCTCACTGATTTCATCTGCATTACATGGTATAATTCATTGTAAACAGCTAATTCTGGGGGATACCGAGTAATTTCGTGTGGACTGTGC
The DNA here is from genome assembly GCA_031216915.1 of Pictodentalium vernedei. Classification (NCBI taxonomy): domain Eukaryota; kingdom Metazoa; phylum Mollusca; class Scaphopoda; order Dentaliida; family Dentaliidae; genus Pictodentalium; species Pictodentalium vernedei. Next base: position 453,694,661 of record CM062293.1, on the reverse strand, counting down.
TAGTCCCATGGACTCTCGGCCTGCTAGCATGCCTTTTTGGGGGCTTGTCGGGAGCCGAGTGGTCTATGACGCTGGTCCAGGTTCGCTAGGCGATTGGTGCCGCAGAAATGTACTTCGTCAAGGCAGTGGTTCGATCCCCATCGGCGTCAGAGTCTTTCATCCTATAATTGTAAAGGTTTTATAGTATGCGCTCCTGGACATGTTTCCGTCTATTCCCTTTTCTTCAACCATCTTCTAACCCGGGGCCAGGCCAGGCCTGATCGTTCTCTGGTTTTGGAAGATGGGTGACGTAGAAGATTATGACGGAACAGGCCGAAGGTGGATCTCTTTGAATAAACGGAACTATAATTTGGCTTAAATTTGCAGAAACACAATTCCACTCTCTTAATTTAACGCATTGCATGGCCGTGTAGTGAAAGAAAGGATGGAGGGACACGTGCCTACACCGCGCACATGGTTCTCCCACATGTGTCAGGGTCTGGGGATACTACTAATTAACAAATGAAAAATTAGAGCAAATTTTTGCGTTTATTTTCGACCAGTGTTGTTCATTCACAAAGCCTTTGATTGCTATGTAACGAAGTAACATGGCCGGATTTGATACCCCATATAAAAACAGATCTAGAACTATAGTGGGGTATTGATTTTGCAACTAATCTATGCAACAACAGGACTGGGATTTTCTAGTGCTTATAATACAACTAGTTCTGACTGGCATCGCTTATAGCATCGTTTCCAATAATAACCAGAAAGGCCAGACGGTGGTACACGGAATCTCTTGAAACGTGTCGCGTTACAAGGAATTTATAAAAATGAAAAATCATCAAAATAGTGAAACACGATTTTATAAACGAACCATAAAATAAAGAAAGATTCAACCAATGACAATCTCGTTAATGTTCATTAAACCATAATTCACAAGTTTCACACCATGAAATGTTTATTGATCTGATCTCTTTTGTCCTGAAACACGCATGTATAGAAATATATAAGAACAATACGTATAGATCTCGTGTGTTTCCAGGTTATGGAGGCAGCTGTCAACGGAATACAAAAGACCTGACAAGGCAAACCGCCGATGAAAATGTCGCCGAGAACACGATCTTCCAGCAACTTCAGTGACAACACCGGGGATATATTTAGACATGTTAAGTGGGTAGAAAGAAGGCGCGGCGATGGAGTTCAATAGGTGTCTGTTTGGGCTGGCAAGTGACCTCCAACTAGTTTCGAGACTGATGAACGCGACCTAAAATTAACTGGGTTAAAAAACAACCCAAATCAACTCGGTTCGGTGAATATGAACCCATTTGGGTTCATATTCACTCGACCCAGTTGATTTGAGTTGTTTTAAAACCCAACCTATTTTAGAGTGTTGTAGGGGGGTTAACATTTTAAATCGTCTGTATAATAATGCTGGTATCAGAAGTGCGGAGTTCTCCCATCATGCAGCAAGAGTTAAACAATTTAACACTTATTGATATCAAAATATATTATTTAAATAGTATTTTTGTCAATTATTTAAAAACAAATTCACCAAAACCATATCACGTGACTCCTCATTGGGGCGAGCTCGTTCTAATGAGGGGGTCACATGATATGGTTTTGAAGCCATGTTTTGAAAAATATTATTTATTCAGCTGCTCAATTTTCATATAATGAGGGCGGATGCGCCCGAATCGTTAGGTAAAAGGTTAAACGTCGATTATCACAAGCTCTTAAAATCCGGTTTTTGCTTTTTTCCAATCCCCACTACACCCAACCACTCACGTCTGCAGGGTGGAGTGGGGAGAGGTGCGAAAATGACCGATTTGGGAGTGGGGACGTAAACATAATTTGTCCCGACTTCAGTAAGGAACTGGTATAAGTAACGGATGTGCCAACCAATTTGGAGTGCCGTTACGGTAAGTGTTAATTTAAGAATAAGCTGCGACACTGCCACTACGTACGTATTTTATTTATCGACATATAAATTTCTAAGAAGTCTTGAGATTGTTAACTAAAATCCCGACTAACAAATATGCAGCTGATGTAATGCAGTTGGAATCTTCTGTCAGTGAACTCTGCACCGCGGCACAGGCAGTGTTAGATTGGTTGAAGACATGTGTACCTTCGACGTGCAATAGGCCTTAGTAAACAGCGTTATCGTGCCCCCATGTAGGAAATCGGGGTTAAGTGCCTTGCGCAAGGACACAACGCGGGAGCGCGAATCAGTCGCTGAAATGGTCACCCATCCAACTACTAACCACGCTCGATGTTGCTTAACTTCGGTGATCTGACGAGAACCGGTTACTGCGACGCCCCCTCCTATGACATCAGAAGAAGGAAAATCAGTTCCCTCTATTGTTTTCTTTTATTAACCCTTTACCCAACGTAACGGCCAAAACCGGCCAGCGCTATTCTCAAAAATCGCCAATTAATTTTCAAAATATTTTCATTTTTTGTCTCAAAAACATAGGTTATGACCCCTCGTTGGAACGAGCTCGTCGAGCTCGTTCCAACGAGGGGTCATGACCTATGTTTTTGAGACAAAAAATGAAAAAATTTAGTTATTCAAAATTTTTTTTTGCAAGTGTCGTCTGCTTTTCATGTTAGGTAAAGGGTTAAAGGTAACAAAAGGAAAACTTGGTTTTTATGGCAAGCTAACTAGAAGCAACCAGTTCACAAGTAATTAGACCATAAGAATATCTATCAATACTTCACCTACCAACGCTAAAGTGTCCACTTTGACTCTTAATGAATGTGTTCTTACAGTAATTTGCAAGTTTTTATTCGTCCCAGGAAAACAAAGCAAATCTAACCTCCTATGCTCTTATATTGATAGAATGGACAGTGTATATATGTCACGATGCGCACACTGTGGATATAATGGACAGGACAAAAGTTACAGAACATCAAAAGATGGTGAAAGCGCCGTTTTCTTATTTATAAATGGGTTTCAAAAGAGAATAATTGTGAAACGTTCAAACCGACTGGGAAAAAATTGTTAAAAGCCAGCTCCTGTATTTGTTTGTACTGCTCTTAAGGAAAATGCCTCAAGTTTGTGAAATAATATAGTCCAGGCACATTAGACATAAAAATGAGAAAGTAAGGAAAAAAATCGGAGAAAGCTGATTTTTTTATATGTTTCCAGGATACACATTGCGGATAAAGTGTGAAAAGTCCCCGCGAATCCGAGTTGAGCTTTTTTAGTTATAGCGTTTTTTTGATGAAAAAAAAAAATTTAAAAAAAAATCGACCCAGCTCCATATTTCTCATTCTTATTCGCCTTAGTAGGGTGAGAATCATAAATATCGTGCTGAATTATATTGAGAATACATATCCCCAACAGAAAATGCCAACTTTGTACCAATCCTCACACTCAATGGTGAAATATTCACGAAAATGTACAAAATTACGAATTTTTTTTTATTGTTTTCATACACACAACGGTACACAACGTCCATTAAATCAAATCTACGACTACTTTGGGAGTTAAAGTATATATCAAAAATTGCAGAAAAGCAGTGGCTTTATAATGATATATAACAATAGTCATTTATTCCATAATGAACTGGTGAAACGTGTGAAATATTAACCATACCCCCTAAACTCAAATTCAAACGGCATCGACTTTTCTCATTCAAATACCGTATTATAGCATCATTGTTTCAATTTCCTCTCATGTTTGCACAAACTGAATGTGAGAAACAGGGACTGAACGTTTGTCCAGTGACGTTTGACCAACCACTTTATATCAAAGCAGTGGAGATTGTTTCTTCGTCAGATAAGTTGACAAAAGTTTTCGTTAGACTCGGCGGCTTCCATATGATTATGTCATATTTAGGGGCAATTGGTTCGATCATGGCTGGTAGCGGCTTGGATGAACTTTGGGGGACTGTTTATGCTGGTGGGTCAATCCATCATTTGATCAGTGGTCATGCATATTCAAGAGCAGTTCGTGCCCATTTGCTAACACAAATTGCCATTACAAAACTTGTGTTTGAAGAAAGCCGAACACTAGATAACATAGCCTGCACAGAAGTCAATGAAATATTCTGTGGACTTGCCAGAGGTGACTGTACAACAGCTGACGCTGTCAATCAAGAATGTGTCAACCATCTACTGTCAAAATTACACGAACTGCTCCAGAATGCGTCCGTAGGACGCACAGGAAAGCTTTGGGTACAATACTACAAGCAAATAGGTCTTCTCCAGTTGTTCTTGAGAGCAGAGCGCACAGGCGACTGGGAACTCCACACATATTGTGTTCGCAATATGATTCCAGTATTTCACGCAGGTGGTCATTTTGCATACGCAAAAAGTTCTCATCTCTATTTGCAGAAGATGAATGAGCTAACAGAAATAATGCAACAGGATGATTTGAAGTTGTTCACTGAGAAAGGTTACTTTACCATAAGGCGCTCAGATAAGTTCTGGGACGGGATATATTCTGATCAGACCATAGAGCAGTGTTTAATGAGAATGTTCAAGCTCCCTGGTGGTCTCACACATGGCAGGGGAATAACCGATAGCACTGTTGCGAAATGGGTACATGGACTACCTCTTTGCCTTCCGATATGTAATGCTCTCGAAAATTTTGTTCATGTTCACAATGGTCATGGCGAACAACATCGGGATCTCCGTCAAAGTTCACAATTGACTGATGCCAATGATATCACCAAATTATTGAACTGGCTCAGAGTGCATTCCCCCTTTCAGAATAGAGATCCACTAGAATTAGTCTCTATAGCGACCGGGCTTGTGGCCGACGAAACTGTGAACTGTGACCAAGTTCGCAAAATTGGTGAATGTTGCGTATCAAATGTTGTAAGCAAAACGTTCAACAGCATCAAACTACGACGTGTTGACACTGTGAAGTCTTTCGCATCGATGGCAAATAGCATCAAAGTCCGTGGAAGAAAGGTAGTGATTGACCTCACAATTCTGTTCAACCGCATCACATGTGTTATTCAGTCACAAGCAGAGATGGAAGAGTATCTCAAATATGAACTCGCCCCGAAACCACCAGCATTGTTTGATTCTGCTGGAATGAGGAAGACACAGAAAAGCACGCTCGGTAAGATCCTCAAAACATACGGTTCCGAGCAAACTAAAATCCCAGAACATTCTATGTTTGTTGTAGATGGTGGATTTTTATTGAGGGCAGTTGTATGGCCTAAACAGTCGTCATATAAGGACATATGTACATCATATTCCAATTATCTAGTGAGACATTTTAGGGCGAACGTCGTGGTTGTTTTTGATGGTTATGCTTGTACAATGTCGACAAAGGGCATGGAACAAGCCCGTAGATCTAAAGACAGGTATTCCATTGATATCAATATCTCACCCGAGTTACCAGCCACCACACCCCAATCCGATTTCCTTGCAAATGCCAAGAACAAAACCCAACTGATCGATCTTCTAATGCAGGAGCTATCTGCTATCAATATTCAGTCCAAGCAGGCCGAGGCTGATGCTGATGTACTGATAGCCGAAACTGCACTTGACATCGCTCAAGATGACAACAATGTTGTCGTTGTGGGAACAGACACAGACTTGTTAGTCATTCTTACCTCTCGAGTTCAACCGGGATGTAATATTCACATGATGTATTCCATTACCCCAAACTTACTAGTTTCAGTTAGTGAAATAGCAACCAAAATGGGTGACCATAGAAGCAACCTCCTTGTAGCACATTCTATAAGTGGTTGTGACACTACTTCTGCACTCTTTCGAGTTGGTAAGAAGAAAGTATTCAGTACAATTGTCTCCGATGTTACTAGCGACTCACAACAGTATGTCAATACAATTTTGGCGGATGACAGTACACCAAGTGCAGTAGCCGCTGCCGGGGAACAACTTCTCCTGATCTTATACGGGAGTAAAACTGTTTCCTCTCTCGACCAATATAGATATGTCACTTACAAGCGTTATGTAGCAAAATCTAAACTGAATAAACCCATCGACCTAGCCTCACTCCCACCAAGCAGCGATGCTGCACAACAACATGTCTACAGATATTATCTCCAGGTCCAACAATGGCTGGGCACTTCGCTTCCTCCGACGGATTGGGGGTGGTCGCTAGACAATGGACTTCTTGTACCGACTGCAGCCACAAAGCCATGTGCCCCCGATAACCTACTGAATCTGATCCGTTGTGGTTGCAAGAGTGCTTGTACAAAAAGGTGTGGGTGTAAGAAGGCAGGACTCTCTTGCTCAGGTTTGTGTAATTGCAGTTCGGATTCTTGTAACAACCACAGAAACACTGTCCTGTCGGAAATTTCTGAGTTCGATGAATAATATGTATATAGGTCATGTCATTTCTGTATATAGCGTTGATAATAGTCAATGTAACTTAATCCATGTTGATTGATTTGTACATTCTGTAAATATTATTTATTGATTTTTGTACATTCTGTAAATATTATTTATTGATCTAATGCTGCCAGACACAGACGTGTCTGTTCGGTCCCAAGCCCGAAAATAGTTGAGTTCTCATGCTGACGAATTTTATGCCAAAAGGGGAACTCGGCCAGAAGCAGAGGGGGTCTTCCATAATGTCTATTTTGTAAGCAATGATAAAAGTCTTCAAATGGTGGTGGATTTTTTATCGTCTGTCCAACTAACATCCCGTTCTGTACTACGACCCTTTGGGCAAATCCGTTAGGAAAATCGTCATTTTTTGCGTAAATCCGGTACTTTTTTGTGAATTTTCAATAATTTTTCGCAGAAATTGTCACAGAATGCACATTTTCCTCTACGTAAATGTATATTAGACATTATGTAGCCCGAAATACGCGTAAACAAAAAATACAGTTGGATCAATTCGAGGTTACAAAGTTCGTGCGATTTTTTAAAATTTTTTTCAAACGCTTTTCGAAAAAAGGCTGTAGAAAAAAAAGCTCAACTGGGATTTTAGGGGACTTTTGTCTAATCGTTCAGTGACATGTACTCGACATTCCCTGAACAAATCAGCTTTCTCCGATTTTTTTCCCTAGTGAAACCTAATGTTCTTGGGCTAATACGCACATCGGTGATACAACCTCGCTAACATCTCAAAATTTAAATTTTTAAAATGAAATCCCGTACCCTTAGTGTTAAATTTACTGATAGCTTTCAGAAATTAATCCCTTGCTTGCTGCTGGCGGATATTCCGGCCAAGGACATGATTTTTCTTGCCATTGAATTGTAATCAAATCCCCCCCCTCCCGTAAATTGGATGGATTTTTTTCACCAATAATTTCTTGAGTTAAATTTTGTTGCATTTTTCATCAAATCTAGTCATGGCTGCTACGAAGCAGCCATGACTAGATTTGATGAAAAATATCTTGAAAATACTCAGCAGGTTAAGATTTAAGGGGAGATAATACGCTCGGATATCTCTTCCAACGACGAAAATTGTCATCCATTGGGCACATGAGCCAGGGGAGGGGGGGGGGGGGGGCATTAAAAATTTGCAAGACGTGATGTCCTATTTTTTATTCGGCTCCTTTTTACACCCACCCACCCACCCACTACGTGCAAATCTTCTACTACCGTTCTCAGACACCCACCCCCACTCTCCCATTAAAAAACTTATAAACTTAGTAGGCACAGCTGTCTTTGGGGGGGGGGGGGGGTTCATAATGTTCTTAAACTGGTACCACCAATTTAAACCTCTGTGGGCTGCTGTGGGTCCCAATCTTCAAATGACAAGCTTTCAAGATATGCTTACCAGTTACACAACCAATTAACAAATTGAGAGTATTTATTTATTGGGGTTAACAACACTTTCGGCAGCCAGGGTCACCGCGCGTGGGATAGCTTTACGGCCGGAGAAAGCCGAGTACCCAGAGAGAACCACCGAGCAACGGCGAGCAACTGTCAGACTCACCAACGTACTAACTCCATGCAAGCAGGGTTAGCATTGGTTGAAGACAAGTGTACCATCGCCAAGTGCTAACCCTGCTTAGTACACAGCGCCACCGTTCCCCACGTGGTCAATCAGGATTAGGTGCCTTGTCCAAGGACACAACGAAGTTACCCCTGGCGGGGATCGAACCGTGGACCATTCGGTTTGACGTTCAACGCCGTAACCACTGAGCCATCGCGCTCCCACAAACTGAGAGTATGCACTTGTGTGTCAATATACGGGAATTCATTCAATATGTTATCTTCAAATTTGGGCTGTGCCAGTCTCACACTTTGGGTCGAATCGAGTCAGGTCGAATATTTCGGATCTTCTCGATTCTCGCATCAAATCCTATCACTCTTCAAATTGTAGATATTTCACTTTCTGGTTTACATCTGTACATAGTAACAGTCTCCACCAAAGTATTGTATATTCAACGGCGATTCGCCTGTTTGGACTAGTGAATCAAAAAGCGGAATATTCCATAAACGAATAAAAATAGTTCGGAAACGGAACCTCCTTGAACTCTTCTTCAACCACCAGTTCTGTTGTACAGGATTTTGAAAACATCTCGATCCGAATCAGGGCGACTCGAATCCAATCGAATCATCAAGATTTCAAGGGCGATAAACTATGGAATTATGTGCGTTGGAAATCTGAAAATCGAACTTGGTTTTTATGTGGAGGTATTTATTTAGCAGGTTTCATATCTGTCGAGATATCAGCTCGAGTCGAAGGCTGATATAAAGTTACCTCGGGCTGATACCTCGACCGATATGAAACTAATTAATAATCTCTTTATTTATTATACCGAAGGGGGCGCGGTGGCGTTGCGGTAACCGGTTCTCATGAGATCACCGAAGTTAAGCAACGTCGAGCCCGGTTAATCATTGGATGGGTGACCGGCTGAGCGATCAGTTCGGACTCCCGCGTTGTGTCCTTGGGCAAGGCACTTAACCCCAATTGTCCACATGAAGGCACGATGACGCCGTGTACTAAGGCGTACTGCACGTCGATGGTGCGCATGTCTTCAACCAATCTAACCCTGCCTGTGCCGCAGTGCGGAGTTACGATGCTGGGGAGCTGGCAGCTGCTCGTCGTTGCTCGGTGATTCTCTCCGGGTACTCCAGCTCCCTCCACCCGCAAAACTTTCACGGTCATGATTAGCCATTGTGCATAAGTATATGACATTAAACACCAATAAATAAATAAATATTATACCGAAAAAATGATTACACAATGTTCTCAAATCTGTTACAGTTTTCTGACAGTGCTATTGCTTCTCATTGTTTTCGCGAAGGCCGAAGTTTCCTCTTCTCCCAGATCAACTATAGGAAGTCTCGGCTTCCCCTCCGTTTGGACAGCTGGACTGTCTCTTATTACAGTCATTAATTCCTCACCACACAAAAGCTCAGATTCACACTACTCCATTATGTCGGTAACGCTAATTTTCCTGATTGCGTTAGACAAATCGTCCTACGAGTTCCAATGTGTTCTATGTGCCTACTGGCACATAGAACACATTGGAACTCGGGGGACGAAATAACGATTTGATTGTCAACAAATTGGTTGTACCTAGAAACACACCACTGGAGAAGACCTGATGATAAATACAGATTATCATGATGATGTGCATGCTCTGTGATTTGTATCAGATTCGATGTGGTGTCCAGAATGGGATCTTAACGTGCCGGCTTTGCCGGCGAGTTGTGATCCCATTTTTTGGACACCACCGAGAATCTGATGCAAATCACAGGACATGCACATTATCATGATAATTCATTTATCCAACAATTCTGTTACATCAACAGATTAAATCAGAAATTATTAATACAGTTTGGGGACATAATGTTGGGCGAGAAAAAAACATATTTTATGGAACTATATTGCTGTGCACTCTAACAAACAATGAGTAACGCGGTCACCGCAATTTTCAAAGTTGTGTTGTCAAATTATTCACTCTCAGTATCACTTCCTATGATGATCCGCTTGAATTTACGAGTGTGTGATGTTGGCACATCATCGGGAACCAAGTAGGTGTAATATTGAATTGTGCAGTTTCTATTCGTTGTGGGGTGAGGTGGGGGTGGGGGGGGGGGGGGGCATTGGCTATTAACAGTTCTGTAGCTAACTGTAAGGAATTTTGTTTCGTTTTTTAACCCTTTACCTAACGTAAAGGCCAAAACCGGCCAGGGCTATTCTCAAAAATCGCCAATTAATTTTCATTATTTTTTCAAATTTTGTCTCAAAAACATAGGTTATGACCCCCTCATTGGAACGAGCACGTCGAGCTCGTTCCAATGAGGGGTCATAACCTATGTTTTTGAGACAAAAAATGAAAATAATAGCTATTCAATAATTTTTTTGCAAGTGTCGTCTGCTTTTCATATTAGGTAACGGGTTAAGCGATCAACTGAGTCGATCTCTGGAACGCAAATAGAATGTATTCATGTGCCTGTTATGATAGCCCGTCGCGCTACCGGAAACGAGTCGGAATGAGTCGTCCATATGATACGAAATCGGAACAGATTATGTGATACGTACCGTGTCTCGCGGTGGTTTTCGTACCAAAATCTATATAATTTTTAGATAAAAGAAGAGATCAAGCGGTAGGATTTTGAAAACTTCTCGACAATTCGAAAAGTCTCAAATCAGAGCCACCGAATCGAATCAAATGGGTTCATCAGAACGATTTCGAATCGAATTGTATTTTGAAGCTTCGCCGAGCTTCAGTTTAACAGTCCATTCCCCATCCGATATTTTATAAACAATTACACCACCCTCTTGAAAAGAAAGACGATCTAATGGGCAACCATTAAAAAGATAAGTCAATATAGCTATTGTTATTATATATCTATCATTGATACGGAGACGACTTCGGTCCCCAAATCTCTCCCACAGAATCAGATGGAATATTATTACACATCCATTAAACTTCAAATCCTTGTATTTAACGGAATCGCCGCAATGACATAAATATTTCTGTATTCAAATGGTGATGTACAAGCCGGAACTTTTTTCCCAGCACCGTTTATTCTAGTTCCTTTCCCGTTGAGTATAGTTTCGCGTCGAAAAGTTTCCAAATTTCATTACACAATTATCGATCGTATGTCGCGCAGTGCGAAAATGAAAACGTCTCAAGCAAAATAAAGTCGGTTTACAAAAAAATAGTTAACCAAAAATCAGATAATATTTTTAAACAAGAGGCCCCAGGGGGCCTGAGGGCGCTCACCTGACATGGTAGCCTAAATAGCAACCCAGAGAATTGATTTCCACAAGTTGCATCTGCTCCTCCTAAGAAAAGCTGAAACCAAATATCCAAATATTCTGACCAGTGGATCTAAAAAAAGATTTTTAGAGAATATTCCTCATACTGAACTAAGTCATAATTCGGGCTCCCACAGGAAGCCCATATATGAACCCAGGGACTTGGCTTTAACAAACCTAAATCTCACACCCCTAAGGATTCTGCACACCAAATATCAAAACATTCCGACTGCTGGATCTGAAGAAGAAGATTTTTAAAGAAAATTCCTCATTTTGAACCAAGTTACAATTCGAGCTCCCACAATCAGCCCAAATATGGACCTAGGGACATGGCTTGAACAAACTTGAATCTTACCCCCCTAAGGATGCTGCATAAAAAATATCAAAAGCATTCATCTGCTGGATCTGAAGATTTTTAAATAAAATTCCTCATTTTGAACTAAGTTGTCATTCAGGCTCCCATAGTGAGCCTAAATATGAACCAAGGGACTTGGCTTGAACAAACTTGAATCTCAGCCCCCTAAGGTTGCTCCATGCCAAATATCAAAACATTCCAACTGCTGAATCTGAAGAAGAAGATTTTTAAAGAAAAATTCCTCATATTGACTAAGTTATAATTTGGGCTCCCACAGGGAGCCCAAATATGGACCCATGGACTTGGCTTTAACACACTTGAATCCCCCCTCCCCCCCCCCCCCCCCCCAAGGATGCTACTCACCACATATCAAACCATTCCGACTGCTGGATCTGAAGAAGAAGATTTTTTAAGAAAATTCCTCATTTTGAACAAAGTTACAATTCAAGCTCCCACATTGAGCCCAAATATGGACCTAGGGACATGGCTTGAACAAACTTGAATCTCACCCCCCTAAGGATGCTGCATACCAAATATCACAAGATTCTGCCTGCTGGATCTTGAGAAGAAGATTTTCAAAGAAATTTGCCTGAAATGCACTAAGTTCGAATTTGGGCTTCTAAAGTGAGCCCAAATATGAATCCAGGTGGCCGATTTGAACAAACTGGAATCAGATCCACCCCACAATGTTGCATACCAAATATCAAAAGATTCTGCCTGCAGGATCTGGAGAAGAAGATTTTTGAAGAAATTTGCCTGAAATGCACTAAGTTCAAATTCGAGCTTCTATAGTGAGCCCAAATATGAATCTAGGGAGCCGATTTGAACAAAATAGAATCAGATCCACCCCACAATGTTGCATACCAAATATCAAAAGATTCTGTCTGCTGGATCTGGAGAAGATTTTTTAAGAAATTTGCCTGAAATGCACTAAGTTCAAATTTTGGCTCCTATACTGAGCCCAAATATAAACCCAAGGGGCCAATTTGAACAAACTTGAATCAGATCCACCCCACAATGTTGCATACCCAATATCAAAAGATTCTGCCTGCTGGATCTTGAGAAGAAGATTTTCAAAGCAATTTGCCAGAAATGCACTAAGTTCAAATTTGGGCTCCTATACAGAGCCCAAATATAAACCCAAGGGGCCGATTTGAACAAACTTGAATCAGATCCACCCCACAATGTTGCATACCAAATATCAAAAGATTCTGCCTGCTGGATCTGGAAAAGAAGATTTTCAAAGAAATTTGCCTGAAATGCAGTAAGTTCAAATTTGGGCTCCTATACTGAGCCCAAATATAAACCCAGGGGGCCGATTTGAACAAACTTGAATCAGATCCACCCCACAATGTTGCATACCAAATATCAAAAGATTCTGTCTGCTGGATCTGGAGAAGAAGATTTTTTAAGAAATTTGCCTGAAATGCACTAAGTTCGAAATCGGGCTCCTATACTGAGCCCAAATATGAACCCAGGGGGCCGGTTTGAACAAACCTGAATCAGATCCACCCTCCAATGTTGCATACCAAATATCAAAAGATTCTGCCTGCTGGATCTGGAGAAGAAGATTTTTTAATGTTTTTCCCATTGCCTACAGTGTTAAAAAGTGCTGATTCAGCACTTTTTCAATGTCCCGAAACTGTACCCTATGATAAAACCGATAGCAATTTTTTTTACCAATTCTTTCTGTTGGTCCTAAGGAAGCTTCACGCCAAATAAAAATTCTCGGTGCCGTGCAGTTTTGGAGATATGGGCGTTTTAATTTTTTTCTATTTTTAGCTCCTGCGGTTCCCATGGGGCTACGGGAAAAAAAAATCAGCATAAATTAGTTACTTATGACCCAATAAGCCCTCACATAAAATTTGGTTCAAATCAGCCTCTCGGTTTGGAAAATAGAAATTTTGGGCGGGGCCAAAAATTTTGCCCCTCCCATAACGACGTCAAGTATAGCCCCACAAACTTCTCTTGAACAAATCTGAGTCTACACCTCAAAAGGAAGCTGCACACCAAATATCAAGTCTCTGCTACTGCTGGTTCATGAGAAGAAGATTTTTTAAGATTTCAGCACACTTTTTGGGTGTGGCCCTACCCACGGGCGGGGCAACTTGATTTGAACAAAATCAAATTGCGATGTCATAACAAACTATTATCTCAAATATCAATTAAATTGGTTCAGCGGTTTGGGAGGAGAAGACGCAAACACCATGTTGACGGACGACGGACGACGGACGCAGGACGACGGACGACGGACGGTGAGTGATCACTATAGCTCTCCTGACTGAAAGTCAGGTGAGCTAAAAACCCAATCATTTCCAACAACATTAACCTAGTCCCATGGCCGTCTCGTCTGCGAATACCGTAATATCTAAATTGGTCAACTTTATTTCGGTAAATCTTTGGACATCTTGACATGCTTCCAACTTCTTTTAAAAAGTTTCTTTCAGCTGTTTTGCAAATCTGCCCAAATTTGTACTTATATTTTCACTAACAGTAATAGCCACCAAATGGTTAGGCGTAAATGGACACCAGCCGAGGAGAAACAGTGATACGAATTTCAACAAACATACCCAATAAAAAAGATAACGAATGTAATTTAGACTGGTTCCCAAAAAGTTGTTTTGATTTTTCATCGATTCATTTGATCAATACTGCTTCAAACAAACAAACAAACAAACGGACTCTTCACCTTCGGGTTTAAATATCGGAATTAAAATGTGTTTATTTAAATGAATTTTAATGCGCGAGATGTGTAATAAACACAGAACGCGATGTGTGTTTGATACACATTGCGTTCTGTCTATTTAAACCTCTGATACTAACAAAACACACGCAGAGCGATAATGAAAATTCGAAAACGAGGCGGGCTGAGAACTGTGTTTTCTTTCGCCTCGCGCTATAAAGAGAAGCCGGGTTTTGAAGAGTACCTTGATGCCCCTTTGGGGGTCACTGTTGATCAAGATGATGTCGAGGTCGCTGAAGCTCATGGGAAAAACTGAGAAAGACAATGAAAAGGAATGCCAAATGTGTAATCTAGGTATAGTAGAGATCCTGGAACACTTTCTATTGGAATGTTCAAAATACCAGTGTAACAGAATAAGATTCTGCGGGCGTATGATGGGGAAGTGAGGTGGGAGAATAAAGGGCATGTGGTTGATAGGTGACACAAAGTAGAGGATTAGTATGCTTATCGGTGAGATTGGGAAGAATGGGTTACGGGATGCCATCAAGCAGTTCGTCTCGGAGTGTTGGGAGAAGAGGAGAGGCGTAGTGAAAAGAAAGCATTTGGGAACACACTGTTAATCAAGGCCTTCTCACCTGAAAAAAGCGACAAATCATCGGACAGCCAAAGTGTTATTATTATAAGTATAAAATATGCTCCTAATCCACAAAATTGGCGCAAAGTCACCTCGTGTCGGACAGTATCTTGAAAATACTCAGCGTGTTAAGAGTTAAGGGGAGCTAACGCTCCCGTATAACTCTTCCAATGACGAAAATCGTCAGCCATAGGGCACGTGACCCCTCCATTTTTCCCCACACATATACTCACCAGTTACACAACCAATTAACAAACTTTATTTATTTGTTAGGGTTTAACGGAGCGCGGTGGCTCAGTGGTAGACCGGTGGACTTCTATGCCAGATCCCCGTGCACCCGGTGAGAAACACCGAGCAACGGCGAGCAAATGTCAGGCTCCCGAACATACTAACTCCACGCAAGCACGGTTAGCATTGGTTAAACACAAGTGCATTAGTACATAACGCCACTGTACCCCCCCCCCTCCCCACGTAGGCAATGGGGGTGAAGTGTCTTGCCCAAGGACACAACGCGGTTACCGCAGGTGGGATTCGAACCGAGAACGTCTCGCTTCGCAGCCTGCACCTCTACCTACCGAGCCAACGCGCCCCGACTCGTGCGATGATGCTTGGTTAAATTCCTCAACTTTATGCGGTACACCACACCAGAAAACTTCACTGTATGTATAATCTCTATCATACTGAAGGGAATTTTAGGAATACAAGGTAAAATCAAAGTACAAAAATAATAAAAACAGAAAAAAAAACAGAACACCACAAATAAAATCAACTACGCTACACAGGCCGGAAGCTAGAATTTCAAAATTTCCCGACCCAATGAGGCGAGAGTTAAAATGTTCCGATCGTGTTCCCGGGTCGTTGACAATCGCGATCGGTAGGAACTCGAAACCTTACTAAATACACGTTTTTAACCCTTTGACCCCGAGCGGCGGTTTTTCCGGCCAGGAACATGATACACCATAACGTCATTTTTTAGGACGGCTGCTCAGTACATATGTGGGATAGACCAATCAATATTTTCAACGTGCAGCCCTAAGGCTGCACGTTGAAAATATTGATTGGTCTACCCCAAATAATGAATATGGACACCTTTAATTGCTGCCATTGAACTGACATGGAAGATAACACAAGAGCTAAAAGGGTTAACCCTTTACCCAACGTAACGGCCAAAACCGGCCAGCGCTATTCTCAAAAATCGCCAATTAATTTTCAAAATATTTTCATTTTTTGTCTCAAAAACATAGGTTATGACCCCTCGTTGGAACGAGCTCGTAGAGCTCGTTCCAATGAGGGGTCATAACCTATGTTTTTGAGACAAAAAATGAAAAAAATTAGTTATTCAAGAATTTTTTTTGCAAGTGTCGTCTGCTTTTCATGTTAGGTAAAGGGTTAAACAATAATAAACGAAACAGGTCCGAAATATTTGTTGATTATTTTTATTTCAAAGAATCACTTCCGCTTAACGAAAGTAGTTTTTTAAAGTAGTAATAACAACACATTATTTTTTTGTCTACACACCAACTTCATTGTCATATACGTAAAATGAATACTTCCATTAAGGGGCGCATGAAACACAAGGACATTTTTTTGCATCATGAAGATTGTGGTTTCGTCAAATGGTCAACTCTTTTTCGAATTAGAAGCATTCAGAGAAATGCGGAGTTCGAGCGATAGGCACAAATTTCCGACCGACAGTGTCGTGGGGGATTGTGGGCGAACCCCCCATCCCGACCATCCACACTCTAAAATCAGTTGGTTTAAAAAACAAGAGGGGGGCCTGAGTGCGCTCACCTGACATGGTAGCCTAAATATCAACCCAGAGAATTGATTTCCACAAGTTGCATCCGCTCCTCCTAAGAAAAGCTGAAACCAAATATCCAAATATTCTGACCAGTGGATCTAAAAAAAGATTTTCAAAGAATATTCCTCATATTGAACTAAGTCATAATTCGGGCTCCCACAGGGAGCCCATATATGAACCCAGGGACTTGGCTTTAACCAACCTGAAACTCACACCCCTAAGGATACTGCACACCAAATATCAAAACATTCCGACTGCTGGATCTGAAGAAGAAGATTTTTAAAGAAAATTCCTCATTTTGAACCAAGTTACAATTCGAGCTCCCACAATCAGCCCCAATATGGACCTAGGGACATGGCTTGAACAAACTTGAATCTTACCCCCCCCCCCCCCCCTAAGGATGCTGCATAAAAATATCAAAAGCATTCATTTTCTGGATCGGAAGATTTTTAAGAAAATTCCTCATTTTGAACTAAGTTGTCATTCAGGCTCCCATAGTGAGCCCAAATATGAACCAAGGGACTTGGCTTGAACAAACTTGAATCTCAGCCCCCCAAAGGTTGCTCCATGCCAAATATCAAAACATTCCAACTGCTGAATCTGAAGAAGAAGATTTTTAAAGAAAAATTCCTCATATTGACTAAGTTATAATTTGGGCTCCCACAGGGAGCCCAAATATGGACCCGTGGACTTGGCTTTAACACACTTGAATCCCCCCTCCCCTCCCCCAATGATGCTACTCACCACATATCAAACCATTCCGACTGCTGGATCTGAAGAAGAAGATTTTTTAAGAAAATTCCTCATTTCGAACAAAGTTACAATTCAAGCTCCCACAGTGAGCCCAAATATGGACCTAGGGACATGGCTTGAACAAACTTGAATCTCACCCCCCTAAGGATGCTGCATACCAAATATCAAAAGATTCTGCCTGCTGGATCTTGAGAAGAAGATTTTCAAAGATATTTGCCTGAAATGCACTAAGTTTGAATTTGGGCTTCTATAGTGAGCCCAAATATGAATCCAGGTGGCCGATTTGAACAAACTGGAATCAGATCCACCCCACAATGTTGCATACCAAATATCAAAAGATTCTGCCTGCAGGATCTGGAGAAGAAGATTTTTGAAGAAATTTGCCTGAAATGCACTAAGTTTGAATTCGAGCTTCTATAGTGAGCCCAAATATGAATCTAGGGAGCCGATTTGAACAAAATAGAATCAGATCCACCCCACAATGTTGCATACCAAATATCAAAAGATTCTGCCTGCTGGATCTGGAGAAGATTTTTTAAGAAATTTGCCTGAAAAGCACAAAGTTCAAATTTGGGCTCCTATACTGAGCCCAAATATAAACCCAGGGAGCCGATTTGAACAAACTTGAATCAGATCCACCCCACAATGCTGCATACCAAATATCAAAAGATTCTGCCTGCTGGATCTGGAGAAGAAGATTTTCAAAGAAATTTGCCTGAAATGCAGTAAGTTCAAATTTGGGCTCCTATACTGAGCCCAAATATAAACCCAGGGGGCCGATTTGAACAAACTTGAATCAGATCCACTCCACAATGTTGCATACCAAATATCAAAAGATTCTGCCTGCTGGATCTGGAGAAGAAGATTTTTTAAGAAATTTGCCTGAAATGCACTAAGTTCGAAATCAGGCTCCTATACTGAGCCCAAATATGAACCCAGGGGGCCGATTCGAACAAACTTGAATCAGATCCACCCTACAATGTTGCATGCCAAATATCAAAAGATTCTGCCTGCTGGATCTGGAGAAGAAGATTTTTTAATGTTTTTCCCATTGCCTACAGTGTTAAAAAGTGCTGACTCAGCACTTTTTCAAAGTCCCGAAACTGTACCCTATGATAAAACCGATGGCAATTTTTTTTTTACCAGTTCTTTCTGTTGGTCCTAAGGAAGCTTCACACCAAATAAAAATTCTCGGTGCCGTGCAGTTTTGGAGATATGGGCGTTTTAATGTTTTTCTATTTTTAGCTCCTGCGGTTCCCATGGGGCTACGGGGGAAAAAAATCAGCATAAATTAGGAACTTATGACCCAATAAGCCCTCACATAAAATTTGGTTCAAATCAGCCTCTCGGTTTGGAAAATAGAAATTTTGGGCGGGGCTAAAAATTTTGCCCCTCCCATAACGACGCCAAGTATAGCCCCACAAACTTCTCTTGAACAAATCTGAGTCTACACCTCAAAAGGAAGCTGCACACCAAATATCAAGTCTCTGCTACTGCTGGTTCATGAGAAGAAGATTTTTTAAGATTTCAGCACACTTTTTGGGTGTGGCCCTACCCACGGGCGAGGCAACTTGATTTGAACAAAAATCAAATTGCGATGTCATAACAAACTATTATCTCAAATATCAATTAAATTGGTTCAGCGGTTTGGGAGGAGAAGACGCAAACACCATGTTCACGGACGACGGACGACGGACGGTGAGTGATCACTATAGCTCTCCTGACTGAAAGTCAGGTGAGCCGACCCAAATCAACTGGCTTTAGTGAATATGAACACTTTTGGGTTCATATTCAGTCAACTCAGTCGATTGGGGTTGATTTTTAACCCGAATGATTTGGGGAGGGGAGGGGGAGGGGCGGTGGCTCAATGGTTACGGCATTGGACTTCAAACCCAAAAGTCCACGGCTCGATCCTCACCAGGGACAACTGCGTTGTGTCCTTGGGTAAGGCATTTAATCCTGCATAGGGGTACGGTGGCGCTGTGTACTAAAGCTTACTGCACATCGATAATACACTTGTAAGTACGCTGAGGTGTCAGGCAGTTTCTCGCCGCTGGTCGGTGCGTCTCTCCTGGTATTGGGCTTCCTCCACCCGTAAAACTGTCCGACACGAGGTGACCCTGGCTGTCGAAAGCGTTAGTGTTCAACCGATGATCGGAATCGGACACCCCAATCGGCCGATTGTGGGCAATCGGTTGACAACAGCAAGGGCTCCTGGAACATCGGTTCAACCGATTGTTGGCAAACATTTTGTTGTGATCATTCATTAACCACATTTTATTATCTTCTACAACTGTTCAATTGTTAATGTAAAATGATGTCAATGATACCATTCAATAAAGTTGAGAAACGACCACAATGTGTGGGGCGCGGTGGCTCAGTGGGTAGAGGTGCAGACTGCAAGCCGAGAGGTCCTCGTTTCAAATCCCACCTGTGGCAACCGCGTTGTGTCCTTGGGCAAGACACTTCATCTCCATTGCCCGCGTGGGGGCACGATGACGCCGTGTACTAAGGCGTACTGCACGTCGATGGTACGCATGTCTTCAACCAATCTAACCCTGCCTGTCCTGCAGTGCGGAGTTACGATGTTGGGGAGCTGGCAGTTGCTCGTTGTTGCTCGGTGGTTTTCTCCGGGTACTCCGGCTTCCTCCACCCGTAAAACTGTCACGGTCATGATTAGACATTGTGCATAAATATGTGACCTTAAACATCCATAAATAAATAAATAAATAACCACAATGTGTATTCTTAATTTCTCTAGACGCTCATTTACGGGATCTACATTTAATCGAAATGTAAAGCTTATAATTGAGCGTACTTGCGGCAATCGCCAGTTCTTACCGGAAAAAGTAAAGGTTGTACTCCTTTGACGCAGGTCGCAGTAAAATGACCAGTCGCGCGCACTTGGGCGGCACACGTGGCTCTGAGAGCCACGTGTATCGCCCAAGTGTGCGCGTCTGGTCATTTTACTGCGACCTGAGTCAACGACGTTTAAAACTGTGAAATATGTTCAATTTAATGTAGCTCTTTCAAATCTCGGCTTGTCCGGTAGGACACGGTGTTACAATCGGAATCGGCATCGGAATCGGCCGAGTGTGAGCTCAAATAACAAGTAATCGGTCACCGGCCATTTTTGGTAATCAGTTGAACACTAGAAAGCGTCGTTAAACCCCAATTGAAAAAAAAATAACTGATTTTAGAGTCGACTTGCTTCCGGCCTGTCACACATGCAAGAGACAGTTGTAGAAAATGCGGATTATGTTAGGGTTAATATTAATACCATATTCATCCAATGCTTTGTAGCAGATGTAATTATCTCTGATAGCAACAGAAAACGGAACACAGGGTTACTCATTAGTTCGAGTTGCATGCCATGATCCATAATTCTGCACCGATAGTTGAAAACTAATCGTTACGTGCATCGAGTCTGCTTTACGACAGCTATTCCACGCTGTTAAACATTATTATACCCGGAACAATGAAAAACCGAACAACAAAATGGACATTTTTTAATAAAATCTATAAATAAGCCCACATTAGACAAACATCACTTCTTCCATTCTTTTCTGACTTCCGAATCTCAGACACAGATTGCTTTTAATGGGTGGATTTATACATGCACGTACACAAATAAATATTTTTTTTTCATGGCACTGAAAGAAGTTGGGATAATCTTCTTCAGGATTCCTACAAATGCGCAAAATGTATATTCAGGGAGTACTGCATGTGTTTTCGTCGAGGAGATTACCTTTACAAAATATCATTTTATCTACCATTTACCCCCCCCCCCCCCCCCCCCACCGCAATCGCAGCACTATCAGTGGAGACAAAAAATGGCTGATAAAAGATCTTGTCTCGCTGTTGTGGGAACAATACAAGTCACAAGAAACGTTTGCGAGAAACGAACGCACGCTCCTCTCACGGAGTTATTCAGTGTTACTGGAATGACTCGCCATTCAAAAGCAACGAAAGATGCTCCAAGTTTCCCTCAACATACACTGTTAGAAAAGATAGCCAACGTCAAACCATTTTGGAGTTCGACGTTGAACCACGCAAACCAATTGTCAATGTCAAATCATTTTATTGTTCAACGTCCAAATATAGACATCCATATGGTTCAATGTTGATCTAAGACTAAGTTCATATGATACCAGAATGGACTGCAATCAAACTGTAATTCAGGGCTGACAATTTTCGTCACTGAAAGAGATTAATTAACAGGAAAGTTAGCTCCCTCTAACCCTTTACCCAACGTAACGGCCAAAAATCGCCAATTAATTTTCATTATCTTTTCATTTTTTGTTTCAAAAACATAGGTTATGACCCCTCATTGGAACGAGCTCGTCGAGCTCGTTCCAATGAGGGGTCATAACCTATGTTTTTGATACAAAAAATAAAAAAATTAGTTATTCAAGAATTTTTCTTTTTTTGCAAGTGTCGTATGCTTTTCATGGTAGGTAAAGGGTTAATGTCCAAAAGCTGTCAGTAAATTTAACACTTAGGGTATGAGTGTTTCATACAAAAATTGAAATTTCAAAATATTAGCGAATTTGCCTCATCAATGTGCACATCATTTCACAAACTTCAGGCATTTTTCTGTAGTATGGTATAAAAATACAGAAGATGGCTTTTTTACCATGTTTTCTCAATCAGTTTGAAACTATGAATATTTTTCTCTGTTGAAACCCGCTTAAAAATGAAAGTGTCAATGACACTGTAGCTCAACTTGTTTAAGACATGTACATGTATAGTATGTGCCACAGCAATGACAAACATCTAGATAATGACCTGATAACAAAGGTACATGTAACGTATTGCAACAGTCTGTACATAAATGATGACTGTAGCCTGTAACAAATATATAGGTAAAGTATTGTAAAGGTGGGGTGACAGTTAGATGCTAAACTAAAAAAGAAATCTTTGAGTCCCAGAGTGGGTCTGACTGAACCCCAAAATATTTGTTCTCATAGCACAGTGATAATAAAGGCACCCCAAAACACTTGTTCTCGTCCCAAGGTGATAACAAAGATACCCAAAAAGTTTAGTGAAGATCGGTTCATAAACACAGCCTCTAGCCCGAGTCGTATTGACATGTGTACTAACTGTGTATAAGTAGCTCTGAATAAATCAAAGTTCATCTAATTTGCATAATTTCTGCTCGAGAAAAAAACCCGTATTATATGTGATGTATTCCATGTTACTAAACATTCCAACAAAAATTTAACCAAATCAGAACTTTCATACAGAAGTTCTGTACAAAAAACTGATTGCACTAATTTTGGTACAAAATGGCTGCTGGCGGCCATCTTGAATTTTGGACCGCACCCCAAAACACTTGTTCTCATCCCACGGTGATAGCGAAGATACCCAAGAAGTTTCGTAAAGATCAGTTCATAAATACGACCTCTAGACTGAGCCGTATAGAAGTTGTGCACAAAAAACTAATTGGACCTAATTTCGGTACAAAATGGCCACTGTCAGCCATCTTGAATTTTGGACCGCACCCAGATACACTCGTTCTCGCCCCAAGGTGATAACAAAGGTACCCAAGAAGTTTTGTGAGGATCGGTTCATAAATACAGCCTCTATAGCCCGAGCCGCATTGAAATGTGCACTTACTGTGTATAAGTAGCACTGAATAAATCAAAGTTCATCTAATTTGCATAATTTCTGCTCGAGAAAAAAAAAACGTATTATATGTGATGTATTTCATGTTACTAAATATTCATACAAAAATTCATTCAAATCAGAACTTTCATACAGAAGTTCTGTACAAAAAACTGATTACACTAATTTTGGTACAAAATGGCCGCCGGCAGCCATCTTGAATTTCGGACCCCACCCAAAAGCACTCGTTCTCGTCCCAAGGTGATAACAAAGGTACCCAAGAAGTTTCGTGAAGATCGGCTCATAAATACAGCCTCCAGCCCTAGCCGTATTGACATGTGCACTTACAGTGTATAAGTAGCACTGAATAAATCAAAGTTCATCTAGTTTGAATAATTTCTGCACGAGAAAAAACCCGTATTATATGTTATGTATTCCATGTTACTAAACATTCAAACAAAAATTTATTCAAATCAGAACTTTCATACAGAAGTTCTGTACAAAAAACTGATTGCTCTAATTTTAGTACAAAATGGCTGCTGGCGGCCATCTTGAATTTCAGACTGCACCCTAAAACACTCGTTCTCGACCCACGGTGATAACAAAGGTACCCAACAAGTTTTGTAAAGATCGGTTCATAAATACAGCCTCTAGCCTGAACCGTATAGAAGTTGTGTCCAAAAAATTGATTGGACCTAATTTCGGTACAAAATGGCCACTGGCAGCCATCTCGAATTTTGGACCGCACCCAGAAACACTCGTTCTCGTCAAAAGGTGATAACAAAGGTACCCAAGAAGTTTCGTGAAGATCAGTTCGTAAATACAGACCCTAGCCCGAGCCGTATTGAAATGTGCACTTACTGTGTATAAGTAGCAATGAATAAATCAAAGTTAATCTAATTTGCATAATTTCTGCACGAGAAAAAAAAACGTATTATATGTGATGTATTCCATGTTACTCATACAAAAATTTGTTCAAATCAGAACTTTCATACAGAAGTTCTGTACAAAAAACTGATTGCACTAACTAAAGTACAAAATGGCTGCTGGTGGCCATCTTGAATTTCGGACTGCACCCGAAACCATTCGATCTCGTCACACGTTGATAACAAAGGTACTCAAAAAGTTTCGTAAAGATCGGTTCATAAATACGGCCTCTAGCCCGAGCCGTATTGGCTTTTGCACTTACAGTGCTGAAAGTAACACTAAATAGATCAAAGTTAGTCTAATTTGCATAATTTATGCACGAGAAAAAAAAAAACGTATTATATGTGATGTATCCCGTGGTACTAAACATTCACACCAAAAATTATTCAAATCAGCGCTTTCATATGGAAGTTCTGCGCAAAAATCTGATTGCACCTAAGTTTGTACAAAATGGCTGCCAGCGGCCATCTTGAATTCCAGACCGGACCCCAAAACACTCGTTCTCGTCCCACGGTGATAACAAAGGTACCCAAGAAGTTTCGTAAAGATCGGTTCATAAATACGGCCTCAAGCCCGAGCCGTATTGGCATTTGCACTTACAGTGCTGAAAGTAACACTAAATAAATCAAAGTTGGTCTAATTTGCATAATTTACGCACGAGAAAAAAACCCGTATCACATGTGATGTATCCCATGGTACTAAACATTCATACAACAATTATTCAAATCAGAGCTTTCATATGGAAGTTCTGCGCAAAAATCTGATCGCACCTAATTTTGTACAAAATGACTGCCAGCGGCCGTCTTGAATTTCGGACCGCACCCTAAAACACTCTTTCTCGTCCCACGGTGATAACAAAGGTACTCAAGAAGTTTCGTAAAGATCGGTTAAAAAATACGGCCTGTAGCCCGAGCCGTGCTGACGGCGCGACGGACGGAGGGACAGACGGACGACAGGCCATGACAATACCTCAAATTTGGCTTCGCCAAAGTTTAGCTAATAAGTAAACGGTGTTTTCACCATCTTTTGATGTTCTGTAACTTTTTTCTGTTCATTATATCAACACTGTACGCATCGTGCATGATACAGACATCGTCCTTACCATTAATTTTCAGTACGACCGCCGTTTACTGGTCACATTCCACGGGTTTTCAATATTCCCACTGACGCAATAACATATGATCAAAAGCCTTAACAAACACAACCCATCAAAGTCCGTGAAGACAAATAATAGACTGCCATGGTTCAACCATAGAATAGAAAAATGTTGTGGAAAATACAAAACCTATACAACTAGGCAAAATGAACGTACAGTACAGACGCAGTGGATTGGTCGTAATCCAGTCGTGGGAAGTGATGTCCACGCATGCGCTAACCAGGTAATACAAATCAAAATCAGAAAAACTTTAATTAATGAAGCACCGGGTTGTACCCGGTGCTTCATTAATTCATTTTTTGACGAGTATTCCTGTCAATAATTTTTGGAATCTAATATTATTACATCCGTGGATATATTGCCCACCTGTGGAAAGTGATCAGTTCACGGCGGCTGTACTGTGAGAGTGGCCAACTACAAACACTACAGAAAGGAATGTAGGAACACGTAAAGCAAAATGAAACTACATAAACTCGGTCACTCTAAAAGGTATGGAACAAAATGACACAAAATCATTCTGGAAATATGCAAGATCAAGAAAACAGGATAACATCGGAGTAGCACCACTCGAGAAACAGGGCAGCCAGTGAATAACAGTAGAGAAGATGCACATATCCTAACCAAACAGTTTGCATGAGGAAAAAGAAAAGCTCACTGCACAAGACACTAATCTATGTCCGCCAACTGATACTGACTATCAAAATCTATCAAGACTGAGAGGCAAAATTACCTCAAAAACATCAATCGGGCAAAAGCATGGGGTTCAGTCAATATCAGATATAGAGTAGGAAAACAGTATGCAGACTACCTCGCTCCTACACTGTCCATCAAATTTCAGAGCTCGACAGAATATGATAGACCCACACTACCAAACGACTGGCTCAACGCAAATATAAAGGAAGATAAACACTCAGTAGAAAATTATAGGCTCATAGTAGTATCCTTAACATAAGTACCATGTAAGCTATCTGAACACTTTGTCTGTAGACATATGCTGAAGCAGCCGGAGAAGTACAAAGCACTATCATCATTAAATCATGGATTCAGGTCTGATTGCTCCTGCGAAACACAGCTTGCGGCCACAAATCCATGACATATTATAAGCATTCGACCAGGACAAAAAAGTCGACATAACCACAATAACCACACTGGATTTCTCCAAAGAATTTGGCACAGGTCTGCACGATAGACTCCTCCATAAAATAGAGCAATGCGGAATATTATTAGTTACCCAGTTTGTTGGTGACCTAATATGGTATATATGGTGTCAGTTAATTTCATATTGGACGAGAGCGAAGCTCGATTCCAATACGGAATTAACTGACACCATATATACCATATTAGGCCACCAACAAACTGTGTAACGAATATATCTTACCGACTGCTGCATCGATGCACAGAACTAATAACAACAACAGCGATCAAAATTAAATGAGAGAATTCTCACAATGTGTTCACGTGTCTTTGCCTTGTTACAATTTATGGGAGAGTTCCTACAGGCACTCTCCCATAAATTGTAACAAGGCAAATTCATACATACCAAACAGTTTCATTTCGAAGGTAACACGACACACATCCACAGAATATGAAAGCCTTTTAAGTTGCCTAATCTGCACTTCAGACCTAATATGGGCTTCCAACACTCAATCTTTCAACATGAAGCGTTTATCGGCTGCCTCCATTTTGAATAATTAATGAACAAAGGGGAGATTACCCATAGCTGTCAGCGTATATTGATGTTGACAGGCACTATATGGTTTTATATGCAGTCTGTATGTGACGTCTTTGAACCAATGAAATTCCAAGATACTTGTAGGAGGTAAGATATATTTATTTATTATTATTTATTTATTGGTGTTTAAGATCACATACTTATGCACAATGGCTAATCGTGACCGTGACAGTTTTACGGGTGGAGAAAGCCGGAGTACCCGGAGAGAACCACCGAGCATCAACGAGCAACTGTCAGCTCCTCAACATTCTAACTCTGTTCAAGCTTCGCTCAAGCAGGGCTACAACGGTTGAAGACACGTGCACCATCGACGTGCAGTACGCCTTAGTACACGGCGTCATCGAGTCCCCATATAGGCAACCGGGATAAAGTGCCTTGCCTAAGGACACAACGTGGGACATCCCGGGCGGGGATCGAACTCGGGACCTCCAGCATAGAAGTCCAATAGTCTACCACTGAGCCACCGCGCTCCCGCAATGCGGAATAAGGGGATCGCCACACACATGGGTCACCACGTTCCTCGCAGAAACGAAAATGTGAGTAGATCTGGAAGGGGAATTATCGGATGAAACAAGGATTGTCTGCGGTGTACACCAATCAACTAACTTGGGTACAATACTTTTCCTGCCACATCAGCGATCTCAAAAGCTAAATAAGATCATCCGTGAGAATATTTGCAGATGCCTGCCTAGTGTACCGGGAAATAGATTGCGAGAGGGATCATACCATCCTTCAAAATGACCTAACTTGTCTAGAAAAATGGGCATCAGGCCTGGGAATGCGCTGTAACCCGTTGAGACTTTAATTATCCTGACGTTCAAACGTCACTGGGAATTCAGTTTCTTCAACGTTTTTCAAAATGCGACGTCAAACGCCGGAAAGTACAAATAACAAGATATATTTCACATTAATGATTATCTGATCGAGGGCAGATTATTTTTGGTGCTCTGAATTTGTTATTCAACACTTGTTTTATTACAAATTATTGGAGAGTGCCCACAGGCACTCTCCCATAATTTGTAATAAGACAAATTTATATAAACAAAATATGTTTTGTGTTTGACTGAATATGAAATATAAGCAAGGAAAGTGTTGTCTTTTGCTCTGGTATCCTCAGTTTGTGAAAGTCCTGATAGTGGCTTCTAGCACTGAACCAGTTGAGAAGTCTTGACAGCAGGAATATATTAGTATTTTATGCTGCGATAACATTTGGCTCAACGGTTGTCACTGTGTAGTACTCGGGAGAAAATAGGAATTTGATGTTAAAAGTTTAAAAAAATCGAAAAATAATAACAAAACAAATGACCACAACGTATCAACGTGCTGTATGATTTCGTACGTCATAAGACGTGCAAATTTATGAAAGGGTTAAAGCCAGAAATGCTACATTCATAGGATGAGAGGCAAAGGTAATCGATTCCACAACCTAAACGGCCGTATACTATAGAACGCGTCCCATCCAAGCCTTAACTCTTTCTCCAAATACGGGGAAACTTTAACCCTTTACCCAACGCAGACGACATCAAAATTTATTATTTTAAATATCATTTTTGGAAAATTTTCAAAAAGTTTCAACAAAACTCGTTCCAACGAGGGGTCACATGATATGGTTTTGTTGAAAGTTTTTGAAAAATAGTATTTTTTCAACTGCTGAATATGCATATAACGCGGGCGGACCGATTCGTTGGGTAAAGGGTTAAAGAAGACACCATCAATGTAAGTATACACTACAGTCGCCGTGGAATTATCGTAACCCACGCGTGGCCAATGATGTGCACGCATGCTTTTCCAGGTAATAAAAATCATCATCAGCAAAATTTTAATTAATGAAGCACCGGGTTGTACCCGGTGCTTCATTAATTAAATTTGTGATGACTATTCCTATAATTTGTGTTTGAAATTTAACCCTTTGGTACTTCTGAACGTCTTAGTACGTACGAAATCAAACAGCACTTTGATACTTTGTGGTCATTTGTTTTGTTATTATTTTTCGATTTTTTAAACTTTTAACCTCAATTCCTATTTTATCCCGAATAGTGCTCAGTGATAACCGTTGAGCCAAATGTTATCGCAGCTTTAAACACTAACATAATCCTGCTGTCAACACTTCTTGACTGGTGGAGTGCTAGAAACCACTATCAGGGCTTTCAAAAAATACTAGAACAAAAGCCAACACTCTCCTTGCTCATATTTCATATTCAGTCAAATAATTTTTTGTTTATATAAATTTATTTTATTACCAATCATTGGAGAGTGCCTACGGGCACTCTCCAATAATTTGTAATAAAACAAGTTTTGAACAACAAATTCAGACCACCAAAAATCATCTAGCCCTCAACCTGATAATCACTAATATGAAAACATATTTTGTTATTGGTACTTTCTGACGTTTGACGTCGCATTTTGAAAAACGCTCAACTGAATTCCCAGTGACGTTTGAACGTCAGGATAATTAAAGTCACAAAGGGTTACTATTATTGCGTCCGTGGATATATTGCCGACGCGTGGAAAGTGACCAGTCCAGGGTGACTGTACTGTAAAGACAAACTCCACTCACGGATTCCTCCTCAGAAACATCCAAGAGAATGCCGAAGAACAGCCTGCATGCATTGCACACGTAAGATTAAAAATGGAATATAAAGCTATCATCCAGGACCTATACTCATAGCAAGACACCACAAAATTGGAAACCATACAAATAAGGGGTGCAAGATCCATCACAAAAACTATAAATCAGAACAGAAACAGCGTCTTACATTATTCTATAACGTGATTGAGGGACAAATACCAACAATTCCTCCACTTAAATGCATCAAGTTCCAGACCCAAAAGCGACAGATCCGAGTTAAAAAATGAAATGGCAACTGTCTAGTCATCAACATTGTGCCATCGTCAGAAACGAACAACAGCAGATCTATAAATGTCCCAGTTTGTTAAACAGACCAATACAAAATTCGTTCTTTGTGCCCAGAGGAATTGATTGGAACCACCTGGACGGAAAAGCTGTAACAGCTAGTACAACAGAGGGCTTCAAATCCATCCTAGCGGACCATCAAGATGAACCGCTCACTGTTCCGTCATATTTTAGCCCCGCAGGGACTCTCTGACGTATTCATAGAAGATTTATTTATTTATTGGGGTTTAACGACACTTTCGACGGCCAGGGTCACCTCGTGCCGGACAGTTTTTCGGGTGGAGGGAGCCGGAGTACCAGGAGAGAACCACCGAGAACGGCGAGCATTTCGACCTCCCAACGTATCTCCACACAAGCAGGGTTAGCATTGGTTGAAGACAAGTTCACCATCGACGTTCAGTTCGCCATAGTACACAGCGCCACCGTGCCCCATATCGGCAATCGTGATGAAGTGCCTTGTCGAAGGAAACAACGCAGTTACCCCTGGCGGGGATCGAACCGTGGGCCTTTCGGTTTGAAGTTCAATGCCGTAATCACTGAGCCACCGCGTTCCAATCTATTTTGAGATAGAGATGTTGAAGGCGATATCATATACTGAGTCAAAAAGGAAAGTATAATAGAAACAAATCTGAAAAATAGCATAAAGGATGAAATATAATAGTTCTAATGTTGCATGTTTGTGGACAAGAAGTCGTGCAAATAGTTTAATGACATGTTGTTGTTGTCCACCCAGCCGTATAAAATTTTCCTACGGATTTCAAAATAGCACGTGCTACCCGAGAATGTCAAATTGAATGGGTGACCGACGATTTTCTTTGTGTTATGTTGTGCTAGAGCCTGGGTTGCTAAGAAAACACGCTAGTTTTTGTCTTCTGACATTTTAAAAAATGTTGAGGTTAACCGAAAATCAGAGGTTGCGTGCCATTGGTATGCATGAGGCTGGGATACCTCCAGATGAGCTCTCCGCTGAGTTCGGAGTCACTGTGGCCACTATTTATCGTCTCATTGGAAAGTATAGAACCACTCGATCTACTGCCAACCGACCGCGTTCAGGTCGACCAAAAGTTACGACCCCTGCACAAGACCGACACATCAGGACGTCTCATTTGCGGAATCGCTTCCTTCCGACGACTAGGACAGCATGCAGCAATTACTCCTTGTAGAACTAACAATAGAATTAGTTCACAAACTGTCCGCAATAGACTCGCTGAACACGGCATCCGAGGTAGGCGTAGTATCCTCACCCAACGTCATCGTACCGTCAAAATGGAATGGGTACGTCAGCGTGTTCGCTGGTCTCAGCAATGTTGGAGCACAGTTCTTTTCAGTAATGAATCACGATTTTGTCTACGGCGCGCTGTTGGCAGGTCAAGAGTGTATCGCCGACGAGGAGAACGGTTTTCTGATGCTTGCGTGCGGGAATGCGACCGTTTCTGTGGGGGTAGTGTAATGGTTTGGGCAGGAATTTCCTTGCATCATCGAACGCAGTCGATCTTCATCGATGGTAATCTGAATGGACAGCGATATAGGAACGAAATTATTAACGCTGTTGTTGTCCCGTTGTTCAACGCTAACGTCGGATTGCAGTTATTCCAGCAAGACAATGCCAGATGTCACGTGGCGCGTAGCTGTCGTGACTATCTTGGGGAGCAGACCATCGAACTTCTTCCCTGGTCCCACTTTCGCCAGATTTGTCGCCAATCGAGCATCTTTGGGATCAATTGGACCGTCGGGTACGACTTCATGGTCTTCAGACGTTTGGCGATTTACGTAATGTTCTAAGGCAGGAGTGGAACGCAATACCACAGGGTGACATCCAGAGACTTATCAGGCATGCGCCGCCGATGTCTTGTCATCCAAGAGGAAAACGGTGGAGATAGACGCTATTGACTGCATGTGTGAACTTTTCATTTCACCCCCATGTCTGAATTGTGACGTCCTGACGTGACGCTGTCAACAATAAAAACATGAACGTATGCACATTCATACAGCTAGACTCCAAATATGAATTTACAATAATTTGTTTGGGATTAAAGACGATAATACTAAAAAAATTGCTCCTCAAAGTTTATTATACTTTCTGTTTTGACTCAGTATATATTTAAAGAGATCTTTGCGGGCTTCAAAAAGTATAATTCCCCTATCGGTATCGCAAATCTCCCACCCATCCCTTTAGTGAACTTATAAATTGAACTGAATTCGGTTCGAGATATCATTTCTCAATGACAAAAAACATATTTGGGATCTGTTTATTTGCTTTAACCCTACGTAATTCCATTCGTGACGACGAAATCTTCTTAAATGTCATTCACTGTACTAAAAATTGGTTCGACATTTAATCAAAAGTGATTTCGTGGTGCTGCACCCACTTTGTGGTTAAACATTAACCACTTGAACCCCGGTTGTATATTCCATGCCAGTTCAGAGCCAACCACTGGTAGAGTCTATATTTGGTACTTGAGGCAAGACCAAACAATATTTTCAACATGCAGCCTTGTGGCTGCATGTTGAAAACTTTGATTGGTCTACCACACAAATTCACTGACCAACTATCTACTTTATGAATCCAGGACGTGTTAAAATCCTATCCCTGAATAGCGGCCTCTCAGGTTCAAAGGTTAAACTACAATATAGTTCAGAGGTGAATGACTGGATTAATTTAAGGTTCAATATTAAACCGAAATGTAGCTGACATTGAAGAGTTTATTGGATTCATGTTGAACCATTTTGGCTAGACAGTGAACGATTTAATAGTTCAATGTTAAACCACAGCTGATCGACACTTGGATCTTTCACAAACTCTAATAATTGATTTTTATTTCGAAAATAACTAGAGTTGTGACTATCCAAGATGGGCCTGTCCATAAGCCCCGCCGTCATGATTATTCTAAGACGAAAAAGGGCATAACTCTGGCAAAGAAAGTCCGATCAAAACTATGACCACAGATACACCGGTTCCCATGGTAGTAAACATCCATACCAAGTTTCAAAGGAATTGACCCATAAACATCTGAGAAAATCTCCGGACAAAATTATAGGCCTGCTTTTTCAAGACGAAAAGGGGCATAATTCTGGAAAAAATAATCTGACCGGAACTACAATAGCAGGTGCACAGGTTTCCATGGTGGTGAATACTCATACCAAGTTTCGAGCAGATTGGTCCATAAGCGTCTGAGAAAATCTCTGAACAAAATTATGTCTATGGACGGACGGATAAGGTGATTCCAGAATAACCCTCCCCCAACTCGTTGCGGGAGGGGGGTGGGGGGGGGGGGTATAATAAAATACTCTTTTATGATGAAGAGAATTTTATTATTTTCGCTATAAAATCAGGTGGTAAGGCTTTAAACAATCCAAGCGTCGATCACCTCTGCTTCAACTCGACTTTGCCACTATGATAACACGAAATGTGGAAATTTTCTCTGAATTGTAGTATGATGCAACAAGTTGCTAATCGAATGGGAAACTCTTCCATGATTCTTGTTATATTTCTTACATAAAATATTAGCTATTTCAAATTTATTGTGAATACACGGAACTTTCCGTTTTTGTTTCGGTAAAAATACCCTTCAATGAAAAGTCGTTGATTCAGAGAATTCAAATGTCAAGGGAGGTAACTCGAGTATGAGTCACGCATCCCAGTTGCAACTCGCCAAGCAGTTTCTTTTCCAGAAAATCGCACCAGAAAGGTTTGGACAAGTCACATGGCAGAAAAAAATTGTTATTAACAAGTTATTTTTTAAATGAAACTCATTCCATGAGATATTTGATGTATTAATACGGAACAAGGACTCGCCTTTTATAGAATACGCCACTTTCAATTTTAAACAAATAATAAACGGGTACTCAGGATGTGAATAAAATAATGCCTGCACCAATCAATAAGCCCCAAACATATTAGCACCAGTTCAAGCTTTAACTCTTAATCCGTTGAGTATTTTCAAAATATTTTTCATCAAATCTAGTCATGGCTGCTATGAAGCAGCCATGACTAGATTTGATGAAAAGTTCATCTACATTCTACTCAAGAAATCATTGGTGAAAAAATCCATTCAATTTAGAGAGCGGGGAGGGATTTTTATTAAATGTGTCCAAATTATACGTACTGTAGTGGAAATAGTAGTCCTGGGTAGGAATATCCGTCTACAGCATGCGAGGGGTTAATTACAATGTGATTCAAATCCACCTTAGTATCGGTTGAACTTAGCACATAGTTCGATGTCGAACCGTATAGGTTTTTGTAGTCCCAAAGTTAAACAATAAAATGGTTTGACGTTATCTACTGGCTTACGAGGTGGTTTAATGTATAACTCTGAAATGGTTTGACATTGACTATCTTTTCTAACAGTGTCGGGTTGGGCGAATTGAAAAGGTAGTCCCATTATTTTGGATGAGTGTGGATATTTGGTTTTTAACGAATATTTTCGAGAAAAACATTTTCCAAAATATAGCTTGTGACCCCTCATTGGAACGAGCTCAATGGGTCATAAGCTATATTTTTAGGTAAAAAATTAAAAAAATAATGAAAATTGAATGGTGATTTTTGTGAATAACGCTGCCCGGATTCGGCCGTTACGATGGGTGAACATGACTAGCAGACGCCATCTGCAAACATATACCCGGAATAAGTAAAAATCTTCATTTTTTGCCTCGAAAACATAGCTCGTGACCTCCTACTATAACGAGCTCTTTGAATGGAAATTTCTTTCTCTGCAGGACAAATATGTGTCATAATTCGTCAAACGTGTTGTTCATAAAAACAGAAACCTCTAATCCGTTTACCCTTTTACTCAACACAAATTTAAGACGACCCTTGCAAACAACACCAGCACTGGAAACGAGTTCGATGAGCTTGTTCCAATCCAGATTCATAAACTATAGTTAAAAAATAAAAACAAATTGAGAAATAAATTTACGTATTTTTGCAACATCCGGTAGTAGAATTCACCATTTTGTCGCTGAGCGGTTAACAGCATGCAAATTTTCGATCACACACACATAAACACATCCTCTCACACCCCTCTCTCACCCCTCCTCCCCTCGCTCCCTATCGCAGACTCCACTACACACACACAACGGATAGGTTGGGTGTAAGCAAACAATTGAAGGAGAGGCTCATAATGAAAGGAAAATCAGAAACCAACATGTTAACCCTTTACCCAACGCAGACGATATCAAAATTTATTATTTTAAATATCATTTTTTCAAATTTTTCAAAAAATTTCAACAAAACCATATCATATGACCCCTCGTTGGAACGAACTCGACGAGCTCGTTCCAACGAGGGGTCAAATGATATGGTTTTGTTGAAAGTTTTTGAAAAATAATATTTTTTCAACTGCTGAATTTGCATATTACGCGGGCGGATGCGGCCGATTCGTTGGTTAAAGGGTTAAATCCCTCTAAAATATGATTGTGTTCTTCAAAAAACACACAGAGGCCCGTGCCAGTCTTCGTCTGGGGCCAACCACAGTACTTTCGTTGTACAATAGCCATCGCGTTCCACACTTTAATGCTTCTGCCGAAAGGAAGATGGACCAAGTAATCATGAGAACTTCATCTAAAAAGCTAGATACCAGCCATCGTTTTTGACAGTGTGCCATGGGCTAATGGTTTAGGTGTTGGACTCCTGATTACCAGTTGGGGTTGCAGGGGGTTCGACTCCGGGTAGGGGATCAGAAACCAACATTCTGAATTCCTCTAAAATATGATTGTGTCCTTCGACACACACACACACACACACCACAATGTTCGATGTAAACAATTGAAAGAGAGCCTCATAATGTACGGAAGACTGTTAATTTAGTTTATAGGAACGTTTTTTTAAGTATTGGTCCGGTTGCAAATTTTGGATGACACACACCGTACTTCAATTTAGCTGATGAACGAAGTCAGAGTACCAGAAGAGAACCATTGAACAGCGGTGAGCATTTGTCAGACTTTCAACGCATTTATCCTTCACCCAACGTAACGGAAAATTAAATCGGAAACTTCCTCTCATACATGAGCAAAGATAGATTCCAGACTCCAAAATGGTTGTACGCTCACAAATCACGCCAGACTCAAATATATCACTGTAGATTACGTCTGGGCTGTAGCAACCTCAATGACCACCTGTTTAATAATTTTCTCACTTGCTGACCTTTATGTGGCTGTGGGGAGCGCAAAACAACTCATCATTATCTGTTTAACCGTCCTCTTCATTTAGATATAAGAAGGGAGACGCTACAGCAACTTCTTTACGATATTGGCGTGGAAACTCTTCTCTACGGCAATGTCAACCTGAACGTACAAACCAACTCCGCAATCTTTCTCTGCCTTCAAAGATATATTGAGGCAACTCGTAGATTCGGTTGACAATCAGTAGATCGTGAACCGAAATCAACACTGCAATCTCCAACATGGCGTATTCAATATATCGATCGCTCAATGTCGCTGATCCAAATGGGTGCTTCGCCCGGATCCCAACCCGAATGCGCTTCTTACCAGACTGTCTTGACTGGTCGGGTTCCACCTATCTTCGTCCATCTCACTGCAGCCCAACAGCCATAGTACCCACTCGGCCAGTCGAACTACTCCAACCTCTACCTCCAGTTATGACATTCACCATTCAAATACACAAATCTCTGTTAAATCTGACCTCACTCTTCAGATTACCACTTTACGGTACGACAAAATGTGATCTTCAAACGTTCATACTCTAACGTTTAATCCTAAGGTGGAGACAGGTAAGTATTAGCTTTCTGCTGGATCCATTTTCCAGTTCATAGTTTATGTTATTATTGTGTAATCTCTGTTTTTTGTACTTCTTATATTGTTTGTTTGGAAATAAAATATTCAGTGTCAATCAATAAATAGACAGAACGCGATGTGTGTTTGAATCAGTGGGTGTTTTACATAACGAGTTGGAATGGCGTAGTCATATTTTGCGAGAGCCGTAGGCTCTCGCGAAATATGATTACGCCATTCCGACGAGTTATGTAAAACACCCACCGATTCAAACACACATCGCGTTCTGTGTTTATTACACAACCCAAGCATTAAAATTCATTTAAATAAACAAATTTTAATTCCGATGTTTAAACCCAAAGGTGAAGAGTTTGTTTTGACTGAAGCTGTACTGATCAAATGGATCGATAAAAAATCAAAACAACCTTTTCGGAACCAGTGTTTGTTGAAATTCGTATCGCTGTTTCTCTTCGACTGGTGCCCATTCACGCCAAGCCATTACTGTTAATAAAAATATAAGTACAAATTTGTGCAGATTTGCAAAACAGCTGGGAGAAACATTTTTAAAAGAAGTTCGAAGCCTCTCAAGATGTACGAAGATTTACCGAAATAGAGTTGACCAATTTAGATATAATGGGATCCACAAAACGAGATGTCCACGGGACTGGGTTAATGTTCTGGTTGGAAATGATTGGGTTTTTTAAAAAATATTATCTCATTTTTGGCTAACTAATTTATAGTGAACCGACTTTATTTTGCTTTGGACGTTTTCATTTTACACTATGCGACAGACGGTCGATGATTGTATAACGAAATTTGGAAACTTTTCGAAGCGTAACTAACGACTCGATGAGAAAGAAACAAGCATGAACGGTGCTGAAAAAAGTTCCGGCTTATTCATCACCCATTGAATACAGAATCATTTATGTCATAAGGGCTATTCCGTTAAATACAAGGGTTTAGAGTTGAAAGGATGTGTAATACAAATTAAAGACAGCTTTAGATACAACAATCGCAATTTAAATTCTGTTACATATTTGAATTTCTACCTAAAAAGACGTAGATTATTACCCCCACATTGAAACAAACTTGGTGACCTCGTTCTTTGTTCAATAATTTTTCTGTGCAAGTGACCTCTAGTATTTGGATTAGGTATCGGGAGGGGGTGTAGGCACCGATGGCCTTGAGTCCATATCGCACAGATTACACACTGAGTCACCTCCCCCCCACAGGAGAGAGAAAAATAATGTCAAGTGCGTTGTTTAAGGACACAACGCAAGTGGTATAAATCAGATCAGAATACGTCACCTCACGTCCGACGCGCTAACAAATGGGCCACTGTACTCTCAAACAGTAGATAATTTTTTTCGACAATGCTTATAACCTCTCAAATGTTAACCGGGAAAAGATGTCTGACAGCATCTGGTATAGCATTTTATTGAATTTTAAGGTAACAAATGAGAATCAAGTTCACAAAGATCGATTTTTTTCAGTAAAATTGTTCTTCACTTGTCAATCAATACATGTGCTAACTGTCTAACCAAAGCAATAAAAAGCATAATAGCATGGATAATATTCGAAGATGGCAGGGAGGATTTTTGGCCTTTTCATTGGTCCATGTCTTATTATTATTACATTGACCAAAGGAAATACATATGATTTAACCCTTTATCCGACGTAACGGACAAAACCGGCCAGCGTTATTTACAAAAAACACGATACAATTTTCAATATTGTTTTCATTTTTGTCTCCAAAACATAGCTTATGACCCCTCATTGGAACGAGCTCGTTGAGCTCGTTCCAATGAGGGGTCATAAGCTATGTTTTGGAGACAAAAAATTGAAAGTTTTAGTTATTCACGAATTTTGTTTGCAAGTGTCGTCTGCCTTTCATGTTAGGTAAAGTGTTAAAAGAATGTGGTTGGGAACTCGTTAGAGATACTATATTTTGTCCCTTCAGTGCAAAAAGGCGCCATCTGCAATGCAAAACGAATTCTAATTAGCTTGCCATAAAGAACCAAATTTCCTTCTGTTAGTTTTAATAAACAAAAACGGGGGCGCGGTGGCTCAGTTAGTAGAGGTGCAGGCTGCAAGCCGAGAGGTCCTCGGTTCGAATCCCACCTGCGGCAACCGCGTTGTGTCCTTGGGCAAGACACTTCACCCCGATTGCCTACATGGGGGCACGATGACGCTGTGTACTGAGGCGTACTGCACGTCGCTGGTGCGCATGTCTTCAACCAATCTAACCCTGCCTGTGTTGCGGTGCAGAGTTCAGAGTTACGTTGTTGGAGAGCCGACAGCTGCTCGTCGTTGCTCGGTGGTTCTCTCCGGGTACTCCGGCTTCCTCCACCCGTAAAACTGTCACGGTCACGATTAGCCATTGTGCATAAGTATGTGACCTTAAACACCAATAAATAAATAAATAAATAAACAAAAACAACAGATAGCTCAGAAACCTCTCTGTTGTATTCGTTTATTAAAAGTAACAAAAGGAAACTTGACTTTATTTCTACTGATGTTATAGTTACTTCCTTTACAATTACTTGC
Source organism: Pictodentalium vernedei (assembly GCA_031216915.1). Lineage (NCBI taxonomy): Eukaryota > Metazoa > Mollusca > Scaphopoda > Dentaliida > Dentaliidae > Pictodentalium > Pictodentalium vernedei. The sequence goes on along the minus strand of CM062293.1, from coordinate 453,655,683 downwards.
TTCTTAATTGGACCTTTCTCGCTCGTCTAATAATGTTAAGGGAGATAACTTTATCGAAAGTCGATCTTCATGACAATATAAGTCTGGGGTGATTGTATTCGTTAAATTCCTAGTTGCTTTACAGGAAAATAAGTGCAATTTAAAAGTTCGGAATATTTACATCAGTGTTTAGGGGTTAAATATTTTATTATTTACAAAACATATGGCGGTTCCTTTTATTGCATCTGATTCGGCGAGCCCGTTTCAACGAGAAGCACAAGATATAGGCACTCATTGGAGAGTGAAAATATTGGTTATGACCCTTCACTGGAATGCATAAATGTACCATAAGCTATGTTTTTGCCGCAAAAAATGAAAAACAAAAGTTTTTCAAGATTTTTTTTTCAAAGTGTCGTCTGTTTTTTCTATTAGGTAAAAGGTTAAGAGGGTTATTTTTTATTTGCTGTACATGCATGACAGATATAACATCTGTCCATAAGTTAAGTTTATGGTATATTTAAATTGTGAAAGGGTTAATTACTAAATTATGATAAATACATCTGAAAAAGAAGATCTTCACTACGATAAATCAGAGAGATTCACTGCAATGAGGGGGTGGACTGTAGTTCCTGCGATGTTCGGGCTGTGGTGTCAGACACCATGCACGGTCAATTCGAGCCATTTCTGTCTGTTTCTACGTCTCTATCTATCTCACTAACTCTACGCCTCTGAATCCGGTTGCTCCCCTCTTTCTCTCTCTATCTCTATTTCACGAGAGAGAGAGAGAGAGAGAGAGAGAGAGAGAGAGAGAGAGAGAGAGAGAGAGAGAGAACTGCAAACAAATCAAAGTTCTTCCACCTGTAAACAACAAAAGAAGATATCTGACCTTTGAACTCATGAACGGTCGTGAGAGAGAGGAGAGAGAGTGTGTGTGTGTGTGCGTGTGTGTGTGTGTGTGTGTGTGTGTGTGTGAGAGAGAGAGAGAGAGAGAGAGAGAGAGAGAGAGAGAGAGAGAGAGAGAGAGAGAGAGAGAGAGACAGAGACAGAGAGACAGAGAGAGACAGAGAGAGACAAGAGAGACAGAGACAGAGATAGACAGAGACAGAGAGACAGAGTGAGACAACGAGAGAGAGAGAAAGAGAGAGAGAGAGAGAGAGAGAGAGACAGACAGACAGACAGACAGACAGACAGACAGACAGACAGACAGACAGACAGACAGACAGACAGACAGACAGACAGACAGACAGACAGGCAGAGACAGAGACAGACAAGGGCAGTTCGAATCAACCATGGTGACAGAGCAGGTTAAAGTCCTGCTGATAGCTTAGTTTTTTTATGGTAAATGTAAGTTCAGAAAGTATAATGATCAGTAATTATATTTGTATCTCAACAGGCAGCGCCTCACTAAAATCAATTGATTCAAGTTCTTGTGCCGATTTGGTTGTGATGCTTCACAGGTAAATGGTTAGCGATTATTTACGTTACATGCTCAGCTTGAGAGGAGTTGGTACGTTGGGGGGCTTGGCAATTGCTCGCCGTTGCTCGGTGGTTCTCTCCCCGTTTTCTGGCTTCCTCCACCCGTAGTTTTTTCTGTTTTAATTGTGATGCATCAAGTTAAAAGTGTTAATTAATATTTATTGCGCACTCATAAGTGCGTTATCATGTACTAATACACTGCAGTTTACCTTTATGGTATATTTAAATTTTGAAAGAGTTAATCATTGCCATTTATAAATACATCTAAATGAAAAGTGGGCTGTGGAGCGCGGTGGCTCAGTGGTCAGGGTGTTGAGCTGCAAAACGAAAGGTCCACGCTAAGAGTAACTGCTTTGTGTCCTTCGGCACAGCACATAGTCCCCTTTTCCCAGCGGGGAGGGGAGGGGGGGGGGGGGGGTCTCGGTGGCGCTGTGGGGTTTTTTGTTGAAATATTACCCATCCGCAGAAAGTGACAAGTCCACGACGGCCGCACTGTATCTCACTGTAATCAATCACAGTGAAACAGTACATGGACAAACTCTATCTTTGGACTTATCATATTGTCATGTCTTGCTCATCCTAAGAGACTGATCTGCTCGTGACGATAGCTGATAATCTATCGCTATGTTGACTCACATTTCTACAGAATGCTCGTTGTGAACACCCGTCTTACGGTTTTAACATTTTGTCTTGTGTAACAGAAAACTGGTCAGCGAGGTGTACTTAAGGGGACGTCCAACCTAACTTTGGTCAAATGTCAGGTAATCTTCTCCATGGTCCAAAAAAGGCCCGATAGGATTAATCCCAATAAATTATATATCAATATTTTGGAATGAAACATAGATCATGTGGAAACTTATATTTACCATTAAACTGTTACCATGTGGTAAAATGCACTGCCTGAAAGTCTGCTATGGCATACAGTTAAAAAAAACTAGAAGTCCTGTCATGAAATGCGCACAAATAGCACGTCGATCTGCGGTTTAATCTATGCGTTATGACCATAATAAGGCTATCAAATTCTGTACATATGGCCTGTGCAGAAGCAATGTTTCAGCCAATGGACCTCCGAGTAACCCGGATGTCCATTGGCAGAAACATTGCTTGTGTTTGTTGGGTAACCAGGAGAACCTTCTGTGCTTTGGATGCCATTCGATATTGCAACTGCGCGCAATTCCTACGCGGAATTAAGCCTAGATAAGCAGATTTCGTGACAGGACTTCTAGTTTTAACTGTAAGTAAGAGGCCTGATTTTGTACAATAAAATATCTTAAATTTACTGAATAGTTATATTCTGCAATCCTTCTAGTACAGACTCGGATAAATCTTTTTCTCATTTTTGCAAGAAACGGATAATACGGCTAATTGTAATTCAGGGTGTCTAAATTTCACAACGGCTGCCATATTTCTTGTTTTTGTTTACCTTTTTTGAAGTTCACCAAGGGTCAAATCCACACAGTTCAGAAGAATAAGTATGTAGTCATGAGAGAGTGCATCAATGTAAAATGAAGAATGTCCAATGCGGCTTTTGTCAGTTTGCAGTGATCATACCGCCCCCCCCCCCCTCCACAATTCTGTGCCATTTTGCAAGAGGTTTGTGTCAAAATGGTAAAAAAGATGAGACTGATACACCCAAAAATGGAAAACGATCCAACTTCTCCATTTAGTATTATCTGTGACCATTTCTGGTGTTGCATGGTTAATGACAGCTGCCATTAGTTCCATGTGAATGCTCAAGTATAGCCAAACAACAAAAATGACCTGCCCTGCATGCAGAAGACTTACAACAATCGGCTTAAGTTAGAAATCATTCTTTTGTGTACATGGTTTGGCATGCTTCATTTGTTTTGAAACTATCGCCCTTCTGTATGTAGTTGCTGCTTGGGAAGGCTTGGCTGTTGTTTACTCGTGAGATTTAAGAACATTAACAACTGGTCTGCATGCCAATACTATTTTATAGGCAGTGAATTACAAGCCCGAACAACATCGCAATTATGTGGGTTATTAAATTCATTCATCTAAAAATATCTGAGACACTGTGGTCTCATTTCGGTAATTCGTATCATTTTGTAGGTAGGTGGATTCATGCTATATCCGTCAACAGACTGGACAATAAACATGGATTTTTGAAACCTTTTGGTTCCAATCGAGATCAATATCGACGTTGATCCATCTTACACACAATGCGGTTGTGCGAGGAAGAAAGCTAAATTTACGATGGTACTAAATGTCACTATATTTGGTGATTTTTTCGGAAACTTAGGTCTTCTTTTTCGTTTAGCAGACTTCACCAAGCCTTCTTTACGTCAGAAATATAGTTCGGCGTCAATCAAATTATTTTGTCATAAATATACGCTGTAAGGACTGCAATGTATGTTGATGTGAACATATTTTTGTTTTCAAACATATTTTTCCAGTTTTATATTTTGCTCAACAATCAAATAATAGTTGTTTTAATCAGTGACGTATTAATCCCTTCAATACGGAAATGACGAGATTACGTGACAGAGCTCATCATAAAGCCAAACAGCATAATAGGACTCGAAATTGGAACATTTTCGGCAAATCAGAAATGAAACTATTATTTTAATAAGAAAAGCAAAAGCTGCGCATGTCAATAACTTGAAAATTATGTTTCAGTCCAACTTTAGAGAAAAACATTGGTGGACTACTTTAAAATTCCTTTCTAAAGAGCAAAACACGAACAATAGTTTTCCTCCTTAGAAAAAAATGGTGAAGTAGTTAGTGCTGATCTGATTAATGACTTTTTTTCATAGAACAGCTCAGTTCTGTTAATGATAAGAGTTATCCCACTCCCCCTGGCTTTTAAGAATTTTCCTTTAATCCTTTACCTAACACGAAAGGCAGACGACACTTGCAAATAAAATTCTTCAATAACTATTTTTTTCATTTTTTGCCCCCAAAACATAGCTTATGACCTCTCGTTGGAACGAGCTCTTTGAGCTCGTTCCAACTAGGGGTCATAAGTTATGGTTTTGAGACAAAAGTGAAGAATCTAATGAAAATTGAATGGTGATTCTTGTGAATAGCGTTGGCAGGTTTTGGCCGTTACGTTGGGTAAAGGGTTAAAGGAGTTGCATATCAGCGAGCAAGTGATAACAGCTACCCTTCTTAAAATAGATCCTAAGAAGGCGAGCGGTCCAGATGAAATTAATAACAAGATGTTGGTGAAAAACATTGGTGGACTACTTTAAGATCTTTTTCTAAAGAACAAAACACGAACAATAGTTTTCCCTCCTTGAAACAAAATGGTGACGTATTTAGTAATGCAAAAGCTATTGCTGATCTGCTAAATGACTTTTTATAGAACAGTCTGGTTCTATTATTGACAATGAGTTTCCTCCCCTGGACTTTAATAATTTTGATTTAAAGGAAGAGCATACCAGCGAGCAAGAGGTAACAGCTACTCTTCTTAAAATAAACCCTAAAAAGGCGAGCTGTCCAGATGGAATTAATAACAAAATTTTAAAATTATGCGCTCATGAACTTACCACCCCACTGAGTAGGTTGTTCAACCTTTCATTAACAAAGATGGCAAGAGTCGTGCTTATACATAAGAAAGAATCAATACATAATAAAGAAATTACCGCCTCGTTTTCCTAACTAGTAATGTAAGTAAAATTCTAGAAGAAAAAAATAGATTCAAGCATTTGTTTTCTTTCTTAAATGAAAATAATAAAATAACATCACTACAATCTGGCTTCATTCCTGGAGATAATACGATTAATCAATTATCTGACATTGATCACGATATCTCTGTACGCTTAGATACAAATACAGATATACGAGTCGTATTTTGTGATGGCAGTAAGGCTTCGATAGAGTCTGGCATAAAGTCTATTACATAAGCTTAATTAAATAGGAATGAGGGGTGACCTTTTATTGTGGTTTGAAAGTTTGAAAGCTATCTAACACATTGGGGAATGTGTTGGCATGAATGGAGAAACGTCGAGGAGCAAAATAGTACTGACAGGAGTCCCACAAGGCTCAGCATTAGGGCCTATTTTGTTTAGTATTTATATTAATGATATTGTAAATGATATTGTGCCAAACATAATACTATATGCCGACGACACCACAGTGTATTTAGCAGTGGAAGATACTAAGCTTTCGGCCAAAATCTGAATGACAATCTCGCAAAACTTGGCATCTGGTCAAATACTTGGCAGGTATTGTGTAATCCCAAAAAATAGACACTCTAAATATATCCTGTATAGCAAACAAAACCCGTTGATTGTCCGAGTATGTACTTACGTGGACGACAAATTGAAGAAAAAAGTGAACATAAGCATTTGAGAATATTTTTTTCTAAAACTTCTTCCTGTGATGCTCATGTCGACACGGTTGTGAAAAAGGTTAGTTAAACTGCCCCAGAAGTTAAAAATACAGACTCTCTAAATCTGCATTAGAAACGCTCTATAGATATTTCATTCTTCCAATGTTTGGCTATACGGATGTAGAATGGGACAACTATAGTGAAACGAAAACTATACTCAAAAATGTACAGCTAGATGCTTTACGTACAATTACTGGAGTGCCAAGAGGGACAAGTCATAATCTTATTTATAAAGAATCAGGTTTTATAACATTAAAGGAACGTAGGAATCAGCACAAAATAATAACTATGTTTAAAATTATTAACACGGATGTACCTAATTACACGCTACTGTAAATCCCTCCTTCAGTTTTAGAAGTAACTCTATATCCGCTAAGAACATCCAGTTTATTACGTGAAACTCAATGTAACAAGCAACGTTCTCAAACTCATTTCTGCCACCTGCTGTGAGGCTCTAGAATAACTTACGCGAGAACGTCAGAAACTGTGAAACAGTAAATGTCCTGAAAGAGTTTTAGAAATTGATGACTTCATTGTCCCTAAATACTACTATGACAGGGGCATAAAGGCGGGAATTGACCACTGTAAACTTCCTCAAATTGTAACGCATTAAATGGTCATAAGATTGACAGATGAATCGGGCATAATCCTGAATGTCACTACGGCTATCGTAATGAAGACTCCAGTCGTTATATACTTTCATGCCCTTTTTACGCACATGAACGCCAAATGATGTTGGGCAAATTGGAAAACGACGACAAAGCTTTCGAGGTCCTGCGCCATAGAAATTCGTTTCAACCTGACTCGCACAAGACTTACAATACTGTTCAAGAATACGTTATCAAAACGAGAAGGTTTGAAAACTTATTATAGGAATGTGATAATTGGTCGGTAGTTGTGGGATTTATAACGGTGTTTGTTTGGAAGTAATCCACCTTTTTATAATAAATACTACATGTATATTTGAGGTTTCGCCATTATGGCGTGTACACTGCCATTCCTAATTTGCCTGATCATACTCCAGTCATTATACATGATTATAGAATAATACGATGAACATATGTGAGGGAGGTATCGGACCGGATCCTATCGTGATTACAAGTGAGGCGTACAACATAAACAACGCAAACTTTAAATATATGCCGATTACCTAGTTGAACTTTAAACATAAATACCAGGTTTGGCGATCGATTTTAATTTAATTTTTTTGAAAGGCCGACGAAGGAACATTTGCATGTCGAAGGAAATCCTGAACCCCCAAAATGGGAGGATTTGACTTCGGTGTGCAGATGTTGCTTTATCGACCTCTCAAAGGCTTTATGTATATTTTTTTGCTCTTTGTATATTTGTAAATACTTTTCAGCTTTTCGGACTTGTAAAATTGATTCAAATATTTGGATGTATATGTACGTGGGTATATGCAGAAGCACGTGGAAATGTCTGCACGGGTGTATATACAATTTTTTTCTAGGGGTGGGTGGGGATGGGGTGATGCTTAATGTATAACGACCAATCAATAATAAAAATGTGTCTCATAAGCCTTCAGAGGCTGGGTTTCATACAAATATTCTGTTAACATTCTATGTGTAATATATTCCATGTGTATCGAAACGTGACACTAAAATAAAATATTCTACTACTACATTATATATAGAATAAATATGTACTGGGGCCGGTAATCAGATTTAAACCACGAGTAGGATAAGGGTTTTAACCACTCGGCTTGCCGAGTGGTTAAAACCCTTATTCTACGAGTGGTTTAAATCTGATTACCGGCTCTAGTACCTATTTGTTTTATTTATACCATGCTATACCATGCTCTTAATAAAAATCGACTTTGTCACTTAAAATGATTAAAAAACGACACTTTCTATCGCAAACACACGGGTTTTTTTTTTACATCTGTGCAGGTAGGCAGTACTACCAACTGTACGTGAATGCTTGATTGACAGCTAGACACATCATCAAAGTTGCTTGAATTTACTTTGCTGTTTCAGTCAAAGTATCATTAAAGATTTCTAAATTTTATTTTAAAATATTTAATTGTAGATATTTTTAACTTAATAAGTCATTTACACGTAGTAGATAGTACCGCAAAATGTCGTAGATAAGATAAGATAAGTTTATTCAGCAAAAACACCAAGGACAGGCAGAGTGCATGATATACATTACAATAACAATAAACGTATAGATATATTTTGATACGAAATGATAGTATTAACTGTTGTCGTAGTATGTCATATATAGAATTAGCCGTTATCGGCAACCATTACTGCTGAAGGAGCTTCAGCACGCGTCGTTTAAGGAAAAGCAGGATCATATTACAGATGATGTTACACAGACAGGGATCATTATTTTCCATCAAGAATATAAATTTTTCCTCTGCGTTCATCACAGAGAAGTTCTGATTTTCAAGCTTTAATATGTGAAAAACGTTATTCCGGATAAACTCATATTCTGCACATTCCATCACTAAATGCAGTTCAGTTTCTACCGCTCCCGAGTCGCATAATCTGCAAAATCTTTCGGTTACGGGAGTCGAAGGCTGCACGTGCCTATCCTTTTCGATCATTAGACAATGATTACTGATACGTAATCGAGTAAACATAATTTTTGTTTCGGGCGATGCGGTGTTTGTCAAGTACGTTTCTGGGGTGTAAGCTTTCTTGAATTGTCTATACGTTCTCAGTTTATTTAATGGATGGAATATTGGGTTGTTATTAGCAAGAACTTCCCGATATTTCAGCCACATAGAATCTGGCTGTAAATATTTTTCGGCTTCTAACCAAGCATCCAGTTATAATTTAGATGACGGAGATTGAAAAAAATTTGACATAAATTTTACAAGTTGCATCTTTGCGTCAATATATAATGGATATTGTCCAAGTTCAACTCTAACTGCATGGCTGGATGATTTACTGTCTACGCCAAGCATAGACTTCTAGAATTGAAGTTGTACACGTTCACATGGGGTGGTATCAAAATTGATTTATTTTACCTCAGAAGCCCAGTGTTCACTTCCATACATTAGGATGGGTTTTATTAGAGAATCGAACAATTTTAACAAGATGCCAATAGAGGGCGACCATTTCTTCTGAAAGATATTAAATAAGCTATGTAAAACCTTTAACCCCTTCAGCCTAAGCTGATATTGTCGTATGTTTGAATGAAACACGCGAAGTGTGAATGTATCGAAGTTGGCAAATTACGTCATCATGTAAAGTCATGGATGAACTTCCTACTGTGGGTGTAAATGTTTTTAACCGCAGCAGAAGTTTTACCCCGTAGTGGGGTTAAAAGCTAAAATTTAACATACATGCTTTTCACAGGTAGTAACATAGGCGAGCATGGTATAAATAATCATTATTCACCAACTCGTGATAGCTTTTCAGATTAACCGGTTCGTTATCCGTGAGGCCGACAAAGAATATTTTATGCTAAGAAGGGTATGCGTTACGCTGTGCTGTTGTGTTACGCTTTCCAGTGGGGTGTTACAGAGCAGCATGGTTTCTGCTCTTTCCACTAGTGTACGGCGAGATAAGGGCAGAGATATGCCAGCTTCTCAACAACATTGCTTTTGAAACACTTAAGATTAAGAGGAGGGTGATGTAGTCACGTGGTTCAGTACGTTTTCGCACTGCACAATTGATTAAGTGGAGTATTCATAATGTTGGCAGTGTACACGTCATGACTGACTGATGGGTGTCTCCAGAAATGCATTGCAATTTACTGTGTTTTATATGTACTAGAAAATAAGTTTTCCATTAATTTAGAAATGTGTTTTGGTATCTGATATTGGTCACTTTTGCATTGCGGCACAAGCACAATACAATGTAATTACTACTTAACCCTTTACCCAACGCAACGGCCAAAACCGGCCAACGCTATTCTAAAAAAATCGTCAGTTAATTTTCATTATATTTTCATTTTCTGTCTCAAAAACATAGGTTATGACCCCTTATTGGAACGAGCTCGTCGAGCTCGTTCCAATGAGGGGTTTTAACCTATGTTTTTGAGACAGAAATGAAAAACAATAGTTGTTCAAGAAGTTTTTTTGCATGTGTCGTCTGGTTTTCATGTTAGTTAATGGGTTAAGGGTACTGCGTTAAGATAGGCCTCCTCCTGTTCGCCAAACCCGGTTACAAATGACAGAAATGAAAGTATTTTTTTAAAAAAAGAGAACGTTCTAATGAGGATCACAAGAATGGATTGGAAAAACAACACATACACAGCTACCCCCGACCCCCCCCCCCCCTCAAAAAAAAAAGGAAAAAAAAAGAAAAAGAAAAGAAAAACAAATTTTTCAAAAAAATCAACGAAACCATATCATGTAACCCTCATTGGAACGAGCTCGACGAGCTCGTTCCACCGTGGTGTCACCTAATATGGTTTCGTTGAAATAATGTTTTTTAAAAATATACTACTCAACGTTTGGTAAGCACCAAGTGTATCCAACTACCTGTTTTACGTTTTAGTTGAAATATTGTCGTGAAAAGTGTATTTATTTTATATTTAATTATATATTTAATGATTTAAGTACAGAAATTAAGATTTTATTTGTGTTTGACATTATTTTTTAGCTTTCGACTACGATAACCATGGAAAATGGATAGTATTGGTAAAAGAGGAAATTTTTCAAATTTGCCAAAAAGTTGACGAAGCGAATTGATATGGGTTCAATATCGAGTATGAGACCCATTATTGTTAATTGCCGCTTCACAACGCCTTCTCATGCTCCCAATCAGGTTCCAGATGGTCCTTTGTGGGATGTTGTTCCATTCTTGGACCAGCATGGCACCAAGCTCCTGGACACTTCCTGGTTGGACTGGACGGACTGAAATTGCAAGCTGCCACTCATTCCAGACATGTTCGATTGGATTGAGGTCAGAGGTACTCCCGGACAGCATGGGCAACATGAGGACGGGCATTATCGTCCATCAGAATGAATCTATCACCCACTGCACCTGCATAAAATCTGATGTGGGCATCCAGGATCTCACCAATATACCGCTGTGCAGTCAATGTACCACGGTCAAGGACACAGAGCTCTGTACGTCCATCCTAGCTGATGCCGCCACAGACCATTATTGATCATCCACCATAGCGATCATGCTCAGCAATGTTGGCTGCATGGAATCGCTCTCCTGGTCTTCTACATACACTAGAACGCCTATCTGTGTTGTTTAGGCAGTACCTTGACTCATCTGTAAAAAGGACAGGTCATCAATCTTCTCGGGTCTATCAAACGTGATCCATGGCCCTTTCATATCGTGCCTGGCGGTGGTTCTGGGACAGCTGAATGCGAATACATGGTCTTCTCTATCGGAGACCACCTTCGTGCAACCTTGCCCGGATAGTCTGCGTCGAAACATTTACCTCGGATGCATTCTGAAGGTCACTGCGAAGCTGGATTGCTGTGTCAAAGCGGTTAAAAAACCGGTCCTCAGCTGCAGATGTTGCCCTGTCTCTGCCACCACCATGTCGTCTGACTGGTGTGCCATACTTCTGAAATCTTGCCCAGGCTTTGGTGATCATCGTATGGTGCACACCAAGGGCTTCAGCAACCTGACGATGGGTAGCCCCTTGTTCCACCATCCCTACAGCCCACCACATTTCTGCTTCAGACAAATGTCTCCTTGCATTTGCATTCGCCATATTCAATCATTAAATCACAAGGGTTTGTGTTGAAATGAAGACTGAATACCCCACACATGTCATGTACATGTAGACAGTACGCGAAACCATCATGGAAATCAAGGAGTACATGCTTTCCATGACTCTCACGAAAAGTCTGCCTGTCAAGAGAGCTAATGTGAACACTGGGGACCATCTCAATACATTCCTCAATCATAGCCACCAAAAATATCGCAAATGTGTCACAAGAAAATTTCACAATGATGTGTCAAATATGTGGTGCTTAGCAAACTTTGAGTAGTATAATATTTTTCCAACAGCTGAATTTGAACACTACGCGGACGGATGCGGCCGATTCGTTAGGTAAAGGGTTAAAAGTTAAGCATATAGTGCTGTGAACTCAAAAGCGACTTTTTACGATCGAATAGCGATATGATTGATGGTCAGTCGCGACACTATTTTGTTCGGTGGATCAGCATTTCGTAAACAAAATATTTCAAAAGCAAGACCAAATCATGAAAAAACAAACGAAAATAGCGGTCAAGATGTAATTTCTACAGGTGGGATTCTGCATAGCTGTGGGCAGGAAAATGGGCAGAGAATATCGACTCTGTCGCGACCAAGTCGCAATCCGTTCCAAATGTCCTGTCCGCTTTTGAAATAGCAATGCTGTATGTTTGGATAGGGACCGGAGAAAACTGTCGATGCTCTGTGTGTCAAGCCAATAATTCTTCTACAGTGGCATATAAATGTGACGACAATTACTAGTATAAAATTTCTTTGATAAGGCACCACAAAGTAGTCATTCTGTTTCTCAGGCCATTTTTGTGTAAAAGTGCATGTGGGCTGGCGGTGTTTTATTTTTGTAATTATTTCTTTGCCATAAAAAAGTTCATATTCTTTTATTTAATGTTTTAGGACTGGATGGAGGTGTATTTCGTCCCTTGAGTGCAAGAAGGCTTTGCAATGCTAAAGCATTGCAAAGCCTTCTTGCATTCAAGAGACATATTTATCAATTTTATTAACTTGGGTAAAATATCAACATAAACCATTTAATTTTTAATTTTTTAAGTTTGCATTGGTTATAAAAAGAGAGCGTTCGGCAGATAAATGGCCACGCGAGAGGGCCGGAGAAACAGATTCTAATTTTTTTAGGCCTAATTACGTCCATCTTTCTGAATTTGATTCCGGACTAAAAAGTGATAGACCAGCCAGTGACATTTTGTTTTCACTAAATGCAAAAACGGATAAAATACTTTTGTATACTAACGTATTCATATTTTTCGTTATTTTCATGAAACCATTGTGAATCCACCAGTATATAATTGCCTGTCTCTTGTCAGTCTCAGATGTGTCGCGAAAAGATGCAAATCAGCATGGGGAGATGTTTTTTTATCACTTCATCTGTTTTAACTAATTATTGTGGTGGAACCAGCTTTTTTCTAATACATCAGTAGTGTTCTTAAAGCATCTCTGACTAATATCGTCATAACAATCGATTTTCGATAAAGTTATCTCCCCTGAAAATATCAGACGAGCGTGGAAGGTCCAATTAAGAAGCAAGTAAGGAATATTTACCAATTGAGATGGAGGCATTTCATGAATTTGAACAACTCGTCCCATGCGTTGAGTGACACCGTTGTTCAAATTCATGAAATGCCACGACAGAGAGATTGATAACTAACTTACACCCTGTCCTTTGCTAAATAAACAAGACGCACGGGCTCAGATATACTCAGTGGACCAGATGTATTCAAATGACGTCACTTGAATATGTATTATGTTGTTTTATTGGGTATTTCGTGAGCGCGGTGGCCTAGTAGATAGAGGTGCAGGATGCAAGCCGAAAGGTCCTCGGTTCGAATCCCACCTGCGGCAACCGCGTTGTGTCATTGGGCAAGACACTTCACCGCCATTGCGCACGTGAAGGCACGGTGGCGTTGTGCACTAAGACGTGCTGCATGTCGATGGTGCACTTGTCTTCAACCAATGCTCACCTCACTTGTGTGGAGTTAATATGTTGGGGAGCCTGACAGTTGCTCTCCGTTGCTCGGTGGTTCTCTCCGGGTACTATGGCTTCCTCCACCCGTAAAACTGTCCGTCTCGAGGTGACCCTGGCTGTCGAAAGTGTCGTTAAACCCCAATAAATAAGTTGGGTATTTCAAGTTATTTGTATACCCCGAAAAAACCAGCGAGCCAAGCTGCAATTGTGGATAAAAACCTAAGACATCAGCAGAAAAGTAAGCCAAGTTTCCGTTTCTTACTTTCATTAAACGAAAACAACTGACGGCTCTGAAGATGTCTGTTGTTTTCGTTTATTAAAAGTTACAAAAGGAAACTTGGCTCTTTATCGGAAGCCAATTAGAAGAAAGTTCTGCGCAGATAATCCGTCTTTAAGAATGTCTATCAATATCACATCCCCCAACCTTAAGCAAATGTCCAATTTGGCTCTTTGTTTAGCGAAAGTGTTTTTAAAGTAATTTGCGGTGCTTATTCTTCCTAGGGAAAACAATTAGAAAATCACACCTCCAAGACTTTTATATTAATATAACACTTAAGCTGCCGAAAGCGACTATTATCACAAACTTTGTGATGATTATTTGGACGTTCTGATATGCGCAGATCAAATCTACCATCTGGTTAATTGTTGGAAAGGGCTCAAATAAATGTTCGAGTCGACCGAACATCGAATTCGAACCAAGTTAGCCGATACCAGGTGTCCATGTGCGGTTTCGTACGCGATATTTCCAGTTTAAAATAGCCACAATAGGATTGTTTGGTATTATACTGATAATTTACCCACATATTCATGCTAACATTCAACAGTTCGTACGTTAACAATGCAGCATACTTGAACACATGGTTGAATATGACACAAAGAATCTGTATGTACCTGCGATTGCTTCCCTCCCTTCTTGACTTTAAGCTTGGCATCGTCCGATCTTGCCTTATCATGAAGCGATGGTTGCTTCTTACTGAAGTGTACCGAGGGTGAGATGTAGTCCCTGTCGCTTGGGTTTTGTACGAAGTCTTACATGTATTATACGTATCCGTGGCTTTATCCACTGTAAAACGGGGGCGCGGTGGCATCGCGGTAGCCGGTTCTCGTCAGATCACCGAAGTTAAGCAACGTCAAACGCGGTTAGTAGTTGGATGGGTGACCATTTCAGCGTCTGATTCGTGCTCCCGCGTTGTGTCCTTGGGCAAAGCACTTAACCCCGATTGCCTACATGGGGCACGATGACGCTGTGTACTAAGACGTACTGGACGTCGATGGTGCGCATGTCTTCAACCAATCTAACCCTGCCTGTGCCGCTGTGCAGAGTTCAGAGTTACGATGTTGGAGAGCTGACAGCTGCTCGTCGTTGCTTGGTGGTTCTCTACGGGTAGTCCGGCTTCCTCCACCCGTAAAACTGTCACCGACATGATATGACCCTGGCTGTTAATATGTCGTTAAACCCTAATAAATAAATAAATAAATCCACTGTAAAATGTGAGTGTATTACCGATGTCATTTGGAATCACGCGACACGCGTGATTCCAAATAACATTGGTAATACACTGTAAGTTCCATGTTGACGATGTGTGCTTGTGGTTCGCGCTCAATTCCTCGCATTGTTTTGACAATATAGCCAGTATTAAATGCATGAATGTGCGTATCTCGAGACATTTATTAATAAGTTTGTTTTTCAAATTCGATTTTTATATTCGTGATTGTATTTTCGACTCGAATTTGACTCGAATTTGTTGATCGACTCGAACAATAGAATATTCGTAGGGGCCTAAGCCAACCAGCAGTACGCCTGAGCAAACTACGCCACCGTGCTTACACTTCCACAATGAGGATTAAGTATATTGCCAAAGGACACAGCCAAGATGGTGTGGGCCAGAATGGGGTTTACATCCTTTTAATCCATGTCCAATACTCTAACGAATGAGTGACTGCTTTTCTTAGATTAAATTTTATGGCAGACGATACGCCAAGGCTCTTAACATCAAATCAATAAGGGGAACACAAGCTAACATATAAGCCTATAGACCCTAAGGCGATATAGAATAAAATCATCATTTTTATTCATCACGCCGCCAGTGCCATTCAAATCAAAACTGATTCGGAAATTTGCAGTGGCTTGTTTTATGGTATCACTGGAGTGCATATTTAAATTAGAGTTGAAAAGTTGCACTCGGAAATGGCGCAGTCGCCGAAACTTAGCAGCCTTGGGAAAATATATTGTTTCAATAAACATTTGAAGCATTCTACTGACATCTTGCATTATTGTTGAATAGTCCATATAAATAAAGAGGGTGATTTGATGACCTCTTAGACCTAAAAAGACAATTGCTTGTTGATCTGTTTTTGTTGGGAATCCCCTGAAAAATATGTGCACATGACCGGTACTTCCATTCCTGATAGTTTTTCTCTCTTATTTGTTGCATGACCCCCTGTTTTCAAATCAGAAAAAAAGTTGTCTGAAGCGCTATACTTGACAAAGATATTTGACTGCCAATATTAAAGTTGTGCGATCATATGTTTTTTTCGCCTGAACAATATAATGAACGCCTATGGGAACATATTTAGTACTGTGATACCTTATGAGCAGGTGTAATTGATTCAAGAAGGTAAGGATAAAAATGTGAACTGATACGAGAATTAGAAGAACGATTTTGTTATAGCACCCTGAGAGTGGACTACAGCCTGTAACCCAAGTGACAAGTTTCCACTTATAAAATATAACGAAGACTGCGAATATGAAAAAAAGCTACAGGCACACTGTAAAATAAGTTGGGCTAAAAATTAACCTAAATCAAATGGTTTGAGTGAATATGAACCCAACTGGGTTCATATTCACTCAACCCAGTTGATTTGGATTGATCTCTAACCCAACATATTTGAGTGTGCACGGCTTCGGTGAGTGGACATCCGGCTTCAATCTGAATGAAACATCGCGTTTGTTTCCCTCTTTAAAAATAATTTTGGTTCTTGTTTTGATGGAAGCCCTATTCGACCGTGGTTCTAAAAGCATGTGCAGAGTGTAGGTTTGGCAGTGTCTCCTATGTGGTTGGCAAGTAGAACATTCATTGTATTGATGATTACTTACAGTTACTGCAAACCGTTCTCAGTCGTATATACATCTGACTGGATCAAGATCACAGACTGTATATTCACTAATGGATCAAGACTATTCTCTTCGCGGATTAGCCATAACCAAACACCATGACCTGTAATACAAACAGAGAAGTCTCATTAAGCTTTGATTGACGACGGAAAACAAAACCGAGACGGTGAAACCCTTTTATCATCATCGACAGGGCTGGGAGGAGTTAAAATTTTCCTTAACACGTTAACGTGTTTAAATAACTCTGCGTAAACGAGTTAAATGACGTTAAATGTTAAAACGAATTTTTTTTAATAACTTCGGCCATTTATATGGATTTGAATTTGAATATGATTGAACTTACGTACAGTTCGTCTCTTGAGTTCCAATGTGTTCTATGTGCCTACTGCACATAGAACACATTGGAATTCAGGGAACGAGTAGTTAATATAGTTCTCTCAGGTTGTCGTAAATTCTAACATTTAAGAAACAATCGCTGCGGCTGTATCCTTAGAAAGAGACAACCGCCATTAAGCTGAGATTGCTGTATCGCCAAATATCGGCGAGCGAACTTCGCCAACGTTAGTAGAAACTAATGGGGCTTCATGGTGTCTCCACCAAATCAATGGGTCGTCTGTAGTTGACGGACATCTAAATTATTCGTGTTCTTCAATTTCGTCAAATGGTGCAAAATTCGACGTCATCGGCACGCGCGATCCGGCTTGGGTAAACACAAGATGGCGACGCAATGCAACATATAATACAATTATAATCTTCAAAGTTAAACGATATTAAGTTGGTTAAATTTTTTTAACGTTGTTAAAATAATTTAACACGTTAACGTTTGAAACGTTAACTGCTCCCAGCCCTGATCATCGAAGTTTTTTGGAACAAACTGGGCGAATATTTAGCATGCCCAGCTTCAGAATACAATATAATATTTTTCAACCCTTTATCTTAAGTAGCAACGCAAAAATTCAGTGGATTATTGCTGGGGTTTAAATAATAATTAGAGGTTATTAGTTTCATATCGGCCTAGATGTCAGCCCAAGGTAACTTCACATCAGCCTAAGACCGAAGGCTGAAGTCTGATTTGAAGTTACCGAGGGCTGATATCTCGTCCGATGTGAAAGTAATCAAGTAATAACCTCTTTATTGATTAAACCCAAAAAATAATTACAAAATTGTTTTTCATTCTTGTCACAGTGTCTGAGTGTTCTCTTCTCCTGGTCCAGCTATCCGACAATAGGGGCGAGGTGGCGTTGTGGTATCCGGTTCTCGTCAGATCATCGACGTTAAGCAACGTCGAGCCCGGTTAGTCCTCGGATGGGTGACCGTCTGAGTGATCGATTCGGACTATCGCGTTGTGTCCTTGGGCAAGGCACTTAACCCCGGTTGTCCACATGGGGGCACGATGACGCCGTGTACCAAGGAGTACTGCACGTCAATAGTGCGCATGTCTTCAACCAATCTAACCCTGCCTGTGCTGCAGTGCGGAGTTACGTTGTTGGGGAGCTGGCAACTGCTCGCCGTTGCTCTGTGGTTCTCTCCGGGTATTCCGACTTCCCCCATCCGTAAAACTGTCACGGTCATGATTATCCATTGTGCGTATGTGACCTTAAACACCAATAAATAAATAAATAAATAAATAAATAAATAAATAAATAAATAAATAGCTATCCGACAGTCTAGGCTTCGTCACTGGGAAAGCCACGACACTCGGATAGCTGAACTATCTCGTCTGTCACTTCGACGAATTCAACTTATAACTCTGAATCTTAGTACACGTTAACCCTTTACCCAACATAACGGCCCAAACCGGCCAGCTTTATTTACAAAAAGCAATGTACAATTTTCATTATTTTTTTCATTTTTGTCTCCAAACATAGCTTATGACCCCTCATTGGAACGAGCTCATAAGCTATGTTTTTGACGCCAAAAAAATGAAAAAAATATAGGTACTCGAGAATTTTGTTTGCAGGTGTCGTCTTCTTTGCGTGTTAGGTAAAGGGTTGAATGTTCTGTACAAACCTCTTCTTTCATCTCTTCATCCACATAATTATTATTTATTGCCTTCTTTAATTCCCCAGCATTTAAAAACTCAGCTTCAACTCACTCCATTATGTCCGGTAACGCCATTTTTCCCGATTGCTTTTGACGAAAACGGTGAAAGATTTCGATGTAAACGAACTGGTTGCCACGAGTAACATATCAAGGGGGACAATTCGAGCTTTATTCATATCGGCCGAGATCGGCGTCATATCGGCGAATTTGCACTCATATTGGCCGAGATTTCTGGGAAAGAAAATCATGTCCAATCAATAAAAAAGCAACATCTTTGACATTTAATTATCAATTAATACAGCTCCGAACATGTTAACCGATTACCTTACCCCACTAGAAGACGACTAAAAACACAGCTGATGACCCCCCCCCCCTCTACCCACTGGAACGAGTTCGGCAAAAATTGAAAAGAATAATAAAATTTGATTGGCGAATAGGAATAACGATGGGTGGTTACGATTGTTACGTTATTAAAGGCTTAATCCTTTTTACTTAACGAATCGGACTCATTCGCCCGCGTAGTATACAAATTCCCCACTTGAAAAAAACTATTTGAAAAAATCAACAAAACCATATCATATCATGTGACCCTCTCATTGGAGCGAGGTCGTTGAGCTCTTTTCAATGAAAAGGCACATGATATGGTTTTGTTGGATTTTTGTTAGCAATTTGAAAAAAATAATATTTAAAATAATGAATTTTGATATCTCCGCTGTGTAACGGGGTTAAAGAAAGAAACAAGCTGAGCGACAAACGCGTTGCATAATTTTCTGAAATATTATGATTTGCACAGAAATTGTCTAGGATACTCCGGGATACACAGTAATATTCAGATCGACCTCGACATCAACAAGAGCAGGCCATTTGTTCGGTCTTCCGGTTCGGTCCCGGTTTTTGCGGTAAATCGGAAAATCGAACACCAAGACCCAGAAAAAAAACGAACGGTTTTACTGTGTTTGTGCAGGGACTGATCCAACTATCTTACTGTGAGGAAATTGGACGCTTAACCCAATGGACTCTCGTCACTTAGTCTATCTGGCAAAGGGGCGAGTAGGCCGTGCTCCCATTGTCACATTCTGTCCCTTATTGATCTGTCCGCTGGACGTGCACTGCAAAAAATATAGGTTCTCTTTAGAACCAAAACTGGTTCTAATCATGTCCCTGAAATGGAACCAGTTCAGTTTAAACAGTATTTATTTCAAATCAAATAAATTTATCAAGATTAGCATTCAGTTTTAGCAGAATATTACATGAACTGAAGTAGATTCAGCACTAAACTTGGAGCTTATTCAACGCAGTCGGCAAACATTTTGAAACAAAGGAGATATGAACAGTTGGCATATGGAACCAGTTTTGGTTCTGAAAAGAACCAAAACTGGTTCGATATGCCAACTGTTCATATCTCCTTTGCTTAATAATGATTTGAGACAACCTCGTATAAGCTCTAAACTTACGACTGGAAACCCCTCAATTTATGTTTAATTGTGTTAATATTTAATGTTAATCTTTATAAATTTATTTGATTCGAAATAAATACTGTTTAAACAGAATTGGTTCCATCTCAGGGACAAGATTAGAACCAGTTTGGGTTCTAAAGAGAACCTATATTTTTTTGCAATGTGTCAATAAGAGAATAATGTGACATTTAGAAGACAATGCATATTAGGTGAACTTTATGCCTTTGTTTCCCTACGTTTTTCTGAGTCAATAGACCTGGCAATTGTTCATCTAAAACCCTAAAAATGATCAAAGGGATTTTAGGTTGAACTCATTTGGGATACTGACAGGCAGGGTGTTTTGCGGTTAGTAGTGCCGTACATACACAGGACGAAACGCGCGCGTGAATGGGTTAATGTGGCCTCGGGTTTTATCCTTCCGGAATGGCACATGTGCCATATCGATTAACCCATTCTTTGTTTATTACACTCCTTCACATCTATAAAAACAATTATAAGAAGGACACTCAGCAATTTATTTGACAACTATCAACAAAAAGAACATATTTTATCGCCAAACAAATTTGCGAGGGGAACCCATGTACTATTTAGTCCCCTGAGTTCCAATGTGTTCTATCGATAGAACACATCGAAACTCATGGGACGATTTTTAGCTATGACTAGCGATTCAAATTGTAATTGCATTGCACGATTTGTAGAAAATTCCAGTGAAATTTCGCTTCTATTTAAAAGTAATCCGGCAACGATTTTCATTTTCCGCATGGTTTAGTTTTGCTGTAGATGAGGATTTCAAAGAACAGACGTGTAATAAAAAATGTTTGTGATTTTTTCCAAGTTGAAGCGACTGATGTGTTATTTACTATACGTTCTTAAGATATAGAAAAACTGAAACCAAACTGAAGTTTTTTCCTGAAACCAAAGCCTAATTTGAAAAATAAAAACCTCCCAGCTCTAACACTAACGCAACAAACATAAAGTAAATAGAGGGTGCATTACCACTAAAACACCCGAGGTAATAACTCTCAGATTCCGCTCAATCCCGCCACACACTTTCGCCAATCCATCATTTGTAATTTTAATAGCTTCACAGAATACGCATGGACAGTTGGCTAAATTAAATTTACACCCGGGTTGTGGCCATGGTGTGCCTGTAGATACTAAACGTGACCATAGACATCAATACATAAATAATGAATAACATAAATAAATGGCATGTTGGAGTGCTGTTCTGTCAAGTAGTTTACAATAATCGTACGAAGCCATGATAATCAGCAGTGCCGTGGTAAAAGGTCTGCCCGTTTGCCATTTTACCTCGGCACGGCCGATTGTCTTGGCAAATTTTTAGGGATGCTTCGACTCACATATCGTAACAACTAGCAACCACCCGTAGGAGTGTCATGCTATCTGGAGATCTTTATCGGGCAACAGAACTCTGCCCTATACTACTACCCTTCAAGACAAAGAGTTCCCAAGGATTTACGCCCCTGGCGATTTTTGTCTCCTTGCAAATGAGCTGCACTTGCACGACAACCGACGATCATTTTAATTCCAACAATGATCACATCCACGTTGTTGTTTCTGGAAACTGGTATGTTGATGTCGCGTGATAGCTATTTAGCCTGTCATTGGAAGATATTATCTTGTCGACTCCATGTCGCACAAAAGGCGCATAACTTTATGGCAGCGTACAGCTATGTGCAACTGCTTGCGATAAAATCAGACAATGGTTCAAACGAGGTAATTCCGGTTTTATGCAATTGAAATACAACACCAGATCACCACACACTGTGAAACCATGTGTATACATTCTGCAGGTTGTGGCTGTAATCTCATATAATCGCAAATGTATGCAGTGGGTTCAACAAACAGCCAAAGCAAAGTTTCTAATAATTGAGCTACGGATTCAACCCGGAAGTCCATAGTCAGAACGCTTGTTTGTACTTATAATCTACCCTTACGCGCAACAAAGCGTCATCTGGAATGCTTTAGCATTTCAGATGGCATCTTGTTGCTCTCAAGAAACGCTATTTTTTCACAAAGATATAGTTATATGCTGGGTAGAAATTCCTCTCATCATGCAGGTGTTGGCTTCCGATGCACTGTATGTTAGAAAATCCTCTGTGTTAATCTTTGGAGAAGAGCATGTTGTGTGAAAAATCTCCACATGAACATGACTGTTTCTTTCGTCGTTCAAAGTGACATTGGAGGAGTTACCTTCCCTATAATATTCTTAAATCCTCACTGAACCCAATATTAAAGTTCTCGCAAATTTATTTATTTATCGGGGCTTGCGACACTTTTGACAGCTGGATAAGCCAGATGAGCCAGGTGATGGACAATTTTCCGGGTGGAGGAAGCCGGAGTATTCGGAGAGAACCACCGAGCAGCGGCGAGCAACTGTCAGACTCCACAACGTACTATCTCCACACGAACAGGGTTAACATTGGTAGAAGACAAGTGCATCATCGACGTTCAGTACGCCTTAGTACACAATGCCACGTGTGCAATCGGAAGTAACTGCCTTGCTCAAAGACACAACGAAGTTACCCCTGGCGGTTAATTTTACATTCAACTAGCTCTTTCGAAATGTTGAAAAATTGAACCAACAATGTGCACATCGTTTTATAAACTACACACGTTGTCTTCCGGGGTGATATAAATGAAAAACAGCATCCTTACACTAGTTGGGTGATCTGTTTTTTTCCTTCCAATTTTATTAACAAAATGCGCGCAGTGATTTTATCAACACTATGAGCGCCGTGGGCTAATGTACAGTTTTCATCTTACGCGATATAAAAAATGGTTATTACACTCTCTGTAATATTCTCGAATTTTATTCACAAATTACCTTTTGATAATTTGCGGAATCGGTCTTGGATTCCTTGATTCTGGCTTCTTAACCCTCTGTCCACTGACTCTTTGGACACGCGAGACAGTTTTGATGGGCCCAGAATACGATACATCATAATTTCCGTATGTATGATGCCTGTTAAGTGAATGTGCGCGGTAGACCAATCAATATTTTCAACGTGCAGCCCTTAGGCTGCACGTTGAAAATATTAATGGGTCTACCCCAAGTAATGAATATGGACTCTTCCAACTGCTGCCATTGAACTGACTTGGAAGATACTACCAGGGTTCAAAGGGTTAATATCAGAATACCTACATTTCAAGTTTCAGTTTTTTCCATAATGCAATTTAGAATTTTCCTAATTCAGTTTTGTTCAACAGAATTCAGCGAACCCTGTCAAACACCATTGAATTAATTAAATTTCCTAGATGCATTATGGGAAGAATTGCAGCTTGAAATTTTGATGTTGACATACGTGTGCATGGGGTTAACAACATGTGTTAATGCATCGCTACATTTGTTAATGCATCGCTATGGATGCTGATTTCTGCATCACCCTTTGCTAATCCGGGAAATAACCGAACGCGTAAAATACATACACACTACAGCCTATTAATTCCAAAATTTCGTCTCGCCTCAAACCAGAAAATAATAGAAGGATCGCATTCGTAGATGTCAGATGTTCAAAACATTGAGAAACTTTTGAACTTTCAATAATCATTCATAGAATAAAAATAAAAAAGCAAATTGGCCTTTGTTTAACCCTTTCGTTGCTATAGGTTCGTACTGAGTACTGACCCTAATTTTGATGTCTAGCGCTAGTATTCCACACTGAGTACAAAGATACCACACACAAGAAATGGATACCACAGCACACTATTATTCTCAAACATCACAAAGGTAACTCCTACTAATACCTGAGCAAGTAGTCCAAACTATGCCCCACAGAGCGTTATCTATTTTATTTTGTGGCAGAGAACGACGAAACACAAAAATTATATAACGGCTGAAAATATTTGGAATTCAAGCATAAAGACAGAATGGATAGAGACGGTGAGGGAGTTAATACAGAACTATTCAATGGGGAACTCAGGCTTAGAAGTGGGAACAAACGGGGATAAAAAAAGTCGTAAGACAAAGAGTCATGGCGAATTGTAACATGAATTGGCGAGAGGCGGTCAAAGCAAAGAGGTCTTTTGGTGGCCTGCGTAATAAAGAGAAGCCAGGTTTTGAAGAGTACCTCGATGGCATCTTTGGGGGCTCACTGTTGTTCAAGTAGAGGTTGCGGTTCCTGGAGCTTAGGTGAAAAATTTGGGAAAGACGGCGAAAAGGAGTACCAAATGTGTAATTTAGGCGTAGTGGAGACCCTGGAACACTTTCTATTAAAATACCCCAAATACCAGTCTAACAGAATAAGATTTACCGGGATTATGATGGGGGAAGTGGGATGGGAGAATGAAGGGCATGTGGTTAGTAGGTGACATAAAGGAGAGGGTTAGTATGTTTATCGGAGAAGTTGGGAAGAATTGGGAATGGGGTGTCATCAAGCAGTTCGCCTCCGAGTGATGGAAGGAGAGCAGAGGCATGAGAATGGCAGGCCACTAGCCTTCTCGTGTAACAAAGTGAAGCTTAGTCCCAGGGGGCCGTTTTGCTCAATCGTGGGCAAACGGGACTATATGCCTTGCCCAATGACACAATGTAGTTACCACTGGTGGGAATCGAACCATTGTTGACCTTTCGGTTTGAAGTCCACTGCCGTAACCGTTGTTCCACTACCCTCCGGTTAAACTGCTATAATGACCATCTCAACAGAAGCATTTTGTTTGTTTTTTATTCGTGTCTGTAGTATAAATGGTGGGTTTGATAATCTGATACATGGATTATTCGATAGGAGAAAGTACTCATAACCTATTGAACCCTAGTGGTATCTTCCAATCAGCAGCAAAGGAAGAGTCCATATTCTTTATTTGGGGGTAGACCAATTAATATTTTCAACGTGCAGCCTTTGGGCTGCACGTTGAAAATATTGATTGGTCTTCACCACAACTTCAATCAAAAGTCAACCCACTTAATGAAATTATGAAGTATCATGTTACTGGGCCAGAGAGGCGGCCTCTGTGGTCCAAAGGGTCAAACAACGTTCCCTAAATTAGAAACCCTGCGTTATACTTGCTCATTAAAAACTGAAAAATGCCTGTTTAAAATGTCACATATCAGTTTGCAAAGTAGAGCGGATGAGCCATCGGGAAGGTTATTTCTCTGATAGTCATTTTAAATGATGAATGCAATTGAGATGAATGCCCTGTACAATTTTCAGTAATCACGTGTTCTCTGCAAGCAATAACACTATAATTTGCGATAAGATTGTTTGTGTGTATGTTTGTTCCCCCAATCCTCCTAGTCAGTTCAACATTCCCAAACGTGGCACGTCTACTCAACTCAGCCAAGAGAGTGTCCATGGGAGAAAGCGTTGTTTCCAAGCGGAAGGGACAAAAGGGTGGACTAGGGTGAAAAGTTGTATGTGCAAATACGTCTATATCCTGTTTGTTACTTAATTTCTCTTCCGTGATCAATCGAATAACCGCAAACTTAGCAGATGTGCTCACCTCAGCCCAGAGCCTATCAATGTGTAAAGGGTGAGGGTGAAAATGGGAATGGGGTGAAAAAAGGTGAGAAACGGGGTGTAAACATGTAATTTGCTTCTGAAAATCTCCTTTGATTATCTCCCTTGGTTTGCAATGGACTACTTTTCTGTCCTTGGACCAATGGACCAGCTAGTTGTCTAATTGGTAGATGGACTAAGAAAGAAATTTGTTTTGTTTGGGTAAACTCAGTCGCATTAACCCCCTAACACGTACGACGAGAAGACGACCCTTGAACATTTTTCTTGAATAACTAATTACTTTCCTTTTTTATCCCAAAGATAGCCAATAACCTCTCATTGGAACGAGCTCGTTCCAATGAGAGGTTATAAGCTATGTTTCTGAGTCGAAATATTAAAAACTATTAAAATGTAAAAGGCGATTTTTAAAATAGAGCTGGGCGAATGTGTCCTTGAAGTTAGGTATTGGGTCAACCAATTAAAGAGAATCGGTAAAGCACGACTTTCGTTGAATAAACGTGACATCGATAAGGGGAAATTTTAAAGTTAGTTAAAGCTGAATGAAATCTTGGGTTTTTCTACCTCACAATTGACCAGCATGCCACGGATCGCGGTGGCTCGGTGGTTAGAACATTGCACTTTAAACACAAAGGTCAACAGTTCGATCCTGACAAGCGATAACCCCACGTTGAGAGCTTGGGCAAGACACTTAATCCAGATTTCACGTGTGAGGGCACGGTGTAACTCTATACAAAGGCCTACTACACGTCGATGGAGCACTTGCCTTCAACAGCTTTTTTTCTCTGCGTATACAGAATTTGTAAGTTGGACAGACTGACAGTTGTTCGCCGCTGTTCGGTGGTTTTCTCCGGGTACTCCGGCTTCCTCCATCTGTAAAACAGTTGACACGGTGTGACCCTGGATATTGAAAGTCTCATTCAATCCCAATAAAATAGTGTTCACCCGATGATCGGAATCGGCCACCCCAATCGGCCAATTGTAGGCAATCGGATGACAACAGCAACGGCTCCTGGAACATCGGTTCAACCGTTTTTGCCAAGCATTTTTTGTGATGATTCACTCATCGTAGTTTATTATCTTCTGCAATTATTCAATTGTTAACGTAAAATTATGTCAATTTATACCATTCAATAATGCTGAAAAACCTCCGCAATGTTTAGTCGTAACCTCTCTAGACGTCCCTTTACGGGGTATACAAGTTAAACGACATGTAAAGCTTACACTTCCGGCAATCTCCAGTTCATACCGGAAAAGTGAAGGTGGCACTCCATTGACTTAGGTCGCAGTAAACACTACCAGTTGCGCTCACTTGGGCGGTAAACGTGGCTCTGAAAGCCACGTTTACTGCCCAAGTGTGCGCAACTGGTAGTTTTACTGGAACTGAGTCAACTGAGTTTAACACTGTGAAATATGTTCAATTTAATGCAGTTCTTTCGAGTCTCGATTTATCTAGTAGTGAGCTGACTGTAAACCCGTAAAATAAGTTAAGTTTAATGTAGTTCTTTCGAGCCTCGATTTGACTGGTAGTGTACGGTATTACAATCGTAATCGGCATCGGAATCGACCGATTGTGAGCTCAAATAACATGTAATTGGTCATCGGCCATGTCTGGAAATCGGTTGAATACTGCAATCAAATAAAACAAACGGAACCCGCATGCATGCCAATATAAAAAACATACATTTACTTGGCATCGAAATTATGACCTGTCTTTTTACATTTAAATTACATTAAAACAAAAACCCGTGTTAAGAGTAAAAAAGTAACGCTACATGTAGATAAACAATTGAACAGTTATGATTGTTATCTTTAAAAACTCATTTGTAAATATAGTTGCTATCTTTGTATTTCTATGTCCGGGGAATATATCGACCCTTGAAATAATAATCTTGAAGGAGCCATCAACTATTGATTTGACAGATTACAGAATTTTGACAGCAGTCTTCGGTGAATCATTCCACCAACTGGCAGCATCGTAAAGGGCTGATATGAAGATACTACAATGTTTGTCTGTGAATCTCACATGTTTTACAGTAATATACAATAATTCTTCGGCTTTCGGCTGATTTACGACGGTCCTTTAACGAGGAAGCCTTCTACACCAATACCGCCATCCGCCTATTCAATCCTCAAAAGCCGTTGCATCTTATTTTGTACAACCCATCCAAAGAGCTCCTGGCCATAACTCCCTCGAGCCAGTTTATATTACAGTCACCGAATACCCTTCCCCTGGTAAAACTACATCCTTGCTTCACTCCTTCTAGATCTCCAGTCTAAATGGAATAATTCTCTATTAACTTCCTAGGGGGCGCGGTGGGGTTGCAGTAACCGGTCCTCGTCAGACTACCGAAGTTAAGCAACGTCGAGCCCGGTTAATCATTGGATGGGTGCCCGTCTGAGCGATCAATTCGGACTCCCGCGTTGTGTCCTTTGGCAAGTCACTTAACCCTGATTGTCCACACGGAGGCACGATGACGCCGTGTACTAAGGCGTACTGCATGTCGATGGTACGCATGTCTTCAACCAATCTAACCTGTCTGTGCTGCAGAGCGGAGTTACGATGTTTGGGAGCTGGCAGCTGCTCGTCGTTGCTCGGTGGTTCTCTCCGGGTACTCCGGTTTCCCCCACCCGTAAAACTGTCACGGTCATGATTAGCCATCGTGCATAAGTATATGACCTTTAACACCAATAAATACATTAACTTCCTAACCAGCCTTACCTATCCTGTCTGAATGTAGGAATCCCTTACATAGTTAAATATCGTTTTACACCACCTGCTATTTGGAAGGTTTACCAGGCATTTTAAGTAACATAGTGTTACCATATCTATTCTATCTTTAACAGGCAACCAACCAAGTTCCCCTCTGACCTAAAATGAAATGTTTCAGAGTCTCCGTTACCTTTAAGCTGTATATTTTGCACACTCTTTCCCAACTTTTCCCCTCAACTCGAGTGACTTTGATCTCATTTTGAACAAGTACTGTGATTGCAAAAGCGGCCTATTCTGATTAGATTGCGATCTGGTTGCGACATGCATACACCAGTTGTTCGAGATTTACTTAACCCTTTGAAACCGGATGGTATATTCCATGCCAGTTCAGCGCCATCAACTGAACTGGTAGAGTCTATATTCGTTACTTGGGACAAGACCAATTAATATTTTCAACATGCAGCCTTAGGGCTGCATGTTGAACATTTTGATTGCTGTACCACACAAATTGAGGGACGCGGTGGCTGCAAGCCGAGAGGTCCTCGGTTCGAATCCCACTTGCGGCAACCGCGTTGTGTCTTTGGGCAAGACACTTGAACCCGATTGCCCACGTGGGGGCACGGTGACGTTGTGTACTAATGCGTACTGCACGTCGATGCGTCTGTCTTCAACCAATGCTAACCGTGCTTGATTGGAGTTAGTACGTTGGGGAGCTGACAGTTGCTCTCCGTTGCTAGGTGTTTCTCTCTGGCTTCCTCCACCGTAAAACTGTCGTGGTCATGATGATTAGCCATTGTGCAGAAATATGTGATCTTAAATACAATAATAATAAAAAAAACCCAAAAACCCACTGAGCAGCTATCTACTTTGTGAATCCAGGCCACCTCAAGGTTCTGGACCGGAAAGGCGGCCTTTCAGTTTTAACTCTTTTGGCGCGGAATAATCTGAGAAACAATTCCTAGCGCCTAATATTCATCAGGAATTTTACAAAAAGTATAGGTTGTTAGACTAAAGCGTTATTATTTTAAAAGATGTTCTAATGATCTCATTGACAGTTTTTCAAATGATTTCCTGTATATATTTAAACGGCACCTTTATACTTTCAAGGGACGATATCGTTGTTCATGGATAGGGCATAAATGGTGCATGAAACATAGGAATACGTATGTTTGTTCAGCCCTTTACCCAACGAATCGGCCGCACCACCCCCCCCCCCCACGTAATATGCAACTTCAGCAGTTGAAAAAATATTATTTTTAAAAAAAATTCAACAAAACCATATCATGTGACCCCTCGTTGGAACGAGCTCGTTCCAACGAGGGGTCACATGATATGGTTTTGTTGAAATTTAAAAAAAAAACTGAAAAAATGATATTTAAAATAATAAATTTTGATATCGTGTGCGTTGCATAAAGGATTAAAAGCACATGGAAATGGACACACACAGTTGGCTAAAATGACTACTGCAGTACCTTTCCGCGGTTTGCCGTCTGTCGACATTAGTCGCCTGTCGCGCCAAAAGAGTTGAAGGGTTAAAATATTGCTGCGAATTCGAATCATACACAAGAAAAACAAATGAAAATGGCACCATTGAGTCTCTTTTTCGACACGCGAGTTATTACAGCGCTATTGGCAGGAAAGCATGCAGAAAATTCCGAAAATTATCTGACCCCTTCTGTAATCCCAGTTCTGTAACTTGAATGTTTAATCAACTCATCTTTTGAATTCACGCGTAGAAATCTTGAAAAAGGAAAAGGAATGTGTTTTCCCTCAGAACCGATACAGTACCAACTGAAATAAGTTGTAGAATGAACACAAGAAAATATCAATAACATTCTTTTCTTTCTTCAAATTCCAACCCGTGACACCATTTTTCGGCTCTAGCCGAGAGCTATTTGGAACTGATGGAATTGGAATTCTCGTCAGAGAAAAATGAGATAAAAGAAAAAGTTCATCCAACTTTTTCCAGTTGGAAGGGTAATATTGTACCTCTATCCCGCCAAATCCGTTCACCATCTAGTCTTTACATTACAAAAAATGTTTCTTCAGCAGTTGAAACACGAACTTCTGGCAGGTAATACAGTGTTGAAAATGGATCCCAACACACAACAGCATATCGACAGCTTGAAGGACGAAACCCCAAGTAATGATCTGGGATGTTTTTTTCCCCTGTAGGATAAGCCTAAGCAACAAAATGGTTAAAATTCAAACTGGCTTCCTGGGAACATTTCGAGAGCCAAATTAGGAAAAATGCCTATTTTCCCCATACAACCCCGCTTTTAAAACCCTTTCACTGCTATAGGTCCGTACTGCTATATATCCAGTGCTGTAAGTCCGTACGGAAATACCACATACAAAGAATGGATACAACAGCACACTATTATTCTCAAACATCAAAAACCGTGGCATCACAGGCCGTTATATATTTTTTGTTTTGTCGTTCTGTGGCACAGAACGACAAAACACAAAAAATATATAACGTCGTTTGGGGCACAGTTTGGACTACTTGTTCAGTTATAAGTGAGGGTTTTCTTTCTGGTGTTCTAAAAATTCAAATATAAATCGAAAAAAAATAAAGTTACTTTCTTGATACCATTCAAAGGTTAGTGTGACTCAAAAATGTTAGTCAAATTGGAAATAAATTCAAGTGATAAGACACTTGGACGAGACATCCTTTTTCTGTGGGTAGCTGGAGGGTCCTGGATGACATTATTACATTATGTTCAAATATGTACTAACAACTTTAAAATTACAAATAAGTCTACGTCCCCGGTGTTTTCAGTTTTTTTCCCTTTAACCCCATTTCACTCAAAAAACTTTACTGCGCAGGATATTATCAATTCGCGAAGTAGCGAAGGGGTTGCCCCTTTACCCAACGTAACGACCAAAACCAGCCAGCCCTATTCTCAAAAATCACCAATTAATTTTCATTATTATTTTGTTTGCAAGTGTCTGCTTTTCATGTTAGGAAAAGGGTTAGGGTACCGCCTTTCCGAATATTAAGAAAGAAAAGGTGAGTATAATACAAATGTGTTTGGTGTTTAACGACACTTTCAACAACTCGAATCATATCATGTCGGATAATACTGATTACCGAATTAAATGTCCAGGTTGAAATGAGCAACTAAGTATACATCTTATATCATGAGATTCTTTCGCGAAGTTGGTAGATGATGTGGCGTTGCACACTGTTGGAAAGGGCTCAGTGAACCCTTTCCAACAGTGTATTACATCACAGCATTTCATCGCCTCAGTTAAAGAACACTAAATTTTGTTGTCACTATAAAGCAGACTGTCAGTCGAAATCAGTTAAGAAATGGATACAGAGGCCTGGACGAGTAAAGTTTCATTCCATTTGTCATTGCTTTAGTGAGGTACGCGCACGATTATTATTTATTTATTTATTGGTGTTTAAGGTCACACACTTATGCATACTGGCTAATCATGACCGTGACACAAGGACACAACGCGGTAGTCCAAAACGATCGCTCAGATGATCGCCCACCCGAGGACTAACCGACTCGACGTTGCTTAACTTCGGTGATCTGACGAGAATCGGTTAGGGCAACGCCACCGCGCACGAATAATCGGACTCTCTGTGATTATTGAGGAGAATAAATGGCGAACGAAATGATCAGTCGCCCAATCTATACAAGAACCCTTAGTTAAAAAACCCTGAAATCTGACTTAAATCTTACAGCAGACTCAAGATTGAGTTTTACTCAAACCGGATATTTGAAAAAAACACATTTCAGTTCAAAATGGAACTCAGACTGAATTCTGTTTTCAAGATTTTCAGTCTGTACCTTTAACCCTTTACCTAACACGAAAGGCAGACGACACTTGCAAATAAAATTCTTGAATAACTATTTTTTTTCTTCATTTTTTTGCGTCAAAACATAGCGTATGACCCCTCTTTGGAACGAGCTCGTTGAGAGGCCGTAGGCCTCGAGTTTTATCCCTTCCCGATGGCACAAGTGCCATATCGATTAACACGGCATACACAAAACGACACGTATGTGTGAATGGGTTAATCGATATGGCACGAGTGCCAGCGCGCGGAAGGACAGAACGAGAAGCCGCAAGCCTCGGGTTTAATCCTTTCGCGATGGCACAAGTGCCATATCGATTACCTATTCACACACACGTGTCGTTCTGTGTTTATTACACGCCTTCATGTCTATAAAAACAATTATTAGAAAGACACTCAGCAATTCAATTGACAACTATCAACAAAAAGATTACATTTCATCGCCAACCAAATTTGCGATGGAAACCCGGGTTACTATTTCGTCCCCTGAGTTCCAATGTGTTCTATGTGCCCACTGGCACATAGAACACATTGGAACTCAGGGGACGATTTTAAGCTGTCGCCAACGATTCAAATTGTAATTGCAGTGCACGATTTGCAGAAAATTCCAGTGAAATTTCTCTTCTTTATAGTAAAAGTCTGTCTACGATTTCTGTTCCGCACATATGTGCGGAACAGATTTTCATTTTCCATATGGTTTATAGTGTTGCTGACGAAGGGAATTTCATAGAACAGGCGTGTAATAAAACCGATGATGCATTGATCTTAATACATATTTTCGGAAAGTCTTTGCTGTCACCAAATGTTCAAATTGTGCATTGATGGTCGAACCAGAACTGACCTGCTTGTCCCAGGGGAATATGCACTCTAAGTGAAGTGGAGGAAGGGAGGGGGAACTATTTTTTCTGATGCCATATCCCGATCCACTTCATTTAATTTCATATCGTGTTGGATTAAAAGTGTGTATCCCACTATACGTGGAGGTCCAGAGTCTCCCCACAGGAAAAAGTACTTTCCATGTCAGTTGGAGTACAGTGAGGGCTTATGAAGGCGTAACCCTTTACTCAGTCCGCGGGATATCAAAATTTATTTTTTTAATTACTGGTTTTTTTTTTAAAAAAAAAATCCAAAAAAAATTCATCAAAACCATATCAAATGACATATTGGAACGAGCTCGTTCCAATGAGTGGTAACATGATATTGTTATGATGGAAAGTTTTGAAAAAATATATTTTAACTGCTTAATTTGGAAAGTACGCTGGCGAATGCGGACGATTTGTTAGGTAAAGGGTTAAGTACGTAGAACGTGAAGGAATAACTATAACAAAATGACCACTCAAGAAATATCAAGATGTGAGTAGATGGACCAGATTTTAAGGATCGCAGACATAAGTGCATATATGAAGGGTGACATTTTTGCATAGGACGACCTAAACGTGGCTTGTCTACTCAAGTCACTCGAGAGAGTGTCCCTGTGGGTAAGACTTTTTATGCGAGAGGTACAAAAGTGTGAAATAGAGTGAAAATGGGGTTAATATGTGTAAATCCGCCTATATTCTATTAGTTACCCATTCCTCTTACATTATCTATCGAATCACCGGAAACTTTGACACGTGTGCTCACCTCAGCCCAGAGCGTATCACTGTGGAGAGGGTGAGGGTGGAGTTTCCACGGGTGAAGACCAAAATGGTAAGGGGTGTAAAAGGGTGACTGGGTGGAAACATGCAATTTGATTCTGGAAATTTCCTAGATTATCTCCCTTGGTTTGAAAAGGACTAAGGACAAAAGGAAGATAGAAGCTAGAGAACTGGCACTTCTGACCGAAGAGAAGGGTGTAAACCATGAGAAGGCCTGGGGCATGTTTCCAAGAAAAAAAGATTAGTTTCGGTGCGCTGTCAGGCGCATCAGAAGGATCCTCGCCCATAATTACCAATAATCAATGCTCGGACAGCTACCAGAAACATTAAAGGCTGACAGTTGAACAAGTATGGGGGAAGAGACTTAATCCCGACTTCCCGTAAGGGGGCACGGTGGCGCTGTTCTGTGCGTCGATGGTGCACTCACCTTTAACCGATGCTAGCTCTGTTTGTGTCGGGTTAATAAGGTTGGAGAGTCTTACAGTTACTCGCCGTTGCTCGGTAGTTCTTGCAAGGTACTCTGGCTATGACCATGGCTGTTGGAAGTGTCGTGAAACTCCAATAAAGAAACAAACATAACTGAGAAAAGTATGGAAAATTTACAGGGAAAAGCATATCACGTTGATCACGCCCTGCAATGACCAGTACTATAGAGCTTTTACGATTGTATTTTCTGGAATTGTATTTTCTAGTTGCGACTTTAAAAGAGTTGAAATGAACCATTATCATTTTCAAAGATGTGGCAATTTGCCAGTTGGCAAATTGCCATATCTTTTAAAATGCTAATGATTCATTTTAGCCAGTAATGTTAATAGGTAGAAAATACAGTTCTAGAAAATACAATTGTAAACGTTTTATAGTATTGGCTCCTGGAATAACATTTTCTGTAGTGTAGAATTCCCACAGAAAGTACAAGAGAGGATAGCACTTTGTTTTGACTGTGTCACGTGACACCCATGACACTGTTTTGATCTGCCACTGGGACGAAGCATTGTGACAGCACTGACTGATGCCAAAAGAATGTGAGTGGTCGTATCATCGATCTTTCTTGTCCCAGAGTGATAAACTTTCAACTAAGAGATGAATGGGAAACTATAGCAGACCTAGAAATAAGGAATGAATTTCTCCGACTTTGATTTACAGAAATGTACTCCTACATTATAGATTTTATTCCATACATCACCGGCAGTAGTATATTATTCAATGCGAGAAAGAACATTTTCTTGTTCGCAAGAAATATAATAATGGGTCTGAAATTGATTGTTCCAGCACGACGATGAAATATGCTGTTTTTCGCGAGTGTTTTATTCTAAGACATAAAATTATCTCCAACATGTCATTATATTCGTACTACGTAAAACACAAATTATATGTTTGTTTTTCTTACTTGTAACAATTCAAACACGTAATTCTTACAGAAGATTTGAATTCTTGGGTTCATGCGTATGAAGCGAGAAGCAGAGTTCTCCGGTAAGTGCAATACGCGGATTCAGACCCTTGAAAGGAGAGGCGTAAATAAGGGGGTGGGGCGTCGGGTGGGAGGGAGTGTGTTACATCCCCAACAATTTTTCCAGGAGGGAAATTTTCGTCTGGCTTGGAGCGTTAGATATCGATTTTCTCTTGCTGGTAATTTTCTATTGACTTTTTTACGATATAGCATTTGATGCTTAAATTGGAGTTGCACACACTATGTCGGTCGTACAATTTGGAGTATTATTTATTTATTTATTTATTTATTTATTTATTTATTTATTTATTTATTTATTTATTTATTTATTTATTGGTGCTTAAGGTCATACACTTATGCACAGTGGCTAATCATGACCATGACAGTTTTACGGGTGGAGGAAGCCGGAGTACCGGGAGAGAACCACCGAGCAACGACGAGCAGCTGCCAGCTCCCCAACATCGTAACTCCGCACTGCAGCACAGGTAGGGTTAGATCGGTTGAAGACATGCGTACCATCGACGTGCAATACGACTTAGTGCACGGCGTCATCGTGCCCCCAGGTGGACAATCGGGTTAAGTGCCTTGCCCAAGGACACAACGCGGGAGTCCGAATTGATCGCTCAGACTGTCACCCATCCAATGATTAACCCTTTACCTAACGATTCGCCCGCATCCGCCCACGTAATATGCAAATTGAGCAGTTGAAAAAATTAAATGTTTCAAAATATTTCAACAAAACCATATCATGTGACCCCTCACTGGAACGAGCTCAATGAGCTCGTTCCAATGAGGATCACATGATATGGTTTTGTTGAAATTTTTTGAAAAATTAAAAAAAATGATATTTAAAATAATAAATTTTGATATCGTCGGGTAAAGAGTTAACCGGGATCGACGTTGCTTAACTTCGGTGACCTGACGAGAATTTGGAGTACGGTTGACGCTAACAGCATCACAACTACTTGTATTTAAACTCAACTAAGTGTCCAAGAACTCCGTCCTTTGAATTACAATCCCGACTAACATTGCAGCGACATCATCAAGGGATGCCTTCCATGAACGCATGCCTTGATGATGTAGTTGGAATGTTATATTAGTCACTGTCGGAACAAATCAGCTTTACACCCCACCCCACCCCCATCCCACCAAATCGATATTTGCGACGACCCCGCTTAAACGATCTTTGCGATGGAATCGCAATGGAGATTGGACGTTAATTGTCACAACGATACATATCTCTTATGTATGTGATTTGATATCAGTCTCGCGTGAGCGTTATTGCCAATAAATTAGCTTATCTTATCTTATTTGTGGTTTTGACTTACAGTAAAACAAAGACAATGCCGAAGCTGGGACATGCAGTCATTGATTATAGTTTTGACGAAGCGTTGCCTCAAGAATGGAAATCCTTGATTTCGATTTTATAAGTTTTTGTCTTTGTTTTACAATAAGCTCGAATTGCTGATATCATGTATCCAAACTGCACTCTGGCGAGAAAAATCGTTGCTTGTATATCTTTATACTGTTTGCCTAGCTGACGTTTTGCACAAGTGACATTTGAATCAGGGGTGTGGTTATTATCCCCTCACAGTCAGGTTTGTTCCCCAAAACACATAATGATATATTTAGAAAAAGGTCATATGTTCCAATAAGGCAACATCTTCGGCCTGATTAGATGAGAGCACGCGTAGTTTTTTCTATGTTTACGGCTCCGGTAGCATATGCTACCGTCTGACGTCACCACGGGAAACATTTGAAATGAAGTTGCCCGTTTCGTTGAAAATATTCAACATTGTTTGAACGTGGCTTCTGGTTGACTCCCTAACTGTTTGAGGGCTAGATTACTTTTGGTGGTCTGTGTTTGTTATTCAGAATTTGTTTTATTACAAATTATTGGAGAGGGCCCAAAAGCACTTTCCAGTAATTTGTAATAGAACAAATGTATATAAACAAAATGCCATTTGCATTTGAATGAGTATGAAACACGAGCAAGGGGAATGTTGGTTTTTGCTCCGAAACACTATTTTTTGAAAGCCCTGACAGTGGCTTCTAGCACTCAGCCAATTAAACCAGAGAATATTAGCTATTATAAAATCACAAAGTTTAACCTTTTACCCAACACAGACGGTATCAAAAGTCATAAATAGAGGATATGGAATGAGTGTTTTTCTCATATAATATTTATGAAACGAGTCTAAGAATTTTCCGTTTTGGCGAGCCTCTGGCGATCCCAAACGGAAAATTCGGACGAGTTTGTACTGATGAAAATTTACGAAACAGACAAATCAATAGCGAAATAATATCATATTAGGAAACATTAAAATAAATACCGATTACCATTAGCAACTGATAAATGCGGGTGGGTTAGGGAGGCGGAATGTGACTCACTCCAATGTCACATCTAGGAGTGATGTGGTAGTGATTCATGGGTCGCCTGCTAAAAGTTGTTCATCCAGCCCTTGGGTCACAGGAGAGAAGATTGTTCCACGTGAATTTGTGCTATGATCTAATTTCAGATGTACAGGTGTGGTTAGTATTACCTTAACCCTTTACCGAACGCAGACGATATCAAAATTTATTATTTTAAATATCATTTTTAAAAAATTTTCAAAAAATTTCAACAAAACCATATCATGTGACCCCTCGTTCCAACGAGGGGTCACATGATATGGTTTTGTTGAAATTTTGTGAAAAATAATATTTTTTTCAACTGCTGAATGTGCATATTACGCGGTCGGATGCGGCCGATTCGTTGGGTAAAGGGTTAAAGTCGGGAACAACTGATGTCTCCAGTCTGGAAGCCTGGGCTACAGATTGGTGACGTCAGCTATTAATCTAAGTATTAAATTAACTAGCTGATGAGTAGAATGTGGTTAGGAAGATGCTGCAATGATGAACAGGTTAATGACCTAGAGTATAACATGTGTGACAAAATACAGAGGTTGATGCAAAGGCAGCTTAACCTAGACTAGGGGCAGGGGCGGGGGGGCTGATGTGGGAAAAGAAACTGGACAGGTAGTTATGCTGGAAGCTATATTATGTATACTAAAAACTCGTTGTACATCTGTTCTTTTGTATATGTTAATTTGGGCATTATATTCCCCAATAAGGGGACAATGGGTGAATAAATTGAATTGAATTGAACTGAATTGAAATGGAAGCGGGAAAAGTAAATTTGTGACATGAGAAGCGATTTGGGCGATTTTAGAGCATCAATGAACCGGTACCGCTGCGGTGCCAGTAGTCCACTAATGAGCCTTTAACCCTTTACCTAAGATGAAAAGCAGACGACACTTGTAAACAAAATTCTTGAATAACTAATATTTTTTTCATTTTTTGTCTCAAAAACATAGGTTATGACCCTCAAAGAGGGGTCATAACCTATGTTTTTGAGATAAAAAATGAAAAAAATAATGAAAATTAATTGGCGATTTT
This sequence comes from Pictodentalium vernedei, assembly GCA_031216915.1. Taxonomy (NCBI): domain Eukaryota; kingdom Metazoa; phylum Mollusca; class Scaphopoda; order Dentaliida; family Dentaliidae; genus Pictodentalium; species Pictodentalium vernedei. The sequence goes on along the minus strand of CM062293.1, from coordinate 453,617,103 downwards.
TGTGAATACCGCTGACCGGTTTTGTGCCGTTACGTTGGGCAAAGGGTTGAGACATCCAAGTTGTATAATAGGTCTATACAATTCCCGATATTGTGAAATATGACACGCTACTGCTGTGGTCATTATTCCTGCCACGACAACCAATTAAGGGCGTTAAAACATCGGCTAGGATAATAATGTGCACGTTGTCGAGACACATTGATTTATTGATGTAAAATATTTTGAACTTTGTTGGCTAAAATGATGAGAGAGCTGGAGACCCCCCCCCCCCCCCCCCTCCCCCCCCCCCCCCCCGCCCAGCAAAGCGGAAGTTACACTGGCAACGTCATCGAGGGAGGGCAGTTTAGAAGCAAACATATTTCATGGAATGCACTGTATCGTATAAGGTATGATCTAATCCCTCATACTCAAAGTCATACATTTATTTTCTTTCTCTACTTTTTTCAGTCGTGCCGGTCAATTAATCGTGTATGGACCCGACTCCCGGTCCCATGAAGGAAATGGTGGCATCGTTGAAATAGTTTTCTTCTGTTTTGAAGATCTTAACGTTATAAAATCACGAGTTTGTTTGTCTATTGGGGTTTAACGACACTTGCAACAGCCAGGGTCACATCATGTCGGGCAGTTTTAAGAATAGAGGAAACCGGAATACCCGGGAAGAATCCAGCAATGGCGAGTAGCTGTCGGACTCTCCTTAAGGAATAGTGCATGGCTTGGAGTTTACTACGCCCATATAGTGCCCAGTGAGGTGGTTTAGTTCCCGCCGCGCAGCGGAGGAAACTACACCACCTCACTGGGCACTATTGCTTAATAATTCTGTTCAAACAGATATCAGCGGTTAAAGACAAGTGCACTATCAACGTGCAGTACGCCTTACTACCCAACGTCACCGTGCCCCCGGCCCCAGGTGGGCAATCGGGATTGAGTATATTGCCCATGGGCGTTGCAAGCAGCCAAGACTGTAACTAGAAACCACTGTCTAGATAATTTGCCTCTTGTCAGCAGAACCTCCTGATGATGGCACGTTAAGAGCACATGTTCTGCGGTTGTAAAAGTCGGAAATGGGCCTTTAAAGGTTGAAGCCTTTACCTAACACGATACGTAGAAAATATTTCTTGAATAACTTAAAATTTTCTTTTTTGATCCAAAAACATAGCCTATGACCCCTCGTAAAAATGTACCGATATGCTCTTTCCAATGACGGGTCATAAGCTATTAGATAAACAATTTTAGAAATAAGAAAAATATGAATGGCGCTTTTTGTGAACTGCGCTGGTTGACTGTGGTCGTTGCGTTAAAAGAAATTGGGCAAGTGTATGTGTTGTCTATTGGCTAGTCTCAAATGGAGTAATAATAATAATAATAATAATAATAATAATAATAATAATAATAATAATAATAATAATTTTACAGCCTTCAATCCAGCTAGCCCATTGTGGTTTTAACAACTGTGTGGAAACGTTGCGTTTCTGTAACTATAACGTTGAGTGACGTTGCAAGTGTGGGCTCCCAGTAAGGGTGTGAAAACGATTTTCATTAAGCTCGTCGAGCTCGTTCCAATGAGGGGTCACAGGATATGGTTTTGTTGAATTTTTTTTTTTAAATTAAAAACGTAATATTTAAAATTATCATATGACTCGTCCGTTTTGTTCACTTTAAAACATTTGATATTTTGTTTTCATATTAATCAGTGATAAATAAAGCCTTCCGTCAATTTCATTGGTCAGTTTCAAAACTAGACAATTTGATTGGCTGAACAAAATACAACTGGGCCTCATTTTCATAATTTGCATAATTATAGTTGGGAGCTTTCATTGGTCAATTTCAAAACTGGACAATTTGATTGGCTAAATAAAATACAACTGGGTCACATTTGCATAATTTCAGTAGGGAGAATTTACATTATCTGTCCTATTTAGGGTGGGTTATATTGTATTAATCCTTTACCTACAAGAAAAACGCCATTCATTTTTTTTTTATGTTTTCACTTTTTGCTTCCAAAACATAGGTTATGACTCCGCATCGATGAAAAAGTCTATTCGTTTCGGCGCCATTACCGGGTTATTCTGTTTACTGTTTTATATTTATACAAAAACATGGACGATTCGGGAGTATTAAAATAACGATAATTAAAGGATAAAACATAGTTTGGATCAATAAACTCTGCCCAAATGTAAGGAAATACCTATACTATCGATTGCAGCCGGTAATAAGGGCGAAAGCTTGATATATTTCCTATTTTCGAGTTTTGAGTTCCCATAAAAACTTGATGGGAACTTTTTCTATAGGTTTGAATGGGAAGAATCTGAACGTTGAAGGGTAGCCACTACGTTCAGATCGCTGATCTAAGAGATCACCTAGAGCCCTGTGAAGCTTCGGGATTCCATACGCTTTCGAAACTTAAATTGCTGTTTGGTTCGATTCGAAATCGATTGCCCAATTCGCCTCCCATCAAATCTTTTTCATTGAAATATAGCTTGGTATCAGTCATATACGTCAACTCACAAAACATATAGTTAAGATGGAAACTGTACATAAATAATGCCGAAAATGAAGACTGAGTGTAATTTCTGATATATTAATATAAACAATATCTTCACTCATGCCACCAACCATGCTAATTCTAGTCTCATTTATCACCACCATTCTTGAAAGCAAGATTAAAATTTCCAAACCAGCGACTAGCCATGTGTTGTACCTAGTACAGTAGAATCCTCTTAATTGAATATCCATTTTGCCAGTGAAAATTATTCAATTAACAGGAGTATACAATTAACAGGGATTTGGTCAGTTTCCTGTGTTCTGGAGGTAAACTGAGCATTTATTCTATTATATCTTGTTTCACAGAGCGCCTAGAGCTCTGTCAAGCAAGATATAATAGAATAAATGTCTGTATTGGATGTATGAGGCCAAAAAGGTTGATAAATAAGGGGAATTTGGTGCGTATCACAGCAATTTTTTCGACATATTACAAAAATTTATATACAATTAACAGGAGTTTACTCTACAACCCATATGCAATTAACAGATCAAATTTGTACTGAAGGTATGGTAAATGGTTTTGTGTTTGAAAATTATATTCAATTAACAGGGATATACAATTAAGAGATATCCAATTACGTGGGCTCCACTGTACCGGTAATTCTCTCGCACCCGTTTCTGTTTTTGAACTATAATCCTTACTGGGTAATATGCCAACTACATCCTCAAGGCATGCCTTCGATAAAGGCATGCCTTGATGATGTAGTTGGAATATTTTATCAGTTGGGACTTGTGCCATCACAGCCGGAGCAAGTCAGTTTTACAGCCGCCTCTCCGAACAGATCATCTACAATACGGCGCTGACTCTTTTTTCAGGCTCGATTCGATTTCGTATAACAGACCCGACTAGATTCTCGAGATTCGATTCGAATCGAGAATATGGGATTCGTCTGGCCCTACTCCACCCTACTCGTTTACCAAAGGTTCTGGTTAATGTTTCGGTGCACATGCTCGTCTGAGTGCAATGGCATACACTGCAAAAAATATAGGTTCTCTTTAGAACCAAAACTGGTTCTAATCTTGTCCTTGAGATGGAACCATTTCTATTTAAACAGTATTTATTTCAAATCAAATAAATTTACCAAGATTAGCATTCAATTTTAACAGAATATTACATGAACTGAAGTAGATTCAGCAGTAAACTTGGAGCTTATTCAACGCAGTCCCCAAACATTTTGAAACAAAGGAGATATGAACAGTTGGCATATCGAACCAGTTTTGGTTCTGAAAAGAACCAAAACCGGCTCGATATGCTAACTGTTCATATCTCCTTTGCTTAATAAAAATTTGAGACAACCTCGTATGAGCTCTAAACTTACGGCTGAAACCCCCTCAATTTATGTTTAGTTCTGTTAATATTTAATGTTAATCTTTATAAATTTATTTGATTTGAAATAAATACTTTTTAAACAGAACTGGTTCCATCTCAAGGACAAGATTAGAACCAGTTTTGGTTCTAAAGAGAGCCTATATTTTTTGCAGTGTACTTCAGTTCGAATTCGTGGTTATTCTGTCAAACTGATAGTATTCTCTTATGCCAGGAGAGCAGTGCCTCAGTGGTAATAGTACTGAACTTCAAACAGTGGTCCACGGTTCGATCCCAACCAGCGGTAACTGCACTGCGACCTTGCGCAAGACATTTAATCCCGATTAGTCACGTGGTGCATGGTGTGGCTTTGTACAATGGCGTACTGCACGTCCACGGTGCACTTGCCTTAAACCAATGCTAACCCTGCTTGTACGGAGTTAGTACGTTGGGGCGTTCGATAGTTGCTTGGCGCTGCCAGGTGGTTCTCCCTGGATACTCCGGCTCCCGTCACTCGTAACACTGCCAGACATGAGGTGACTCACGCTGTCAAAAGCGTGTTTTGACCCAAACAAATAAATAAATATTCTTATGCCACACGCTTTCCAGCTCTTTCTAACAATGTGTTACATAGCTGCATTTCATCAACAAAGAACAATGTTGGCTGAGTTCGTATCGTTGTAAAACTGCTGACCTCACCAGCCACTACCACTTCCCCACCCAAAAAGAGAGAAAACACCTTGGTCTGCCGGTGTAAAAGGAATGGAAGTCCGTAAGAACGTTAGTCCTTCTGGACTTTTATTCCGCGGAATTATAGTCCTAGGTCTAACATTTCTAGGAATAGTAGTCCGCCGGACTACTATTCCTAGAAATGTTAGACCTAGGACTATAATTCCGCAGAATAATAGTCCAGAGGGACTAATTTTCCTACGGACTTCCATTCCTTTTGCACCGGCACACAAACTGGTATGTGATGTTGAAAGAATTACAACCGTATAAATAAAGAGATTGTTGTAAGATGAACTGCGAGCGACCAGAAAAAGAAAATATGTATATGAGACACTGAGATAATTTCAATTAGTGTGCATATTAAATTTGTCGTGCTGTTTATATATTATTTTTTCATGCGCTCGCAGTTCTCTCCAGCTAGGGGAAATTCCATAATAATCATTATGTTTCTACACTCATCAAACAATCCATAGACACCACCCATTGTTTATGATATATTTAATTATACCACGTCACGGTTTTTTAATTTCATCTGAAAATAATTCATGGAAAAGCATGTGTTGTGTAATGAAAATAATGTAAAAAACTCAAGAAGGTGTCATATCGGGATGACAAAAAAGATAATCCCACCACCTCAACTGCTGCATCCCCTGTCCATAAAGCTGCGGGGCAATAACGATGCGAGGTTGCGAGCAAGGTCTAATCATGGATGTCCAGTGTGTATAGAAAATCAAATCAGTCAGATTAACCCTTTACCTAACCTGAAAAGCAGACGACACTTGCAAAAAAAATTTTTTGAATAACTCATTTTTTTCATTTTTGTCTCATAACCATAGGTTATGACCCCTTATTGGAACGAGCTCCAACCTATGTTTTTGAGACAAAAAATGAAAAAAATAGTGAAAATTAATTGGCGATTTTAACCCTTTACCTAACATGAAAAGCAGACGACACCTGCAAAAGAAAATCTTGAATAACTAATTTTTTTTTCATTTTTTGTCTCAAAAACATAGGTTATGACCCCTCAATGGAACGAGCTCCAACCTATGTTTTTGAGACAAAAAATAAAAAAAAATAATGAAAATTAATTGGCGATTTTTGTTAACCCTTTACCTAACATGAAAAGCAGATGACACCTGCCAAAAAAAAAAACAAACATGAATTACTAATTTTTTTCATTTTTTGTCTCAAAAACATAGGTTATGACCCCTCATTGGAACGAGCTCGACGAGCTCGTTCCAATGAGGGGTCATAACCTATGTTTTTGAGACAAAAAATGAAAAAAATAAAGAAAATTAATGGCAATTTTTGAGAATAGCGCTGGTCGGTTTTGGCCGTTACGTTGGGTAAAGGTTTAATAGCGCTGGCCGGTTTTGGCCGTTATGTTGGGTCAAGGATTAAAACAGTGGGGCCAGTTGCAGATACAAAGTCAAAATACTGTAACTCATGCAGTCCAATGATCCAAGTTACAACTAGAGGTGTGACCTGTCCACACCCCCGCCGCCATGATTATTCTAGGACGAAAAGGGTATAACTCTGGCAAAAATGTCCGATCGAAACTATAATCGCAGGTAGACAGGCTCTCATGGACGTGGATACCCATACCAAGTTTCAAAGGAATCGACCCATAAACATCTGAGAAACTCTCCGAAAAAACTTCAGCCCTATGCGGCTGCTATTTCAACTCGAAAAGGGGCATAATTCTCGCAAAAATAATCCGACCGGAAGTATAATCGCAGGTGCTTTGGTGCCCCTGGTGGTGAACATTCATGCCAAGTTTCGTGCAGATTGGTCCATAAACGTCTGAGAAAATCACCGGACTAAATGATGTCTACAGGCGGACGGACAAGACGATTCCAGTATATCCCCGCCCACCCCCCTCACACACACAAGAGTTGTCGGTGGGGGGGGGGGGGGATAAAATTGGCAGAACTGGCATAAAAAAACATCGATTCCACACTATGATGGTATGTGTAGGTTATTGCCAGATTGTTTAATGCACAAACTATGAGCAAAGCGATAACAAATACGATTTCCTTGTCAATACACAAGCATTCTTCTAATTCAATGATCTCAGTTGCTAAGTAATAACTGTCACAAAAGCACATAGCAATATACCCAGACGAGACAAGCTCTTGCAATGGTGGGTCAATATATAAAATATCAAAGCAGTGAGATAAACACAGGTTATTACAACCGTCAGTTAATCAGGCCCTGGACCAATACTATAAAACTTTTACAATTGTATTTTCCCAAATTGTATTTTCTACAAGTGAATATAGAATATAAATGACGGAAATGAATCATTAGCATTTTAAAATATATGGAAATTTGCCAACTGGCTGACCCATGACCAGGTTCTTGCAATGGTGGTCTGATTACATTTCGTACGGCATGTATAGAGAATATATGGTTTCTGGCAGTATCTTACGCGCGAATTCCGCGGTGAAAATGACGCCGGTAGACGGGTGTCTTTCTACAGTAATGATGAATTGTCACCATAGTTTTGATAGAGCGGTCGATTCGCTCAGCAACGTATTGCTTTTAACAACGTAATGGAGACATCAGAGGAAGTTGTTTGTTTCTCAGTCCATTTAGGAATCCTTTATTGGGTTTTGGTTAAAGTGATAAATAAAATCTTCATCTCCCCATAGCCAGATTAGTGTGAAATAAAAGCAACGCCATGTGATGGCCAATCTCACGCCATCTGAGTCCAACAAAGGCAATAACTCTCGAAAAAATACTTGGAAACAGCCGGTTCGCTATCCCTATTATGTTTATTTATTGGGCTTTATCGACACTTTCGACAGCCAGGGTCACCTCGTGTCGGACAGTTTTACGGGTGGAGGAAGCCGGAGTACCCGGAGAGAACAACTGAGCAACGGCGAGCAACTATCAGATTCACCAACGTACTAACTCCACACAAGCAGGGTTAGCATTGGTTGAAGACAAGTGCTCCATCGACGTGCAGTACGCCTTAGTACACAACGCCGTCGTGCCCCCACGTGGTCATTTGGGATTAAATGTCTTGCCCAAGGACCCAACGCGGGTGCCGTAGGTGGGATTCGAACCGAGGACCTCTCGGCTTGCAGCCTGCATCTTCACCTACTGAGCCACCGTGCTTCCAATCTCCAAAAAGCTATATATTAACTGGTCGAGTGCTAGAAGCCACTATCAGGGCTTTCAAAAAATTAGAGCACCAGAGCAATAACCAACATTTTTCTTGCTCCTGTTTCATATTCAGGAAAAGGCAAATATTATTTTTGTTTATATAAATTTGTTTATTGCAAATTATTGGAGAGTGCTAATAGGCACTCTCCAATAATTTGTAATAAAACAAATTTTGACTTACAAATTCATACCACCAAAAATAATCTCGCCCTCAACCAGGTACATTGCGAACAAAACTTGAACGGTTTCCTTTTAAATGCGATGAGAAGAAATGTTATGTGATGACATGAAATTCCATACCCGACAAGGACAATAACTCTTGAACAAATACTTGGAGACAGCTAGTTTGCAGTCCCCTTAATAATATTATCACCAAAAAATTATACATTAAATTAAGAACAAAATTTTGAACAGTTTTCTCTGAAATGTAATGACATGAAATGGAATTTGGTGACATGCAATTCCATGTCCAACAATAACTTGAATTTTTTTTTTGAAATGTGATGAGAAAAATTGATAATAGGATGCAAGTTGCTTATATTATTTATTTATTTTATTGGGGCTTACCGGCACTTTCTACTGCCAGGGTCACCTCGTGTCGGACAGTTTTACGGACAGAGAAAGCCGAAGTACCCTGGGAGAACACCTAGCAACGGCGATCAACTGCCTGACTCCCCAACATACTAACTCCACACAAGCAGGGTTAGCATGGGTTGAAGGAAGGTGCAGCATCGACGTGCTGTATGCCCTAGAACATAGTGCCACCGTGTCTGCGCGTGGATTAAGTGCCTTGTCCAAGGACACAACGCAGTTACCCCTGGTGGAGATCGAACCGTGGACCTTTCGGTTTGAAGTCAAATGCCCTTACCACTGACCACCGCGCTCCCAGTGATAACAGTAGTAGAAGTAGTTATCGGGGGGGGGGGGGGTTCTCCCATAATCCCTTACGGTAACTGCTCAAGACATTTAGGATTTGTTTATGCCCGTTATTAAATTAACCCTTTACCCAAAAGTAACATAAAAACCGACCAGCGCTATTCACAAAAACCACCCTTCGAGTTTCATTAATGTTTTCACTTTTTGTCTCAAAAACATAGCTTATGACCACCTCATTGGAACGAGCTCGATGAGCTCGTTCCAACGAGGGTCATAAGCTATGTTTTTGACGCAAAAATGAAAAAAGAATTAGTTATTCAAAAGTTTTATTTATAAGTGTCATCCGCCTTTCGTGTTAGGTGAAGGGTTAAGGATATTATGATTATTACTCCTTATTATGCTACGATATATCTTATTGATTTTTGTATGTGTAATTAAATTGGATATTAATTATTACTGTTTATTATGTGAATCAAAATTATCCGGACAGATCATTCAAATCTTTTGTTTATATCTGCTAACGGGAGCACGTTGGCTCAATGGTTACGGCATTGAATTTTAAACCGAAAGCTCAATGGTTCGGTCCCGCCAGGGGTAACTACGTTGTGTCCTTGGAAAAGGCACTTAATCCCCATTGCCCACACGGCAAACTGGTGGCGTTGTGTACTAAGGCGTACTGCACGTCGATGGTGCACTTGTCTTCATCTAATGTTAACCCAGCTTGTGTGGAGTTAGTTCGTTGGGGAGTCTGACAGTTGCTCTCCGTTACTCGGTAGTTCTCTTTGGGTACTCCGGCTTCCTCCACCCGTAAAACTGTCCGACACGAGGGGAATCTGGCTGTCGAAAGTGCCTTTAAACCCAATAAAAATAAATAAATAAATAAATAGATAAAAAAAATCTCTGTTACTATCATCGTTTACGCTGGTCGGAAACTGTCTGGTACCAGTTTTTTAGCCATTTTGCTATTTTGGGAATTTTAGTACCAAACAAAGTGTTTTTGGTGCCAAAATGATAATGGGAGGAAAGGGGGTGGGGGTGGGTGGTGTATTTTCGCAGTCTTATCCTAATAAATTGATTTAGTTTTGAATGAAAGTGTCAATGGCACTGTAGCTCAACTTGTCAAGACATGTACATGTATAGTATGTGACACAGCAATGACAAACATTTAGGTAATGACCTGATAACAAAGGTACATATAAAGTATTGTAACGGTCTGTACATAAATACTGGCCGTAGCCTGAAACAAATGTATAGGTAAAGTATTGTAAAGGTGGGTGACAGTCAGATGCTAAACTAGAAAGGAAATCTTTGAGTCCCAGAGTGGGTCTGACTGAACCCCAAAATATTTGTTCTCATAGCACAGTGATAACCAAGGCACCCCAAAACACACTCATTCCTGACCCAAGGTGAAAACAAAGGTTCCCAAGAAGTTTCGTGAAGATCAGTTCACAAATACGAGCTGTATAGAAGTTGTGACAAAAAACTGATTGGACATAATTTCGGTACAAAATGGCCACTGGCAACCATCTTGAATTTTGGACCGCACTCAGAAACACTCGTTCTTATCCCAAGGTGATAACAAAGATACCCAAGAAGTTTCGTGAAGATCGGTTGATAAATACAGCCTCCAACCCGAGCCGTATTGACATGTGCACTTACAGTGTATAAGTAGCACTAAATAAATCAAAGTTCATCTAATTTGCATAATTTCTGCACGAGAAAAAAACCCGTACTATATGTGATGTATTCCATGTTTCTAAACATTCATACAAAAATTTATTCAAATCAGAACTTTCATACAGAAGTTCTGTACAAAAGACTGATTGCACTAATTTTGGTACAAAATGGCTGCTGGTGGCCATCTTGAATTTCGGACCACACCCCAAAACACTCGTTCTCATCCCACGGTGATAACAAAAGTACCCAAGAAGTTTCGTAAAGATCGGTTCATAAATACGGCCTCTAGCCTGAGCCGTATAGACGTTGTGTACAAAAAACTGATTAGACCTAATTTCGGTACAAAATGGCCACTGGCAGCCATCTTGATTTTTGGACCGCACTCAGAAACACTCGTTCTCGTCCCAAGATGACAACAGAGGTACCCAAGAAGTTTCGTGAAGGTCGGTTGATAAATACAGCCTCCAGCCCGAGCCGTATTGACATGTGTACTTACTGTGTGTAAGTAGCACTGAAAAAAATCAAAGTTCATCTAATTTGCATAATTTCTGCACGAGAAAAAAACCCGTATTATATGTGATGTATCCCATGGTACTAAACATTCATGTATAAAATTATTCAAATCAGAGCTTTCATGTGGAAGTTCTGCGCAAAAATCTGATTGCCCCTAATTTTGAACAAAATGGCTGCCAGCGGCCATCTTGAATTTCGTTCCGGACCCAAAAACACTCGTTCTCGTCCCACGGTGATAACAATCGGTTCATAAATGCGGCCTCTAGCCCGAGCCGTATTGGCATTTGCACTGACAGTGCTGAAAGTAACACTAAATAAATCAAAGTTAGTCTAATTTGCATAATTTCTGCACGAGAAAAAACCCCGTATTATATGTGATGTATCCCATGGTACTAAACATTCATACATAAAATTATTCAAATCAGAGCTTTCATGTGGAAGTTCTGCGCAAAAATCCGATTGCCCCTAATTTTGAACAAAATGGCTGTCAGCGGCCATCTTGAATTTCGGACCGGACCCAAAAACACTCGTTCTCGTCTCACGGTGATAACAATCGGTTCATAAATGCGACCTCTAGCCCGAGCCGTATTGGCATTTGCACTGACAGTGCTGAAAGTAACACTAAATAAATCAAAGTTAGTCTAATTTGCACAATTTAAGCACGAGAAAAAAACCCGTATGATATGTAATGTATCTCATGGTACTGAACATTCTTACAAAAAATTATTCAAATCAGAGCTTTCATATGGAAGTTCTGTACAAAAAAAACAGATTTCTGCATCGTCGGTACAAAATGGCGGCTGGCAGCCATCTTGAATTTCGGACCGCACCCAGAAACACTCGTTCTCGTCCCACTGTCATAACAAAGGTACCCCAGAAGTTTCGTAAAGATCGGTTCATAAATACGGCCTCTAGCCGAGCCGTATCCAATTGTTGACGTACTGACAGACGGACAGACGGACGACGGGCCATGACAAAAGCTCAAATTTGGCTTCGCCAAGGTTGAGCTAAAAATTAATATGCAATTATTTTAAGAGAGATCGGACAATTTGGTCTCGAACAGTTCTCGACAGTTCTAACGAAATCCTCGGTAGGCGAAAGGTGTGGTCGCCTAAGTTCTGTCCATGCCCCTGATTCAATTAATGGTCAAGATGATAACTGTCAGCAGGTACACCTGGTCTTAAACTTAGATTATAACAGACTAATCACCTAATTACTGTTATCCACTGGGCTTAGTGGTCAAAAGGCAGTATTTAATTAGATAAATAGAGGATATCTAGTGTTCTTGAGAGGATACACGAAAAATAAACATTTGTCTCGGTCACTCATGAGATAATTTTCGGTATCCACTCAAAAATACTAGATTTTCTTTTTATTATACGCTTTTTATAAGAATCGGATCATTCATATCGATAATTCCACTCGCTTCAACCTTGAACTAATGCATGAAAGTAAACAGCTGATGCGCATTGATACGCGGAAGTGATTTGATCGAAACTCGGAACAGGTAGCGTTTTGTGATCTGGTTCAGGTGGCGGGCTTCGTGCATCAATTCAACGTGAATACGTGTTGAATTATTGCTGGAATTGATCGGTATCCACATAAAAAACACTAGATTTTCTTTCATTATACGTTTTGAGAACAAATTGATAATTTCCAGTGATAATGTGACTCGTATTCACCTTGAAGTAATGCTTTGAAAGCCGCCATTTTGAGTGATACCGTGAAAAAGAAAATTTCTATATCTTCACAGTGGAGGATACAATTTTTTGGATAATCTATCGTTTAGCATATAATAAATACTTCATACCGTAGCGAATCACTAGTTGAAAGTTTGTCCAAACACTACTCCTAACATTTTATTGACAGAATCACTGGGTTTTCGTGTGTTTCGTGAAAATCGGGTATTGTTTCCGCCTTTTTGCCACAAGACGACTTGCTTGTACTAGAAGTAATAACACTGTTTTGTCTGTTTCATCATCGATCGCTGTCTTCAAAACTGCAAAGGCTTTCCTCCACAAGTGAAAAAAACTTTTTATTACACGTCTCAGTGTTCTACGTAATCCCCATCTACAGCAACACTAAACCATGCGGAAAATGAAAATCTGCTCCGCACATACGTGCGGAACAGAAATAGTTGTCTATATTTAAACAGAAGAGAAATTTCACTGAAATTTTCTACAAATCGTGCAACGCAATTACAATTTGAATCGTTAGCGATAGCTGAAAATCGTCCCCTGAGTTCTAATGTGTTCTATGTGCCACTAGACTCATAGAACACATTGGAACTCGGGGGACGAAATACTAACACGGGTTCCCCTCGCAAATTTGGTTGGCGATAAAATGTGTTGTTTTGGTTGATAGTTTTCAAATGAATTGATAAGTGTCCTTCTAATAATGGTTTTTAAAAACGCGAAGGCGTGCGGTCTCTCGTTTTATCCTTCCACTCTGGCACTCGTGTCATATCGATTAACCCATTCACACTTGGGTGTCGTCCTATGAATTTGGTGCCAAAATTTTAGCCAGTGAAGATATTTTGGTGCCTAATCCAAATTTTCAGTGCAATTGGCTAAAGTAACAGCGTGAATACTTGTTTCTATTATTAAAATTTGAGTGGAATTTCTGAATTAAAGTGGAAAGTGATTGCTGTTTTTTTTTGTATACAAAATATATGAATTAAGTCATTGATTGGATTTGTAACACAGCACAATAAATAGTCAATAATAGACATAAAACATCGATTATGTCTTGAACAGTTATCGCAAAGGATTATGGGAGAAAAACTGCCCCAGACCATCATCTCTCCTACTGATGACATGAAAGTCTTAGTCTACCATAACAAGGGCAATAACTTTTGAAGAGATACTTGGACACAGCTGGTTCACAATCCCGCTCATGATGTTATCACCAAAAATCTATGTATTAACACTGGGAAAAATATTTCAAACGACTCTCACTGCGTTGTGTCCTTGAGAAGGCACTTCATCCCGATGTGGGAGCATGGCGGCGCTGTGTATCAGTGCTCAAAATAACTTTTTTTTTTCTATGCGTAGCAAAATGCTACACATTTCCAAAAAATGAATAGCATTTTGTAAAAATTGCATAGCTATTTTTTGTATACCGGAGTTATGTTATGCTGTTTTGTATTGAATTCTTCTAAGTAAATAGAATAGTTTCCATCCATTTCTGGGCATTTCCAAATGATCTGCAACACATGAAACATTTACTATGTTTTAACTGAACTGCCTTTAAGGGTTGCATGGACTTGGATATTTTCAAATGACGTCGTGGTTGTTTAACAGAGTTCTCAAAATGGAAGTTGGGATTTTTAATTAGATGGGCTTGAAGTTATTTTTAATGGACATTTTATGCAAAATGTTGTAAAAACAGGAAGAATTTAAACCAATAGAATTCATCTTACATATGAAGTTGCTAATGATGCTTGATGGAGTTAATCTGAGTTATGCCTGGAATGTTCCACAATCAGAAGTAAAGCATCAGTGAACTAGTTTTCAAATTTGTTTGCAAATTTTCATTTACATTTTGCGATGCAAGATAATCAACTGCAGCCTAATAGGCTGCAGTTGATTATCTTGTATCGCAAAATGCTATACACAATTGAACATTGTGTAGCTTTTTGCACGTTTTGCATAGCAAAATGCGACGCGACACCGCTTATTTTGAGCCCTGATGTGTACTAAGGTGTACTGCACTTCGATGGTGCACCTGACTTCAACCAATGCTAGTCCTGCTTGTGTGATGTTGGGGGGGGGGGGGGGTACGTTGAGGAGTCTGACAGTTGCTCGCCGTTGCTAAGTGGTTTTCTCGGGGTACTCCGGCTTGCTCCACCCGTAAAACTGTCCGACACGAGGTAACCCCTGATAATATCACGGTTGTCTTCTGTAATGGGCTAGACTGAGGCATTAGCTAAATGTGATGGCTATTATTTCTCGTCGTAGAATCTTGATTATTCTTGCTTTTCGAGACATTTCTGTTGCTAATGAAGGAGATAGTGTCTTGTTTGTATATCAATGTCAGTCAAGTAATATCGGAGATATCAGGTGTGTTATTAAATAAATGTTTTCATCCTTACATGTATTGCACACAATGTAGATGGCGAGACCTAAAATCGATCCATAATGAAACTCGGAACAAAACCTGCTAGCAATCCCGTTATTACACAATAGACGACATTCGAACTAAAATCGCAGCACAAATTAACCATTCTGCTGCAATAGGGTACCCAACGGAGACCTTTTTTCCGGATTCTGGCCTGCAGCCGGTTTGTGGTGGTCAGAGTGTAAGTATTTTATTACACAGGGGGTCACATACGAGATAAAGATCCAAGTTGTGGTCAAAAACACTGTGTTGGAATGTCCTTGTTGAAAACACATTCGATACACACAGAGAGCTGAAGATGGCATGGCTGGCAATTCTCGTTGTTATACTGAAAAGGTAGATCATCTTAATTTTCTAGAGTTGTCAGTAAATTTAGCACCAAGGGTAACAGGAATTTCATAGAAACACTGAAATTTCGAAATGTTTTTGTATCACTGATACGCGCATCATTTCATAAACTTCGGGCATATTCCCAGGGACGTGGCTAGAGGCTTCCGATTGGTGTAGGGTAGTGAATTTCCAACTAGGGGGAGGAAACGGGAGGGGGGTCCCCCTCCCGTTCCCTCCCCCTAGTTGGAAATTCACACCCGAGTAAAAATTAGAAAATAAAGCCATGAAAGGAGGTATAAAATTGATTCTAGTAACTGAAATTCCAACACATTTATGATAGAATTATCAGGTTATTATTATTTTGTATTATTCTAGGAATTGAATATGTACTAAACAAATGCCCAAACTGAGAACTTTGAGCAATTTCCACTCTCCTAACATTAAATCAGATCTTGTGCAGGAATGATCAGTTTTTGATGTTTCATCATTTTGAAACTGTGAATGATGGAACTAACTCAGGATAACGATTTTACATGACGTGATTTTTATAAAGTGCATTTGCATTTCGGGTATTTTTGTTTATTACGATAAGTAAAAGTATATAGAAATCTCGTATCGATTGACATAATGCATACTTATGAAGAAGCTCCATATTGCGTACACTGTAGTTGTAAATAGTAACAGTTGGAATTTTTGCTGATTTGAAACCGAGTTGGAATTTTGGGAGGTAAAGGAGACATCACCAAAGAAGCTCTGAAATCCAGATAGATGGAATTTCCAACTACTCATGACTTGCCCTCCGAATTTCCAACTATAGGAAATTTTGGCCAGGATCTACCCTCCCCCCCGCCCGACCCCACCCCCCCCCCCCCCCGTTCCCACGTCCCTGCATATTCCTGTAATATAAAAATACAGAAGATGGCTTTTTTACAATTTTTTTTCCCAATCAGTTTGAACATTTATAACTATTATTCTCTGTTTAAACCCATTTAACTCTTTCAATACGAGAGACCGCTTTTCCGGTCCAGGTACAGGATACGTCATAATGTCATTAAGTAGGATGGCTATTAAGTGAACGTGTGTGGTAGAACAATTAATATTTTCAGCGTGCAGCCTGAAGGCTGAACGCTGAAAATATTAATTGCTCTACCCCTAAATAATGGATATGGGCTCTTCCAATTTCTTTCATTTAACTGGCATGTAAGATGCCACCAGTGTTCAAAGGGTTAATCAGACCTGGAAATAAGAACTTATATCGTAACCTGGTAGCAGGTTACGCTATATAGCAAGATGGTAACCTATAGGAAAAAAGTGGGAACACGGTGGCTCAGTGGTAGACTGTTGGACTTATATGCTAGAGGTTCCGAGTTCGATCCCCGTACGGGACGACCCGCGTTGTGTCCTTGGGCAAGGCACTTTATCCCGGTTGCCAACATGGGGGCACGATGACGCCGTGTACTAAGGCGTAGTGTGCACGTCGATGGCGCGCATGTCTTCAACCGCCGTAACCCTGCTTGAGCGGCGCTTGAAGAGAGTTAGAATGTTGAGGAGCTGATAATTGCTCGTCGGTGCTCGGTGGTTTTCTCCGGGTATTCGGCTTCCTCCACCCGTAAAACTGTCACGATCACGATTAGCCATTGTGCATAAGTATGTGACCTTAAACACCAATAAGTAAATAAATATTCCATTAATATAATGGTCTAGGTGGTAAGATTTGCTGATTTTTTTCCTGGGAAGAATAAAAACATGTAAATTACTGTAAAACACATTCTCTAAACAAAAAGTGGACAGTTTCTTAGTTGCTTCTAATTAGCTTACCATAACAATCTAGGTTTTCTTTCGTAACTTTTAATGAACGAAAACACAACAGGAAGCGCCTAGAGCTGACTGTTGTTTTAGTGTATTAAAAGTAACAAAAGAAAACTTCGTTTTCTTTTCTACTGATATCGTGAGTGTTTTCTCATCAATTACTATACATGCTTCTTAATTGAACCTTCCTCGTCCGTCTAATAATTTCAGGGACGATAATTTTATCGAAAGTCGACTATCACGACAAGATAAGTGAAGAAGAGTATATGAATGTGGGAGATGGGGGTGGGGGAGGGGCACAAATGTCCAAGACGCAGTGGACCTTTCAGGCTTCGGTCGATGAGGAACATTGGTGCTTAGCAAACTTTGAGTAGTATATTATTCGATTTACTTCAGAGCTGTAGAGGACACTTTCACACAAGAGAACGTTAGTAGGGTAGAATATGGGGCGTTGAGTTTCTTATTTCTAAATATAGTGCGCACACAAAGAAACAAGAGATCCCATTGGGGTTGAGGCGCCCACCTGACCATAGTTGTTTAAGGAAGGATTTGATTACAGTATATGGCTAGTTAACACTACAGAGGAATTAAGTTATTTAATTATTTATAACTCTGTTGCCTATGTCAGATGACTTTTTCTAGTATTGGGATGCTATCACAGAAATAATGCCAAGATTTGTTTGATATTTGGTATACAGCATGCTTAGGGAAGTCAGATCGAAGTTTGTTCAAATCAAGTCTTTTCGTTAATATCTGGGCTCCTTATTGGAGCCCGAATTTTAACTTTGTCCAATATGAGGAATAATCTTTAAAAATATTGCACATTTACTTAGGTGCAATAAAAGGGATAAGCTTTAAAAATCTTCCTCAGATCCACCAGTCAGAATCAATCACCAACCACAAGCAACCACCTCAAATTTAACTGAAATCGGTTCAGCGGTTTTGGGGGAGCAGGTGCAAACACCTTGTCCATGGACGACGGACGGTGAGTGATCACTATAGCTCATCCTGACTTTCAGTCGGGTGAGCTAAAAAGTGGTCGATTGTTTCACGTTCCAAACAGCTACAAAGCGGTTTTATTTTCTGCTGATGTCAGAGGTTTTTTTGAACAATGACTTGCTTCTTAATTAGACCTTCCACGCTCGTCCAGTAATTTCAAGAGAGATAACTTTATCGAAAGTCGATTTTCATGACGGAATTAGTCAGGGATGTGCGGGTAGTCGGTTATTCCCGGAAATATCAACTGAGGCAGGCGTTTCCAACTGGAAACAAATTTTCTACTCTGGACACATAAGGAGTGTGACGCACCACACCAAAAAATTATATTACTGCCAGGGCTGGAAGGAGTTAAAATTTTCGTTAACGCGTTTACGTGTTAAATAATTCTGCGTTAACGAGTTAATGACGTTAAATGTTAAAATGAACAAAATTTTAATAACTTCGGCCGTTTTTATTGATTTGAATTTGAGTGTGATTGAAGTTACATGTGCGTACAGTTCGTCTCTTCAGTTCCAACGTGTTCTATGTGCCTATTGGCAGCCTACTGGCACATAGAAACACATTGGAACTCGGGGGACGAGTAGTTAAGATAGTTCTCTCAGGTTATTGTAAATTCTAACATTCGGCGATGTTTTCATTTAAGAATACAATCGCTGCGGCCGTATCCTTAGAAAGAGACATCCGCCGTTGTGCGAATACCAGTCCTTACATGGAAAACAGGCGTTCGGATGCTGTATCGCCAAATATCGGCGGGCCACCTTCGCCAACGTTGGTAGGAGGGCTTCATGGTCTCTCCACCAAATCAATGGGTCGTCTATAATTGACGGACATCTAAATTATTCGTGTTCTTCAATTTCGTCAAATGGCGCAAAATTCGACGTCATCGGCACCCGCGATCCGGCTTGGGTAAACACAAGATAACGACGCAATGCTACATATTATACAATTTTATCTTATACCTGTTGAAGAGATAGCCCATGTGTTATAGATTATCTATAACACATACCCCATGTGATATAGATTGGAGAACGGACTATAAGAGATTGACCTTTGACCCTCGACCCTATCAGGGAAATGAACGTCGCATAGAAACCAGGTTACAGGAAGTAAACAAAAACGCACATTTTGCGTGGTTAAAAAAATAAAATGAAGCAGTTATTTTTACCAATAAAAATACATAAACCATCGCCCAAACCGGAAAGTTTGCCACTGGTATGTTTAATATGGGATATTATGTTATATAATTTATGTTTTTTTTTAAATTTCGGGCCACAACTCAGTAAAAATTTATCAAGTGTCGTCTGGTTAAAATTACCGTAAAATACAAGCAAAATTGACCCTCGATCAAACATGAATTTAAACGAAAACACATACGAAGCGCTTGCAATGAGTACCCAAGAAATAGAGACGGAGATATTCGGACAATTCTTAGTTAAACACGACATTTCTCCAGTGGTTTCACCTGCTATAACGAATGTACATGGAATCGGAGAATTTGAAATCCTTGATGAGTTCCAACTTGAGTGGGTGGAGCCAGATATAGTTAGGCCTAATCCTCAGGCTCAGACTGAACAAAATGAAGAAACAACTAATGACTCTGTTGTTGAAGATAACATTGATAACATGTCTGAAAGCAGTAGTTCAAGTTGCAGTGACTCAAGCAATGAATCCGATATGTCACATTCTGAACCTGACAGTGACAGTGATGATTCTCAATCTGACCATGATGATGAATTTCAATGCCACATTGGCGATAACAGATTCATAGCGATGACCGACGAACAGGCTGCACAGTTTGTAGCAGACAAAGAAAACAAAAATACCACTCGAAAGACTTTATATGACATTAATCTTTTCCGGAAGTTTTTAAAACAGCAGAAACAACGTCCAGATTTTGAACAAATTGACCCAACAACACTAGACCCAATTATTGCAAAATTTATTCTTTGTGTTCGCAAGACTGACGGTAGAGAATATGAACCAGGAACACTGCGAGGACTTATCTCAAGTATTGATAGATATTTGAAGCGTCATCGATACGTAACAACAATAATGGGGTCGAAGGTATCAAACTTATTTGTTGCAACACAAGAAGCGCTACTCGCCAAACAGAGGGATCTAAAACAGAAGGGCCACGGTAATAGACCTAACCGAGCTGATCCATTAAATGATAATGAGATCAAAATGCTGTATGAATCGAAAGTGTTGGGAGGTCATGATCCACAGTCACTATTACATACTGTGTGGTTTAACAATGCAATCCACCTCGGTGTGAGGGGCACTGCAGCTCACTATAAACTGTGCTGGGGTGACATAAAACTTCAAGTAACATCAGATGGTGTGGAATATTTATCTCACAATGAGAGAGATACAAAAACTAGAACTGGAACCGATGTCAGGGACATTCGAAAAGTTACCGGCAAAATCTTTTCCAATCCAGAACTGAACGAAAATGATCCGATCCAGATTTATAAACAGTATGCAAAAATGCGACCGGAGAGTTTCTGCGCAGAATGCGACCCATTCTATATTGCGCCAAGAACGATACCCCTCAGCGATTCGAGATCGGAGAAATGGTTTGTAAGGCAGCGAGTCGGTCAAAACAAATTAGCTAAGATGATGCGGAATATAGTCGAGAAATGCCCGCAACTCAATATTTCGGGCAAAAAGCTTACCAATACTACCACCAGAAAGACCTGTGTACAGAAACTGCGCGCAGAGAACATTGCACCGACTGACATAATGCAAATAACCGGGCACAAAAACGTTAACTCTGTAAACAATTATTCTGAACTAACATTGAAACAGCAACGAAATATGTCACTAATTTTATCAAATCCAGCATCAACAAGCACATCGGCCAATCAAACTCAAGATCAAGTTCTTGCAAAACCCAAAGTTGCCAAAGAAACAATGCAAGCCAAATCACTATTGTCAGCACAGGAGAACATTAAAAGTGTGTTTGCTGGTGCCAAAATAAAAATTAAAAACTTTAACTTTTATCAATGTTCCTGTTCGGAAAAGAAATAATTCAGAACTGTATACACATCTTGGTTAAAGTTATAAAATAATAAATTATAAAAATTCCATGTATTAAAATGTTAATCCACTTTATAATTTGTTTTGAAGCACATACAAGATTCAAGTGGAATGAATTGTTGCCAAGTTTCAAGTGGTTTACTTACGTTTTGGCCTTGGGATGTTTCGGCCCTGGACATTTCGGCCTCCAATCAGGGTTTTACGTCTCAGGGTTTTACTGAATTTTTTTTTTATAATATTTCAATTTTTTGTAACTTAATTTCCCTCATGTTGATGGTCACCAAAAGCTGTCTTTGAATTAAAAAAAAACAACTTACCTTTATCGAAAGTTATCTTATCCGTATTAATCCGTGATGATCGCTGAATAAAGTTGAATAAAGCAGGATTTAATTTACAGTACGTGGAGAGTGGATTGTAACTAAATCACCCGCGGAGTGGAGTTATCACCCAAGCTATAACTTTCAAATTTTGTACATATCGACAAAAAACACAAGCAATGTTTCAGCCAATGGACCTCCAGGTTTAACCCGGAGGTCCATTGGCTGAAACTTTGCTGGTGCTGGTTATGCTTTGCAACAAATTTGCAATTATTGCCCAGGTGGAATCTCCACTCTGCGGGTGATTTAGTGATAATACACTCTCCACGTACTGTAATGTTCACAGGGGCAGATCCAGGATTTGAAATTGGGGGAGGGGGCGTACTAACGTACAGGGCTGACCATGGTAATAATTCACAAGGGGATCGTTGCCTAATCCGCTAGAAATTGTTAACTCTGGAAAATTAGGGGGCGTATGCTGGTTCTGCCCCCCCCCCCCCCCCCCCAACCTCCCACTGGATACGTCCTTGGTTCACTCGTGTTAAGTAGAACCATGTTTCCTACGGAACATATGCAATATTTTAATTTGTTAAAAATAATGTCACCATCCATTTCTTTGTCATTTTTATAAATATTTGCTAGTTGAGTTGTATTAATTACACTTATTGCTGACGAAGTAAAGAAGTCTTTCTATTCTATTTGAACTGCCTGTTGTTACTGTTAGTCAATTATTCTCTTATCAACATTTTGTGAATAGAACATTATCTTATTGGACAGAATAGATAATAGAGGATAGTGAGGTGTTAATTGAACATAAATTTTCCAATTAACATCCTAATAACCTCTATTATCAATCCTGCCGAGGTAATTCCCATCATTAATATTATGGATTGTTCATATAGGACTAGGAGGCCGAAACGCCCAGCGCCGAAACTTCCAGGTCCGAAGCGTCTCGAGGCCGAAGCGTCTCGAGAACGAAACGTCCTAAGGCCGAAACGTCCAAATACCTTTCAAGTAACTCTCCCATAAGTGTGTGAAACCTCGCCGTGTGCATTTAAAAACATCCAAGCCTCTTGTGTTATAAAATAGGCGTAAATGCGGTTTACACAGTAAACCAAATTCATTCAGTTTAGGATTCAGTCAAAATTTCCAAGGAATTTGTATAGTCTTTTTCTATATTATAATATAATGATGACATTCGCAAAATTGTTTATAAATCGTGTCAAATCTGGTTAAATTGATTATCAAACATATTTTTGTCATAAATCATAAGAATTGAGGCGTAAGTATATTTTTTGTAATTGTTTTCCCAGTTACAGGGCCATTTTCTAAGGGGAACTATACTCTATCATTCACTTGAATTTGTAGCCTTGTTACGCACCAACAGCTTTTCCAGGCACACCACATGTATTCATGCCCAACAAGAGAAAGCAGTCGACTCCACTCCAGATGAGTCGACATTTTGACACGAAATCATCCCCAAAACCCTTTCAAAATGCAGAAAAGAACAAAAATGGTCGGTATAAGATAAATACAACAATACCATAGTGTGTTTTGATATGTTTGATATCTCAACTCGTTGAAAGTGAGTTTTTTTCGCTCGGCAAGCCTCGCGAAAAAAACTCACTTTCAACTCGTTGAGATATCAAACATATCAAAACACACTATGGTATTATCGTATATATAATATTAGTTAAACGTAATTAACTTGGTTAATTTTTTTTAACGTTGTTAAAATAATTTAACACGTTAACGTTTGAATCGTTAACTGCTCCCAGACCCGATTACTGCCTAAGGGTCAAAGTTTGGACTAACTGCGAAGTGAACATTTATTCCGTTGAGCGAGACCCATAGTCAATATTTTCTGGTCATGCAACGCGACAATGATGACTCTGTCTGAATCCACCATCGGTAACAACCATTAAGTGATGTGTTTAACCACTGTGGCGTATTATTTATTCCTTTCACTGTGGGGAATGTCTACATTGGAGAATTATGTCTGAATATCGGGGATGTGACAGCCGTTACTTATTTCCAGTTTCGTATTATACATTCGTTATCAACCGATAAAATCGGTTGATAACGAGTGTCGAGGAAGGCTCTGGGAATAAATAACGATTGTCACATCCGTCTGAATATCGTGTGTTTGCCACGATGATCTGTGTGTTAACCCTTTACCCAACGTAACGGCCAAAACCGGCCAGCGCTATTCTCAAAAATCGCCAATTAATTTTCAATATATTTTCATTTTTTGTCTCAAAAACATAGGTTATGACCCCTCGTTGGAACGAGCTCGTCGAGCTCGTTCCAACGAGGGGTCATAACCTATGTTTTTGAGACAAAAAATGAAAAAAATTAGTTATTCAAGAATATTTTTTGCACGTGTCGTCTGCTTTTCATGTTACGTAAAGGGTTAATGGCCAAGAAGCGCTGAGCGTATACACCGTTATGTTCGTTGATGAGTAGGAATCGATTTTTCTTCTAATAGTTGTATTAAGTTTTCGATTTTCTTTCTTATACCACGTGGTCACCACACTGACCCAATTTTATCCATTTTTTTACAATCATCGATTTACGACTGATGAAGAAAATGAGATTTTCTTAACACGTGACTGAACCTTACATTCTTATAAATGTGTTTCATTATTGGTATTCTAATTGAAACACAGTCAGTGGCAGCTAAAATGCCAGACGAGTTGACATCATTTATTAGATAGCTGAATGGTAGACGCGCAAATAATTGATCAATCCCCATAACCTCTCCACAGGGTGAATACATTTTCGTCAATTTCGGTCAGTTCTAAATCTAAGACTTCTATTGAGTAAAGACGTCCGGGCCACCAACAAATTGGACCAAAAATGATGAACCAAGTGTCCAACAACCAAACGAATTGTCAGTGTACTGAATGTCTTCCAACGAGGCTAGAAGCTTGAGAAGCTTCGAAATTCGATTTGATTCGATTCGAATCGTCCCGATAATTCAATTCGATTCCAGTCGGCTGATTCGGATATATTCGATTTGTTCATATGTTTTCAAAATCCTACCAGGTTTCTCTTCCTGAACACTTCTATCAGTCAGTAGAGACCTTTCGCAAAACGAACGACTACTGATATAAATTCCGAAAAGCTAATAGCAGTCGTAAATTTGTCGAACGGCTAAAAGATCTTTTCGCAAAATTGACGACTATGAGTCCGTTTGTGCGAAAATCCTACCGTTCAAACTTCTTACCACAGGAGTTTAACCCTTTACCCGACGAATCGGCCACATCCACCCGCATAATATGCAAATTCAGCAGCTGAAAAATATATTATTTTTCAAAACTTTTCAACAAAACCATATCATGTGACCCCTCTTTGGAACGAGCTCGTCGAGCTCGTTCCAATGAGGGGTCTCATGATATGATTTTGTTGAAATTTTTTGAAAAATTTAAAAACTGATATTTAAAATCATAAATTTTTATGTCGTCTGCGTTGGGTAAAGCGTTAATGACACCGCACAGTAAGGACATAATCTTAGAGTGATCTTCCGCACTAAGGGGTTCAGAAATACTCTCAAACATTTTGCCACATGTTGTATCTGCGAGTGTTGATGAGAAGCCGTAATCATGATAAGTATGTTTTAAAGAAATTTAAAACTACATTACGCGAACCCTTTGATGTAGAAGATATGTCATTAGCTTTGGTCGCCAAAAACACGAAAGAAATACGTTATTGAGAAGGGAAAGCAAAAGAATGAGGAATATTTCTATGAAATTATACATGACGATAACAAAAAACAAGGTAAAAACAAGCTGAGAACATATCGTACAATTAAAAATGAGTATATTCTAGAACCATATCTAGTACACACGACATCCTGGGAGGCACAAAAATATTTACTCGCCTTCGAATCAGTAATCACAATCTGATGATAGAAAAGGGAAGACATGTACAGCCCCCGATTCCATTTAATGAACGAAAATGCCAGAAGTGTGGTTCGGAGACAACTGAGGATGAATATCATTTCATTATGGAGTGTGATCACTATAGTCAATTATGAGAGGAACACTTCGACTTGGTATCTAACGATATTGGTCACATGAAAAATGACGATGAGTCAATAATGTTCACATTCATCATGCAAAACAACATCCCCAGGTTATGCAATTCTATCTTCATGCTACGCGAAAGCGAAACCCCGGGAAACTGAACTCTAGCGAAGAAACGCTTAAGAATGTGATAAGGATACACACAGTGAAGATATCAATTATATATATAATCATACACACCTATACACGATAACACACACAAACACACACACACGCACATACATACACGCACATGTTTAACCTTACACACATATGTATGTGAGTTTGTGTATATATTTATTTATTGGTGTTTAAGTACAAGTAATAAGGTAAATAATATTTGGTGAATCATAATGGAGGGAGTTACGGATCTGGTAATGATTTTTCGTTTCTTCGGAGGAAAATTCCTCTTTCTGATCAGGCATAAAAGTATGCAATCTACAACGAGGCTTTTTACAATTAAATTCCGCACCACTACCATTCTGCAACGGTCTGTTGTGTTCAATTTTCAGTGGTTCGAAATCAGTAGTTTCTGCTGGACTTTCGAGCTTTTTCAGAGTTTGAGACTTCAGGCTACGCAAAAAGCGCAATGAGTACTCCCTCGACCTGAGAGCGCCAAATAGAGTAGAACATGCCTCATTGCAATTTACCTTATCACTTGAGTTGCGGTGGAAACGAATGAGCTGTGATTTGATGATACCTTTGAATGTATGTTGAGGATGAAATGATTTTGTGTGCAACAACTGATGTGAATCAGTTGGTTTAAAATATATTTTATAATCTAAATGACCGGACGCCTGATATTTCTTGCCTTTATACACGGTCACTCCGAGAAAATCAACAGAATTTTCACTGCTAGTAGCTTTATGTATGGAGTTTGTGTGTGGATGTCGGTAGGTGTGCGTTTGTCTTACCAACTTGACGAGGTAACTAGACAAAAGAGTTTGCGTGTTTCGCCTTACCGAGGTACAAAAGACAAATGAAACCCTTTACCTCGGTTGTTTTCCCAGAACTGTACCGGCAAAACGAGGTTGAAACCGTTAGTCCACACAAAGGACAGACAATGTGGTACCTCGGTATGTAGGGAAAACAAGACTGTGTGTGTGTGTGTGTGTGTGTGTGTGTGTGTGTGTGTGTGTGTGTGTGTGTGTGTGTGTGAGGGTGTGTGTGTGTGTATACATATGTTCAAAAATATCATTATATATTTATCATTATATTATAAAAAGGACTTTATATTGAGGCATGACAGGATATTCTCTTGTTGAAGACGCTGTAATAAATGTTTTAAATTATAGTTCGTTATCCGTGTATTATTATACATGCAATCTGCCCCAGTGCGGTTGATTTATTGCAATAAAGTTCTATTCTATTCTATTCTAACTACGGATAAGAGAAAACTACAACTAATAGGAAGACCACATATTCCAGTGACGTAATACACCCATTAGTAATTTTTGTCAGTAGTCGTTCGTTTTGTGAAAGATCTCTATTGCAGGTTCGTGATCGGGATCCTCCTCCAACTCTTCAAGTGAAGAGTTTCTAAGAGATCGAAGATGATCCGCCCCCGAAACTACGTTGATTCTGTTACTGGAATGTATTTCTCCTTTTTTGATTGACTTGCCCAAACAGATTACAATACTCATGTGAAGACAATATTGGCGAAATTCCACGACACGGCTGTTAGAAGGTGTAATATCACAACTCGAAAAGCAGTTGGATTCAATTCGTTTCGAAAACCTCTACCTAATTTCAAATTTGAGATTAGCAGAGCCATAAGCGAGCATCGTGAATTTTCGGCCTTGAACCCTGATGGTATTGTCCATGTCAGTTCAAAAGCAGTAATTGGAAGAGTCCATATTCATTATTAGGGGGGGGGGGGGGCAGGCCAATTAATATTTTCAACGTGCAGCCTCGAGGCTGCACGTTGAAAATATTGATTGGTCTTCCCCACACAATCACTTGCAACCATACTACATAAAGAAATTATGACGTATCATGCTCCTGGGTCGGAAAATCGGCCTCTCGTGTTCAAAGAGTTAAATGGAATCACAGAAACGTGGAATAGACTTAAAATAATATTAACTTTGGTAAAACCAAGAAGCGCGCGCAGGCGTGGTTTTGAAAAAAAATCAAAACCAGTGGAATCAACGGCTAATTTTATTCTGGATGAAAGAAAGATAATTGAATTTTTTTAAAAAAAAATCGTTAGAAAATATTTTTTCTCAAACGCCTTCTGTGCGTATCTGTCAAACAGAAATAGCAATAGCAGACAATGCAAAACGTCAAAAGCGGGGGGTGTTCAATTTAAATAATTTCTGTCAAAAGTAGAGTAGTTTTCCTCCATACTTTCCGTGTAGTTGATTCGGAAAAATTCGTGTAGATTAATTAACTTTCCAATTTATCCGAAAAAGACATCTGTTTTGTTGCGGTGTTGAAAGTATTTGAAGCATTTTTAGGGGCACGAATCGTTTTTGAATTTGTTCTTTAGAAAGGGAATCTCACCATTTCTCATTGATTGGCGATTGAAAGGCAACGTTCGATTTCTTTCAAGAACAGGGGTTTATACTTCCAGTTTCGGAATCGAAGGAAAAACTTGATGGGATGATATGTGATTATGTTGTTTACCACTAATTTTCAATTTCACATCCGCTTTACCGAATAGGCTTGCTTGAAAACAGTCCTGCGGGCTGCTTTTGCGCGCTATAACCTGAGCAGTCTCTTTCTCTTCACAAATGAACCCACTTTGACGCCATTTTATCCGACAAGCAAGAGAGCGCGATGGCTGAGTGGTTATGGTATTGGACTTCAAACCGAAAGGTTCACGATTCGATCCTCGGCAGGAGAAAAACGCGTTGTGTCGTTGGGCAAAGCATTTAACCCCGATCGCCCATGTACTAAGGTGCAGTTGTCTTCAACTAATGCTAACCCTGGTTGTGTGGAGTTAGTACGTTGGGGAGTCTTGACAGTTGCTCGTCGTTGCTCGGTGGTTCTCTCCGGGTACTCCGGCTTCCTCCAACTGTAATACTGTCCGACGGAGCTAAAGTGTCATTAAATCCCAATAAATACAATAAATCTGACAGGCAACGATAACTACAGTTTCAGGACAAATATGTTTTATTGCAAAATCGGATTCAGATAGAAAATGGGATGGGTCTTATTTTACATTTGTAGCGACCAACTGCACGTCTTGGGATATAATACCAATAATAGTATTAACACTTTACCCAACGTAACGTCCAAAACCGGCCAGCGCTATTCACAAAAATCGCCAATAAATTTTCATTATTTTTTCATTTTTTTGTCTCACAAACATAGGTTATGACCCCTCCTTGGAACGAGCTCGTCGAGCTCGTTCCAATGAGAGGTCATAACCTGTGTTTGTGAGACAAAAAATGAAAATAAATTAGTTATTCAAGAATTTTGTTTGCAAGTGTCGTCTGCTTTTCATGTTAGGTAAAGGGTTAAACGGGTTTTCATTCAATTAGGTGTTCGTAAAAACAATTTATGTTTGCGTGTATATTGGTTGTTGAAATACAGTCGTGCATCAACCATTTTAACTCCAGATTTTCTCTACCCATTCCTTCAAATTTCACAGCGTTGTAAATCTTGTCAATAATTGCATTTTATATAATGTTAATACTGTTTCACATCAACTCTTGGGAGGCTTCGTTTCAATATTGTTTTTACTGTCACATTACACTTCTATTAACACTTTAAAACAGAAGACACATTTTTTGCGAGATGTCAGTAACCAGCGTGTTGACTACTTTTAACCCTTTACCTCCACCCAGGAATTGCGGTGGCTCAGCGGTTACGGCATTGGACTTCAAACCGAGAGGTCCATTTTTGGATCCCCGCCAGGGGTAACAGCGTTATGGCTTTGGGCAAGACGCTTAACCCCGATTGCCCAAGTGGCGGTACGATTGCGCTGTGTACTTAGGCGTAATGCACGTTGATGGTGCACCTGTCTTCAACCAATGCTAACCCTGCTTGTATGGTGTTAGTATGTTGGGGAGTCTGACAGTTGCTCGCCGTTGCTCGGTGGTTCTCTCTGGGTACTCCGGCTTCATCCACCCGTAAAACTATTCGACACGAGGTGACCTAGGCTGTCGAAAGTGTCGTTAAACTCAAATAAATAAATAAATAAATAAATAAATAAATAAATAAATAAATAAATTTACCTCCACCACCACTGGAAGACGAGAACTGCGAAAGAAATTTTAGAACACATAATTTTTTTTCATTTCATTTTGCCTAGAGACATAGCTTACGACTCTTACCAGAACTGGTTGAGCTCGTTCTGGTGAGAGTCATAAGCTATATTTTGATAATAATATTTGAATTGCGATTTTCGTGAATAGGAATGACCAAATACCACCGTTGCGTTAGATAAAGGGCTAGACAGTTCAACCACGTGTCCCTGGATGCGATCGCCATATCTACTACTATATTCAACAGGTGCACCGCGAAGCGTGTGCATATTCCCCACACGATACTTTTCTAACTCCACCAAAGGCCACACCTCAAGCAAGAGAGTGCAGACAAAATCCATCCTATGTGGAGATCCTACCACCCATGCTGTTCTATCAGCATACCATACAACAAACAAATTGGATAATCCACACCCGAGCTACGAGAACTGTTTGTACAGATGGTGAGGGGGCCTGGCACGCGAAAGCACTACTTTTTGACCAAACAAACGCCACATCTCTGGAAACAGAGTGCGGACAAAATCCTTCCTTCGTGAAAATCCTCTCCTGGATGCTGACTTGTCAGCATACAAAAGGACAACTAAATTCGATTAGTGACACCCGTCCGTACGGAAGGACGGAAGAACTATTTTCTAAGTCCAAAAAGGGCCACTACTCTGGACAGAAAATGGGGACAGAACCTGTCCCTTGTGGAAATCTTTTCCACCTTACTGTAATTCGATTATCCACACCCGAGCTAGAAGGTAAAGTGTTCATACGGACGGCCTGGTGAACGGCCCGCCTGACGGACGGACGGACGACTCGGCTATATCCTTCGACACTTCCTTCTGAGGTCAGAGTCACAACGAATAGGCGAATCTATATTGCATTTTCGGAAATCTCAGCTATTACTCTTTCATGGATCTATCTCGTGAGAATAGTCTCCTACAGAGGAGAGTAGAAACGATTGACCCATTCTCGTAACCGCCTATTTATTTTATTGGGGTTTAACGACACTTTCGAAAGCCAGAATCACATCGTCTCGGACAGTATCCGGAGAGAACCTTCGAGCAACGGCGAGCAACTGTCAAGCTCCCCAACATACTAACTCAACGCAAACAGGGTTAGCATTGGTTGAATACAAGTGCACCATCGACGTGCAGTACGCCTTAGTACACAATGCCACCGGTCCCTCACGCGGGCAATGGGGGTGAAGTGTCTTACCCAAGGACACAACACGGTTGCCGCAGGTGGGATTCGAACCGAGGACCTCTCGGCTGGCAGCCTGCTCCTCTACCTACCGAGCCACCGCACACCCCTCGCAACCGCCTATCCGTGTGCAATAACCAAATAACAACCACTTATCCGTGACCATTACATTGACTATGACATCGAAACAATCGGGATCCACGAGCCACATTTTTCGAAACTAGTCTTCGGTGAATACAGAAACGAACGGTGACGTTGGTTGTACAACGTGGGCAGGTCAACATCCCCGCGTAGGCAATATTTCCAATAAAACAGTGGAATCGCCATCAATTTTTTTTAATGAAAGAAGCTCCGGGCACGACCCGGTGCTTCTTTCATTAAATATTTGCTGAAAACTAATTATTATTAATCGAGAAAAGCGAACTTGGTCAACACTGTCCACGCGTGGAGTTTGGCCATTCCACGGACACTGTACTGAACGCACTAGATGAATACTTTCTGTGAATACTCTATCTTCACGGACACCGCACTAGACGTCAAAGAATTAAAGGAGGTGGGAGCGCGGTGGCTCAGTGGTAGACTGTTGGACTTCTATGCTAGAGGTCCCGAGTTCGGTCCCCGTCCGGGACGACCCGCGTTGTGTCCTTGGGCAAGGCACTTTATCCCGGTTGCCTACACGGGTGCACGAAGACGCCGTGTACTAAGGCGTACTGCACGTCGACGGTGCACATGTCTTCAACCTCTGTAAACCCTGCTTGAGCGTAGCTTGAACAGAGTTAGAATGTTGAGGAGCTGACAGTTGCTCGTCGATGCTCGGTGGTTCTCTCCGGGTACTCCGGCTTCCTCCACCCGTGAAACTGTCACGGTCACGAGTAGCCATTGTGTGCATGTGTATGTGACCTTAAACAGCAAAAAATAAATAAATAAATTAAAGGAGGTCAGAATCAATTGATGTATAGCCATCAAAGGTATTAACTCTTTTGGCGCGGTAGGCGACTAAAGTCGACAGACTGTAGACCGCGGAAAGGTACTGCAGTAGTCATTTTAGCCAACTGTGTGTGTCCATTTCCAAGTGCTTTTAACCCTTTACCCAACGCAGACGATATCAAAATTTATTATTTTAAATATCATTTTTCACATTTTTCAAAACATTTCAACAAAACCATATCATGTGACCCCTCGTTGGAACGAGCTCGACGAGCTCGTTCCAACGGGGGCCACATGATATAGTTTTGTTGAAATTTTTCAAAAAATAATATTTTTTCAACTGCTGAAGCTGCATATTACGGCCGATTCGTTGGGTAAAGGGTTGAACAAACATACGTATTCCTATGTTTCATGCACCATTTATGTCCTATCCATGAACAACGATATCGTCCCTTGAAAGTATAAAGGTGCCATTTAAATATATACAGAAAATCATTTGAAAAACTGTCAATGACATCATTAGAACATCTTTTAAAATAATAATGCTTTAGTCTATATAACCTATACTTTTTGTAAAATTCCTGAAGAATATTAGACGCTAAGAATTCTGTTTCTCATATTATTCCGCGCCAAAAGAGTTAAATCGCAGATGACTGAGGACTGAGCAGTGGGTCGGCCACGTGAACTTAATATCATTTACGAATGGGATGTCGATTATTATCGAAATTGCGAATAATCGATTGTCAGCATTTCGGAACGGTTAAGTCGGTAACCGGTTGTGAACCGGTTATCCAGTTAACATTTCAACACTACTGCAGTGGCGTCTAGTCACGTATAGTGTCCTCATAAAACCATTACTATAACTGACCACATAGCACTATAGAAAAAACAAAGATTTCCGACATATCACTCTTGAGTGGAACAAGGCACCATCTGCAGTAATAAAGCCTTATTCAACTAATGGGACGTCATATTTTTCAAAATTGTGAACTGGGAATCCTGTTAGGAAAAATATGAATGAATTTGTTGCTTTTAACTCCAGTGTTGTTTTTTCTCTCGATTAGACTGCGATCTGTCTCGATACGTTTACATTGGTGAGTCGACATTTCTTGAATAAAAAAGTTCGAAATCAAGATCGACTCAACCAGGGGCGGACTGGGCCAAGAAAAGTTACCGGGGAAATGAACCAGGACGGACCCGGAGAAAATTTTGATTTTTCGAACTCAACAAACGCTGTTCCTTGTATCTGAGTGATCAATGGCGGTTCACACGGAAGACATTTCGATAGCATTTTTGTAGCTTCTTCATCACTCATTCGGCAAGAATGGCATCAACAGTGGGTGGATGTGCGTGGTTTGATTTCTAAAATTAAAAGAACGCTGTTTCTTTGTATCTGAGCGATCAGTGGCGGACCAGACTGCTGGTATATTGAAATGTTCTATGTGGTCTGCCAATAGCAGTAAACATAGAGAACATTTCAATATACCTGCCTTCTATGCAATCAGAACCATTTCGCCTGTTGGGCGTTTTCACAAACTTACAGACACCAACAGGTGTTGGGCTGCATCAATTTTGGGGGCCCCAGGAACCACCCAATTAAACGAAAATAGCATCTATGTTTGTATTTTATCGAATTTCCTTTTCAACAGATGTGATTCCATAGTTATTGGGAGGAACGCCAACAGACAATTTTCGAGATTCTCCATTCGCTCTGGTAATCAAAATACTGTAATACGAAAGTTAAAATTTGTTTCTCAGGCCCTCCCATATGGTCCTTTTACCTGCCGCATGCTCCCTTTGTATAACCAATATAAACTTGAAAAAAAAAATAAAAAAATTAAATGGTTTATGTCCGATATTTTACCCATGTTAATAAAATTGATAAATTTGTCCCTCGAGTGCAACAAGGCTTTGCAATGCTTTAGCATTGCAAAGCCTGCTTGCACTCAAGGGATGAAATACACCACCACCCACGCTATTCTGAAGATTATGAGGCCCAAACATAAACAAACGAAAAATATGAACTTTTAAGGGTAAAAAAATAATTACAAAAATAAAAACTAAAATAAGAAACCGCCCGTCCACATTCAATTTTACAAAAATTGGCCTGAGAAACAGAAAATCCACTTTTTGAGGCCTTATAATGTTTTATCATTCACCTGTGAGAAGGGGAATAACCGTCACCAGACCTTTTTCAAGTTCTGTCTTACGGAAAACGTTTTTGGATTAGTTATCTCACCGGTCAGGTGTACTGTTGCCATAGTCAACGCCATTGTACGGGCAAGGTACGTTAGGGCATGCACACGAGATGCTATGCCATATGCAAAATGCGTTTTCGTACCAAATGACATATTTTTAAATGGCAGTAGTACAAAAAGGCAAGATTAACGATGAAAAAAGAGCGTTGTTCAAAGCTGACATTGCCCGGCCAATCGGCACTGATATGAGTCCCCAAACTCGATACAAACGCATCTGTTTAATAGAAGTTCAAGTATTCACACACTTGGAAGACTACCTGAATGAGCCGAGCATCAAATTTTCCGCAATATTATAATCTTTTGTAAGAATCGGATAGTTGTAGTGCCAAAGACAACGTGCATGGAAGACGAGACGTAATAGCTGGAGATATTTCATAAATTTGAACAACCTGTCCCGTGCGCTAAGTGACACAGAGCCGCGTAGCGGCACGGTGTTACAGCAGGAGACACGTGCAAATTCGTGAAATACCCACGGCGAGGTTGGTAACTAACTTACACCATGTCCTTTTTCAGTCGACAGAACGCGTTGACTCGGGTATACTCAGTCGACAAGAGGTATTCAAGTGGCGTCATTTGAACAACGAGCTTACTGTTCTGTCAGGTATTTCAAGTTGTTTACCTACCCTTAACACTTGTACTGCCACGCCCACTTTAGCCATATATGGAGGACCTGTCTGTATGCTTGTATGGGAGGAAGGTTAATAAGATTTATGACATACTTGAAACTCTATCATCTGATTAATTGTTGGAAAGGGCTCTCTGAGCCCTTTACAACAATTAATCAAATGGTAGGTTTAATCTGCGCATACCAGAACGTATAGATAATCATCATAAAACAGGAGACTATAGTCGTTTTGGCATCGAAAGTGTTTTTTTTTAAACAATATTTTTATTTCATGCTTCTGAAATTGGGTTTGGCGAACAGGCTGAGCCTATCTTAACGCCGTACCCTTACATATCGAGAATTTACATTGCTAGGTGCTTGTGCAGTTTTGTTTATGGTGACTGTATAATAATTCTAAGTAACATTTCTAAACTAAAGTTTAATTTCCAGTAATGAACCACAGTATATCGCAAAGCATTTCTCCCAACATCCAAAAGTGACGAAAAACTCAGTTACAGTACGTGGAAGGTTCGGTTTCAGTAAGTGGAAGACAGGCTCCCTCTATGTCACAGCGGAGTAGATCCCACACTCGACAAACGTTAACTATGTTGAGAACAAAACACAAGGAACAGTCAGAGGACCCTCTGCTTGTGACTTAGAAAAGTGTTAAAATCTCATAGAGCTAGGGTGTGAGCGTTTGAAAACCAACGGTAACCAAAATCACAACAAACAAGATGAACGCCAATTCTAAAAAGAGCGTTGTTAGTAAATACTGTTTGGTCTTGTGACAAACTATTTGTCACGAAAAGAAACTTACAAAAAAACCCTTGTCGTTAAACACATATTGAAAACATCTGAAGTCGAAGACCAAAAAAGGTCGTCTTCTATCGATTTGTTTTACGCCTTCCGTCATCGTGCACAGATGTATGGTACTAAACTAGTTTAACTAACGTGAGTTCAATTGAAACGAATACACATTAACACTGCGTTGTTGTAAGGTCGCTTCTGCGGTTAAACTTGAGTTTCTTTGATAAATCTCGGACAATTATGGATGAGATGCAGGCAAAGCGTGTGTCAGAATCGGATAAAATATCAAATTACGCAACATGTAGCCAAATGTTTAGGCGTCATCCACGATCAGAGAGGCCAGGAGCTATGCAAAGTGGACAAGAGAATTTCGACCGATTCGCGATCCAGTCCTGTCCGTCGTCCTTTCCACAACACTGCGTAATCTCTCTCGTCGAAAAAAAGTTCGAGAACATTCAGTCTCAAATGTTGTCGTCTTTTGCTCTTCTTGATTTGGTCATGATTTCGCAATTTTTTATTCCCAGAATCTCAGCTCACTGCAGTAGGTATGCTGCGACCTCTTTGCGATCTGACTGAGAAAGAGACAGCTTTTGCGACCACAGTACTGTAACATTTATGGGTGACAATTTCAACCATGAAAGTCCTAAAATAATTTAGATAAATTTATTTAGCAGTTTAGAAAATCATACCGATCTTATGATTATCTACACTAAATTATCCAATAAAAGAACACGACGAGCAGGGGCGGCGGAACGATTTTTCAAGTGAGTGGACTGGATCGGGCGATGGATGGTCGTTGGTATGACGGGCCGACCATGGTTCGGCCCGCAGTACGAAAATTTTAAATTCCAGGGCCTCAAAACCCCCATTTCCATGTATCTGAGCGGATAATTTTAGATTTTTCAGATGTATTTGAAAGATTTAACACTTTGAGAGCCGTTAAAAAACGTCGGTAAAACATACAGGCGAGGTCTATTTATCAGCTTTGGTCGTTACGACCAAAGCTGATAAATAGACCTCAGTTGTATGCTTTAGCAGACTTCAACAGCAATTATATTGTCTGTGGATTATCTTGTCTGGGGTGCATTTGGTTCTCGCATGTCAGTAAGAATATGATCTATTACACTCTAAATCGGTTGGGTTAAAAATCAACCCAAATCGACTGGGTTGAGTGAATATGAACCCAATTTGGGTTCATATTCACTCAACCCAGTCGATTTGGGTTGATTTTTAACCCAACCGATTTTAGAGTGTAAAGTTAATCGATTTTTTAACAGACTGTATACATTTTAGCGTTTGCTGCCATTGCTGCCACTTACTGCAAAAAATTATCCGAAATCCATCGAAACTGAACGAGTACGAGAGAAACACAGCTAGCGAAAATATGGGGGATGCTCTGGATCCGCCCCTTGATTCACCAGTCATTGGTATATGCATACAAAAAACATGGCCCGACAAAAATGTGGTGGGGATGAAGCTCCCCCCAGCCCCCCCCCCCCCCCGGATCCGCGGCCTTTGAGGAGTAGACTAGTTAGAGATTGTTACTTTGTTAGTTTCATGGAGTGTACGGAATATGAAGGGCTCGGAACTGATTCATTTGGCAAAATAAGTAGAGAATACCCGCACTTCGTCAACATGGACAGTTCGGAGTAATTCATCTTTCTTATGAAAAATGAAATCCCACCATTATGCAATATCATCTGTAATATGATCCTTCAATTCGTCAAGAGCAGAAGAAATGCTACGGCTACTTAATGGAGTGACACATTGTATAAACCTTTCACATAACATGTAAATAACCAATTATTATTAATTCAGTATCTTCAAGACTTAACATTATTGTTCTGTGCTGTTAGTTGTGTAACATGCAATCTGCCTTGGTTTTGGTGTTTTTGCAATAAGCTATCTATCTATTGGCCGAAATATCAGTCCGCGGTAACTTCACATCTGCTGGAGTACAAAGGTAGAAAGCTAATGTGATGTTACGTAGGGCTGATATCTCGGCCGATGTGAAACTAAGCAAGTAATGACCTCTTTATTTATTAAACCAAAGCAGATAATTACAAAAATCTCTGATATGTAACAGTTTTCTGGCTATGTTGTTGTTTCTCATTCTTTATGCCCCACCATCAATATGCAAGATCGAAAAAGTTCACTGTAAGACCAGTTGTGTTTTGAACAACACCTGCAGTTCCAATTTATTAACGAAATGAATAATTATAACAACTAATTAAAGAGAGTATAAAAATATGTATATATAATATATAATGAATAAGGATCAACCTCAAATATTTACACAGCCTCATGGTATGTTATGTGTTTTAGGTGGGTGTAACCGCCCCTACTAATAAATACCTATTACCGCCGGTTAATAAGAATGCCAGCGAAGATAATATAGAGAAAGAGGGAGGGGGTGGGGTGGGAAAGGAATGGACCTCTTCGAGCTGGCTAACCCGCTGCTGCCATACAATAGAATAACCCCCTGGACTATAGGAGACTCCAAATATGCGCGTCTCCAGCTAAATACAGCATCTGATTGGATGGATTCATTGATACTGGTTGTCTTTGAAACTTAATACCTGAAAAGCTGCCAATTAACTCGATACCAATTTTAGACTTGGTTCTAACCCTGTACCTAGCTCTACAGTTAGTTTCCAAATAAGTATACCTGACTGTCGGGCACAAATATCTTTACCAGTAAAGTTCATTTTTACAAAGTCCGAAGTTTCCTCTTCTCCTAGTTCAGCTATCCGAACGTCTCGGCTTCCCCATTGGGGAAGCCGAGACGTTCGGAAAGCTGAACAACTTCTTCTGACACTTTACGAATCACCATTTACAACTCTAAAGTTTAGTTTACGGTGAATTTTCTGTGCAGCTCTCTTTTTTCTTATTTATTTATTGTATTTATTTATTGGTGTTTAAGGTCACATACTTATGCACAATGGCTAATCATGACCGTGACAGTTTTACGGGCTTAGGAAGCCGGAGTACCCGGAGAGAACCACCGAGCAACGGCGAGCAACTGTCAGCTCCTCAACATTCTAACTGTTCAAGCTCCGCTCAAGTAGGGTTACAGAGGTTGAAGACATGTGCACCATCGACGTGCAGTACGCCTTAGTACACGGCGTCATCGTGCCCCCATCTAGGCATCCGGGATAAAGTGCCTTGCCCAAGGATACAACGAGTATCGTCCCGGATGGGGATCGAACTCGGGACCTCTTGCATAGAAGTCCAACAGTCTACCTCTGAGCCACCGCGCTCCCCTCTTTTTTATCTTCCGTCAAATTTAGCCCAGTAGGGACTCCGTGATGTATCCATACAGAATCAGAGCCACTAATCATCACTTATTGCCGTCGTTAATTCCTCATCATTTGAAGCTATGTTTCAAACCACTCCACCGTGCCTGGTAACATCAATTTTCCTGATTGCGTTCGACTAATCACTCTGAACATTTCTATGTAAACAAATTGATTGCGCCTACTAACGCATCAAGGGGAGGACGGGGGCGGGGGGGGGGGGGGGGTCTCTATCTTGGTTCATTGGTCGAGATCGGTGTCATATCAGCCGAGTTTGCCGTCATATCAGCCGAGTTTGGTCAGGAAATCACGTCTGTTCTGGATGTCTCGCCAAATGAGTATTATGTAAGGTTTGATACCGGGTAAGAGAATGTCTGAAAATCAGTCGCGATATCTGGGAAATTCACATACCATGGTATCAATGATTGCGTATCAAAGTATATAAGATTACGGTGAATATCGAATTCTTTCGAGACCAGCATCTCCGTTGGAGTATTGACCGGTTCCGAAAATGAGTGCTAATGCCCGGGAAATTCATAGACTAGAATCGGGAATCAAAGGTTGTGGAACGCAACCTTTGATTTCCGGTTCTGTCCTATGAATTTCCATGGTATCGGGACTGATATTGAGAAACGACAACCGGAAAATTCCTGGTATCGTGACTGACTTTCAAAAACGAGACACCAGAAAATTCTTGTTCCCAGTATTAAACCCTAATCTCGAAGCCCTCTTGTGGGGTGGCAGCGGCGTAGCAATGGAGGAGGATGGGAGACTCGTTCCTCACTTTTTTTCTGAAAATATCAACCTTATATATATTCATGGGGGAACGGTGGCGTTGCGGTAACCGGTTCTCGTCAGATCACCGAAGTTAAGCAACGTCGAGCCCGGTTAGTCCTTGGATGGGTGACCGTCTGAGCGATCGATTCGGACTCCCGCGTTGTGTCAATTATTATTATGGGCAAGGCACTTAACCCCGATTGTCCACATAACGGAACGCTGCCGACGTGTACTAAGGCGTACTGCGCGTCGATGGTGCGCATGTCTTCAACCAATTTAACCATGCCAGTGCTGCAATGCGGAGTTACGATGTTGGGGAGCTGGCAGCTGGTCGTCGTTGCTCGGTGGTTTTCTCTGGGTACTCCGGCTTCCTCCACCCGTAAAACTGTCGCGACACGATATGACCTTGGCTGTGAAAGTGTCGTTAAACCATAACAAATAAATAAATAAACATATTTTCATACATGAAATCCCTAAAACTGCTTCATGTACTCTTGTCCTGATATTTCTTCGATCATTATGCTATACTATTATCTACATTTTCCGTGCAGTTCGGTCTTAACCGAAAGTTCTCAGAGTGCCCCAATTAGAAAGAAAAAAATATTTCTTGCCCCGAGAAAAACCCTGGACCTTCGCATACGGGAGATCCATACTTCTAACCCAACACGAGGTGAAATGGAGTGGAGGATGGGGGGATGCTGCCATTGGATATTTTGACACCCCCACCCCTCACACACACATTTTAATTAGCCTCGCTACGCCTCCGTGGTGAAGGTGGGATTAACTCTTAGCCCGCTCAGTATATGTTTAACATTTTTCATCACATCTAGTCATGGCTGCTGTGAAGCAGCCATGACTAGATGTGATGAAACGTGCCTATAAATTTAACTCAAGAAATGATTGGTCAAACAGATAGTCCAATATAAAAGTGAGAATTTGGATAAAAGTGCTCAGATTATAATTATTTCATGGGCAACTGTTCCTTGTTCTGGGCAGGAATATCCGCCAGTAGCATGCAAGGAGTTAAATAAAGGTTGTTTAGAGAGTTTTTGTTCATGTCATGGTAACAGGGTTTGTTATGGCACTGTCTTATCGCCTGGCCGGTTCCCCTTTTAGTAAAAAGGTGTTAAATTCAGTAAGCCCAATGTTCTCAACTCTAAAATTTATTGTATTGCAATCAGTGTGATTTCCGTGATAGACATTTGTGAGAATCCAAATGGATTGGGGGGGGGGGGGGGGGGTACACGTCTCCTGTGGTTTTATTTTCACCCGCTGCAATCGTGCGCAGATATATGATGTGGCACGGGAAGGTTCAACATTCAGCACAACAGAAATACAAAAAAAAAAACAACCCAACAGAAGTTGTTGACGTAATTGCCTATCTGCGACTGAAACCAGAGTTTTTATTAAGCTAATTTCAGTTCGTTTTACAGGAGGAAAATAATAACTCAACAATTTGACAGAGCCCAGATTATATAACAAAAAGAAGTGGGATAAATTTTCAATTTTATGATGTAAAGAGTTCGGTTAATCTGGAAGATTTCCTTCACAATATTGAAAATTATAAAGGGAGAAAGTCTCCAGGGTAACGTAACAAAAACCTGACAGCTTTAGTGAACCGAACATACTCGCTGCAGTTGTTTTAATTGAAAAATTAGGCCCATAGCTGGCCAAAACAGACCCATGCATTCGCCATTCTGATCGCAAAAGTGGTCTCTTTCGCAACCACATCGCGATTTGGTTACGACAGCCTTTCGCCAGATGATCGATATTTTCAAAATAAAATACTGCGAAATCAAGTGTGAATACGAAAAACAAACTAGCGCCTAAGATTCATAGATTCTCGTGTATCTTTCTAGTCAGGACGAGATTCTACGGTAGTATGGGCATAACGCTGAAATAGAATTTCGTCCGGATCGCGACTGGTCGCGATCCGGTCAAAATTCTCCATCAGTTTTGTAATCACAGAACTATATTTAACCATACAAGGCGCGAGGTGACTCATTATTTAGATCATTTCACTTTAAACCGAAAGTTCGAAATGGTTCAATCCTGGCCCGCGCTATCTCTCGTTGTCCCTTAGGAAAGACATGTAATCTCGATTGCCCACGTTGGCGCTGTGTACTAAGACGTCCTGCACGTCAAAGGTGCACGTAACTTCAACCGCTACTAACTAGTTTTGCCGGGTTACTGCGCTGGAGAGTAAAAAGTTGCTTGACGCTGCTCCGGCTTCCTCCACTTGCAAAACTGTCCGACACGATGTGACCATGGCTGTTGAAAGTGTCGTTAACCCCCCAACAAACAAACTTAAACATACAAGTTAAGTCTTTGAAATACATCAAGAACACTGCGTGGATGGATTTTTTACCGATAGAAAAATGACAGCTCTGTAAAGTAGCATAAAAAGCTCTCGGCAAATAGGCTACTGGGTTCGTTAAGACGGTTGATGAACTGAAAGGTTGCTAGTACTGTGGAATCCTTTGTGTGCTAGTGAAAAATATTCAATTAAAATGAATATTAACCAGTGTTCCAATAAGACTAAAATCCTCGCCCTCTGATTGGATGAGACCTCGCATAGTTTCTTCTGTGCTTACGGCTCCAGTAGCACATGTTACGGTCACCACGCGAAATATTTGGAAATGACGTTGCACGCTTCGTAATTACTTCATCAGCGGAGTGACTTGCAAATAGTTTAATTTTTCTAGATTTTTCACACATGCAGCAGACGATGTTCCAAATGAAGTGTTGCCTGAACCCGAGCAGTCGCTTTTCCGGTCAGGAACATGATGCGTCATAACGTCATTATATAGGATGGCTGTTCAGTAAATGTGTGGGGTAGACCAATCAATATTTTCAACGTGCAGCCTCAGGACTGCACGCTGAAAATATTGATTGGTCTACCCCAAATAATGAATATGGACTCTTCTAATTGCTGCCATTGAACTGGCATGGAAGATACTATCAGAGTTCAAAGGGTTAAATTACAAGTCAGCTTACGATTTGGAGTAAGATGGAGCTACCTCGACCATTATTATTTATTAATTATTTAACCAGTGACGTCATGGGGTACATGAGAGGTTTATTCACTAAACTTGTTATCGTTAAAACTTGCCCTATTCATTTCACAATGTGGGTTTTGGATTGTGGGTAGAGTCTAATTGGAACATATACACTATTGTGATGAATTACCGGTAACATGGTCTGAGGTTTGGGGCTCGGAGCTTATGTCCATGGGCTCCTAACCGCTAACCTCAGATCATGTTACCGTCAGTTCATCACAATAACTTATAATGTAGTCATTTTTAGATTATTTTGCTTTATTGAATAATTATTTTGTAATATCTTGTTTTACTAAGCTCAGAGAGCTCAGTCAAACGTGATGCAATAAATTAAAGGCTTTTGTTAAAAGTACTGATTTCCAAAGCGGTCTAAGCAACTAGGGAATTTGGCAATTGTCAGTATAATATTAGTTTTCGATAGCTCACAGTATTTTTTTTTAGCTGCGACTAGCAGC
Source organism: Pictodentalium vernedei (assembly GCA_031216915.1). Taxonomy (NCBI): domain Eukaryota; kingdom Metazoa; phylum Mollusca; class Scaphopoda; order Dentaliida; family Dentaliidae; genus Pictodentalium; species Pictodentalium vernedei. The sequence continues at coordinate 453,574,028 of CM062293.1, read as the reverse complement.
TCTATAAGTGGCAATGTCTGTCTGTCTGTCTGTCTGTCTGTCTGTCTGTCTGTCTGTCTGTCTGTCTGTCTGTCTGTCTGCCTGCCTGTCTGTCTGTCGGTCTGTCTGTCGGTCGGTCGGTCTGTCTGTGACCAACGAGTTTGTCTGTGACCAACGAGTTTCAAAACTCAATAACTTTTGAAATACTTGATGGAATGACTTTATATTTGGCATGTAAGTGTATCTTGTTGATGTCTAGCCACTGTTCAATGCATGTGTTGTTCCAAATATTTTTCTTGCAGTTATGGCCCTTGATGAAATTTTGTGAAATTGCACCACCCGTCGCAGCTACGGCGTCGATGTCGCGATTTTTATTTAACTATTTACTGTAAAATGTTAATTATATGCATTCAACACGGATTAAATTTGTACTAAAGGTACGTCAAATGGTTTGGTTATGAGCTTTCTATGCAATTGTTTGGATAATCGATTTAGTGTGATCGACTCGGTTTTTTTTTACTTTTTCTTATAAATTTTAAAAGAACACCACTGGTATTTTGCCCTCTGCACACTGACGTCAAAATATCAGAATTTCAACACGCAATGTTTTCCCACAATGCAACTAAGCATTTGACCAATTCAGTTTTGTCTGACAGAGTTCATTTGAGATCTGCCAAACAAGACTGAATTGGTTACATTCCTAGTTGCATTATGGGGAAAATATGCTTGTTAAAATATCGGCATTTTGACACTGGAGTGCCGGAGGTTGAGAAATGCTCAGCACTCCTCATATTGTATAGGTTTCGAAAACAGAGTTAACCCTTTACCTAACGAATCGGCCGCATCCGCCCGCGTAATTTGCAAATTAAGCAGTTGAAAAAAATTATATTTTTCAAGATATTTCAACAAAACCATATCATGTGACCCCTCATTGGAACGAGCTCATCGAGCTCGTTCCAATGAGGGGTACCATGTTATGGTTTTGTTGGATGGTTTGGAAAAATTTAAAAAAATAGTAATTGCAATAATAAATTTTGATATTCTCTATGCTGGTAAAGGGTTAAAGAGTTTTGTTTCGTATCTTTAGAAATCATTTCCGAGGGTCTATTATTGTGTGAAGCAAATCGCACTGATGAGAAAAAGCATTGCTGCAAGCAATATGTCTTGCTGATTCATTTGAATACTTAGTTTACAGTTTATATATTTACAAGGATTGGCAAGCAAGTTATACATATCGGTTATTATTATATGCTAGCCTGTGAATTATCGCAAATTATCTAAAAAGATATTATTAGTTACACAGTTTGTTGGTGGCCTGATATGGTATATATTGTGTCAGTTAATTTCATATTGGACGAGAGCGAAGGCCACCAACAAACTGTGTAACTAATATATCTTACCGACTTCTGCATCGATGCACAGAACTAATAACAACAGCGATGGAAATTAAATGAGAGAATTCTTACAATGTGTTCACGTGTCTTTGCCTTGTTACAGTTTATGGAGGAGTGCCAACAGACACTCTCCTATAAATTGTAACAAGGCGAATTCAAACATACCAAACAGTTTCATTTCGATTGTAACATGACACACATCCACAGAATATGAAGCCTTTTAAGTTGCCTAACATGCACTTCAGACCAAATATGGGCTTCCACCACTCAAACTTTCAACTTGAAGCGTTTATCGGCTGCCGCCATTTTGAATAATCAATGAACAATGGGGAGATTACCCGTAGCTGTCAGCGTATATTGATGTTGACAGGCAGTATATGGTTTTATATGCAGTCTGCATGTGACGTCTTTGAACCAATGAAATTCCCAGATACTTGTAGGAGGTAAGATATTTCTCGATATCCATCGACTCGCCTTGAAGGAACGATCAGCTGACCTTTGTTATTGTTTTGAAACGTACGCATTTGGGGTCGACTTGAGCTGAATATTGTGCCATAAAATGCCTCGTAGCATATAACAAAAAAGAAATCTACTCTATTTTAGTCAGTATCTGGAATAATCTCATGAGTGTGGACCTGAAAGTTTTATTTTATAATATTTTCAGGTCCACACGATGCTTTTTTTGCAGTAGCTTCCGAAATGACGTTACGCTTCAGCATATGAAGTCGCCTTGAATGCCGCCTTGAAGGAACAATCAGCAGCCTTTTGTTATTGTCTTGAAACTGTTTGCAGTCGAATTGGGCTGAATATTGCGCAGTAAAAATGTCACGAAACATATAATAAAAAAAAAATATACGCTGTTTTAGAAGATTTCGTGTGGACCCGAAAGTATTATTTTATTAAAAAAAACTTTCAGTTCCACACTCATGAGATAATTCCCGATATTCTCTAAAACAGCGTAGATATCCTCTATATATTACACCCCTAACGTCTAATTATAATAGGAATCGGTAAAAAATAAATTGCGTTCTCCCCTCACTAGCGAGATCAAACACCTCGGTGATTAACACTTCGTGTGAACTTGAAATTTACAAATGAATTTTTACAAGCGCAAAACAAAAGTTGTTCTCGCTCCACTTGTGAGTATAACAAGACGCGGCAGATTACGATTGAATGCCAAAATGTATTAATGCGCGATCGAAAAGTGTTTCACTGTTTCAGAATTAAATTGTTGAATTATTTCAATTCAATATTGAAGAATCATTATTGAAGCGGAAATGAAGTAGAAATGTCATTTTACTGAATTTGTTTGTGGCTAAAAATTACGTCATTTCGCCAACAATCCCGAAAACTATTTTGTGCGGATGTACACAACATCCAATGTGATCTGTGTCAGCGGAAACAGCGATCAGCTGATTGTGTAAACAGATTTCTTGCGTGGTATGGGCGTCGGTTTGGATCATTTCAGTTGAAGCTTCAAATGAAAGGGGTATAATAAAAAGAAAATCTAATGTTGTCTTGTGAATACCGGGATTAATCTTATTCGTGAGTGAGAGAATTTGTACTTTCACTCGCAGCAAGCTGCTCGTGAAAATACGAATTCTCTCACTCACTCATGAGATAAATCCCGGTATTCACAAGAAAACATTAGATATCCTCTGTATATTTAATACTTAGTTTTCATCTTATAGATTTTACATGGATTGACGAGCAAGTTATACATATTGGTTATTACAACCAAGTAGGTTTCCGAGATGGCGTATTCAATTCGAGACCTCGTCTCTGGGCATATATCGACGAGTCCGTTAGGACTCGTCGATATGTGACCCAGAGACAATGTCGAAACTTCAAAGCACCATGTCGGAAACCCATATGCTGGTAATAAGCAATCTATCTTACAATATCTCACCTCCTACAAGTATCTGGGAATTTTATTGGTTCAAAGACGTCACATGCAGACTGCATATAAAACCTTAATCCACAGCTACGTCATTTTTCCTTTGTTCTGTTGATGTTTTATCGTACAAATATATCGGCATAATGTACTGTAAAAGGTGATAAGCCCAGATATTTGTATCGTTTCAGATATTTGGAAGGTACAAATATCTGGACAAAAGACCATTGTTTGTTGAGTTAAGTGAGATTGATTAACACAGAAAGACAATGTCGCGAGTGTTGCAAACATTGAAGAGAGGAAACTCTTCCAGTCCTGTTTATATCGCTTTATCGTTAATTTTCACACATTCAGAAAATATTTGATTCGCTCGGTTATGGGAGTGTGCGTGTGGTGGGGTGGGGGGGGGGAGTGATTGTTTACAACAGGTGTGTAAGAAGCATTGTGCACTCGGAGGAACGGCCATAGAAGGAAACTAGCACACTGATATTTGTTATTGGTGGCCTACGAACCTCCGCGTCTGATATGGTGCCCAAAGCTATTTTTGGAACTAAAACATTCTACTCTGAGAAAGAAAACGCATTGTTTGCTACTTTTCTGACCAATTCACCAAACAGGTGAAGATTGTTTCGTCCCGGTGAAGAAACATGTTAACTCTTTACCCAACTTAACGCCAAACACCACACAGCGCTATCTATATCCATTTCATCTTCATAAAACTGTTATTATGTTTTGAATTGTTGTCTTAGAAATATAGATTATGGTCCATCATTCGAACGACCTTATTGAGCTCGTTCCAATGAGGGGCAATAAGTTATGTTTTTAAGACAAAATTTGAGAATTAGTTTAAACATCTTCTAACCGCGTTGGGTAAAGGGTTAATTATTTTGTGAATTGTTTGCACTTTTTAGATAAATCATACGAGGTATCTTTGATCATACTTTAGGAGTAAACAGCATGTGTACCCCATTTCTTCCACTACCCAAGAGCATTGTAAGCCCGCCCCCTCCCACCCCTTCCACTCACAACCCTTAAATATTATTTTGGCATGGTATCTCTCTCTCTCTCTCTCTCGTTCCCTCTGTCTCTGTGTGTGTCTCTCTCTCTTTTGTCGATCGTTTTGTCGTTTGGCAATTGTTGAACTTGTATTTGCGAAAGTGTTAAATCGTCTATTTCATCGGTATGCCAAATTGTTTTGTTTTCAGCATCTTCTGCTGCCTGACTCAATAAAAAATCTTCCCCGTCATCACCATTCCACATGATTCCACTCTTCAGATATCGAATATTTGTTAAAAATATGGGTTTAGAAATAGATACTTTAAAATTTGTGTGTACACAGTCGTTAACTCGCGAATATTATTAAATTTGCAATTGGGATATCACATTGCTCACACAATCACTCGCACGGATGACGATGTGATGCGTTTTCAGTTTATATCAATCGTACTGTCACACTTACACTTAACATATCTATTGTATATTCAGTGGACGTTTCAGATAAGTAACAATGAGATATATCCATTTAATTTTGGAGGTCGATAAGTAATTGTAAAACGCATTTTGACCATATTTTCACTTAAAATAAATTAAGCCAATTTTTTTTTTTGACATTCCTTAATAGGAAAGGGCCGTGGATTAAAATAGATATACCACACGTTTTGTGATGTATGGCGAGATAATTGTACAGTTTGCAGGAGTCCTGTGCTATTGGACTCGGCCTACGGCCTCGTCCAATACCACAGGACACCTGCAAACTGTACAATTATCTCGCCATACATCACAAAAAGTGTGGTATATCTATTACATATACTGCCTGTCAACATCAATATACGCTGACAGTTATGGGTAATCTCCCCTTTGTTCATTGATTATTCAAAATGGCGGCAGCCGATAAACCGCTTCAATTTAAAAGACTGAGTGTTGGAAGCCCATATTTGGTCTGAAGTGCAGGTTAGGCAACTTAAAAGGCTTCATATTCTGTGGATGTGTGTCATGTTACCTTCGAAATGAAACTGTTTGGTATGTATGAATTTGCCTTATTACAATTTATGGGAGAGTGCACTCTCCCATAAATTGTAACAAGGCAAAGACACGTGAACACATTGTGAGAATTCTCTCATTTAATTTTGATCGCTGTTGTTATTAGTTCTGTGCATCGATGCAGCAGTCGGTAAGATATATTCGTTACACAGTTTGTTGGTGGCCTAATATGGCATATATGGTGTCAGTTAATTCCACATTGGACTCGAGCTTGCTCGAGTCCAATGTGGAATTAACTGACACCATATATGCCATATTAGGCCACCAACGTAACTAATAATATTCCCCCTATCTTGACCTGTTCGCACATATTTTGACAATCATTTGGCGTCTCTGTAATGGATTGTTTTATGATTGAAGATCATGACGTCTTCAGCTGTGGATGACGTAATCCCTATTCAGTGTTGCACTTGTAGTATAACAGCAGAAGTTTATAGTAGTAGTGTTCCAGCTATGTTTTCTTTGTTTTAATTTTTTTCAGATTTAATTCAAGGTTAGCCTAAATAAAAAATATCATCCTGGCAAAAAGCCTAATTTATTTCACTGAATTGATGATTTATTTATCGAATTACCGTTATCAAAAACGGTGGCCTCAACTTGTGTAATCAATTTGCGACGAATGCAGGTAAAAGTACAGATTTGTATTTCACTTGCATTTGGGAAAGTACGTTCTTGTTGTAAGATGAAACTTAATATCAATGTCTCTCCTTGGCCCATCGGCGAGTGCGGGTGGAGTGACCTCCACAGAGACAACATCGTAGCCTCACTCTATTCGAATTCTGCGACGGTACACTATGACAGCATCAACCTGACAATTGGTGCTGTTTAGGGGGAGTTCGGACATGTCGAGAACTTTCGAATCGATCCGGGAAACTCATACACGAGAAACTAGCGCACTTATCTTCTAGGCCGTCACTCTCTGAATGAACACTCGTAACACTTCACATATTGGGTCAATACGTTTATGTTTCAGGCTTTGTGATGTTTTATTTTTTCTCCGCATCAAAAACATGGTTTATTCCCGTTTCTCCCACTTTCTGAATTTAACATCTGCTGATGATTGCTCCTTCCGGTTTTCCCATTTTGCTTAACAATTTGGACACTTGTCACCTTTGACAATGGTATTTTCGTTTTATGATTTACGCATCGTGATTAAATTATATAGCATTAGTATAGATATGTAGAATATACCCATAGTAGCTTGGTGTACCAAATGTTCACCACTCGTGGTAAAGTGGTGTTAACCGCGAGCCTTTGGCGCGCGGTTAACATCACTTCACCACTCGTGGTGAACATTTGGGACATCAAGCTACTTTGGGTATATTTTATTCATACCATGATCGTCAGATTAATAAGAGTTTGAATGTTAATAATACAATATTCACATGTGCGAATCTGTTTTTGTTTACATGAGCACCGGTGGGTGGTACTTCCGGTGTCAGTTTTATCGCCAAAACGAAATGGAAAAAGAAACACGCAAAGCACGGGGCCTTTTTCATTTTCATAACATAATAACGTACTATTTTGAGTTATGGGAGCTTTATTAACATGAGACAACGCATGTTAGTTAATTTTTGGTATCTTATGAGGTAAACTCATTTAAAAACGTACTTAATAATTGTGGGTTTCATTTCACTCATCGCGAGGCGACGAGTGATAAATTTAGACAAGTTTGCATTCAAGTCGAGGTCACCAAAGTTCAACTTGAATGTAGTTCCGCTGTAGGTGTAAATTTTATCTATTAAAATCCCATTGCTGACGTGTTCACCACGGTTGTTGTGTAAAGCTACAATTTATGTCATAGGCTTTTTATATGTAGTAGAATGGGCAAGCATTGTTTGCATTTTAGAATATAAATGTTAATAAACATGCACACTTTATCAAACTTCAGGGACTGTCTTTTTAATTTTAACGTGATTATCATGTGGCTATCTTATACATAATGTGACACTAACAGCCATACAGAACTGCTCCCAAACCACCGTTTCTTCAGATTCATCTTTGGCAGATATCAATGCTCCAGGGAAAGGATGCAGGAGAAAATATTGACTGCATTATATCTATATTTCGTCCTTTGAGTGCAACAAGGTGCCATCTGCAATGCAACCTAGATGCACGCAAGGGACGATTTGTAACTAAGCAGTGATATTTTCTGTATATACACTTGGAACTTAATTAAGCACCCCCTGTTTTTTTCGCAGTGGTTTTAACAGAAACTGTCATTACTTTCATGCTATCTTTAAGATGGCCAAAAGTACTTGTTTACAGAAAGAATGGTCTATTGATAAAGGAAAGACAACACAATGATGAAAATATGCAGTATTTTACTGGCGCTAATTTCACATATCTGTCACTAATGTTTTTGATGGAAATATGTTCTCTCGACAAGTATGGTGCTGGAACAATGCCCGCTAATTACTGACAAAGACAAAAAATGTAACTTGTGATATCCTGATCGCGTTTACAATCATGAGAGAGGCATTCCCTGATCATTACTGATACACCACCATAAGGAACATTAGGTCTGATGTTTTTGGGCAAGTAAGAAGTATTTCTCTGCCTCCACCCTCTCATGCGACCATCTGTGACTTGAAGCAAGAACCTACGACCAATAGACTCTTCCCCATGTCCTGAGATTCCAATGTTGTCTTGTCGTACACTCATCGGACCGAGCTGGACGCTTGATGACCCTTCTGGACCTCATACCCAGTGCTTTGAGACGGATTCGGATAGTTCTGTTGCACAAACGTCTGTTGGGGAGCCAAAGGCGTTTCAAAACCACATTTAAAGCAAAGGGTTCACGCCTAATGAGGCGTGCCGGACTCCGATCTTCCCGAGGAAAGGTCTTTCTGGGCTGTCCATGCCTTGGTCGGTCCTTAACATGGTTGGTTTGTTGATTTTTTCGGGCAAACCTGCTGATGACAGAACGAATGTAGCCAAGTTGCCTTCCAATAGCTTTGAATGACATTCCTGTTGCATGCATGCCAACTATTTGCCATCTTAGTGCCTCTGACAGTCTCCTCTTTGCCACTCAACATTTATTGATAAAAGAGGTGACACATGTTCTTGTTTTATACCCAGATATTGCATGCGGATTATAGTGTTTGTAACTTTCGTGGGTAGCATGCTTCACGCGGACGAGGGGAAGTGTTTGGGTACGCTATCAGCCAGAAAAATCATGTTTCACTAGATAAAATGTACTGCAAGACATAGCAATCATTAAAACAAAAAAATCAGTAACAACAACTTCACTGCCATATTCATATGGGAGAGTGAATATAGGCACTCTCCCATAAATTATAACAAGGCAAAAATTGAATGAGGGATTGCCTGGGAATCAAAATACTGTTTTTACCCTTATTCTTGACAAGTCTTCAACATTTTCAAATGAGGTCGTTTGATTACAGATTTGCCACTATCAAATATTTAAAAACACGTATTCTCTCTTAAACTGCACATGAAAAGTCGAGCTGAAGTTCGAATACTAAGAAATAACAAAACTGTAACGGATTTGTTTGCGTAAACTAACAATTGATCCACATCCCCTTTTCATTCACCGCTTTTAATTAATATTAAAAATCGATAAATAAATTATTGGATACGTGCCCGCCTGGGCAGAAAAGCTCCAGATCTTATTAGTTGAAAGCACACGATATTTAATCATTTAACTGGTGGGATACAAATTAAATCCTACCTGCAGGCTCGTGTAAACCACACTTGAATCCACGATTCAAATGTATTTATTTTTTTATATATTTCGTCACTGGGGTTCACTGGCACTTTAGACAGCCAGGGTCATCTCTTGTGTCGAACAGTTTTATGAGTGGAAGAGCCGGATTACCAGGAGACAACAACCGAGCAGTCGCGAGTAATGTCAGTCTCCTCACCTACCAACTCCGCACAGACAGGGTTATCATTGCTTGAAGGCAAGCGCACCATTGACGTACAGGAGCTAAATTTCCTGTAAATATCTTCCTAAGACGAAAATTGTCTGCCATGACCTCTTAACTCTTTTGGTGCGGAATAATCTGAGAAACAGAATTCTTAGCGCCTAATATTCATCAGGAATTTTACAAAAAGTATAGGTTGTCAGACTAAAGCGTTATTATTTTAAAAGATGTTCTAATGATCTCATTGACAGTTTTTCAAATGATTTTCTGTATATATTTAAATGGCACCTTTATACTTTCAATGGACGATATCGTTGTTCATGGATAGGACAAAAATGGGGCATGGAACATAGGAATACGTATGTTTGTTCAACCCGTTACCCAACGAATCGGCCGTAATATGCAACTGCAGCAGTTGAAAAAATATTATTTTTCAAACAATTTCAACAAATCCATATCATGTGACCCCTCGTTGGAACGAGCTCGTCGAGCTCGTTCCAACGAAGGGTCACATGATATGGCTTTGTTGAAATTTTTTGAAGAATTTGAAAAAATGATATTTAAAATAATAAATTTTGATATCGTCTGCGTTGGGTAAAGGGTTAAAAACACTTGGAAATGGACACACACAGTTGGCTAAAATGACTACTGCAGTACCTTTCCGCGGCCTGCCGGCTGTCGACTTTAGTCACCTGTCGCGCCAAACGAGTTCAAGGCTCAAGTGCCCCACAAGTGAAGGGATGACTATAGAAAAATGTCCAGATGAATGTGAAAGTGAGAGAACATGAATGTGTTTTAGGGATTTCAAGCACAAATGCATCTAGGATTGATATTTCTCGGGACAAATGGGACAAGGACCCCCCCCCCCTCCCCGGGCTACGCCACTGGGTCCTATCCCTATACTGTTTACATGAACTCGAATTTCAACACCTTTTAATCCTTTAACCCAAGCACACAATATCAAATTTTATTATTATAAATGTCATTTTTTCAAAGTTTTCCAAAAAAAAATTGACAAAACCATATCATGTGATCCCTCAATGGAACGGGCTCGACGAGCTCCTTCCAATGAGGGGGTCACATGATCTGGTTTTGTTGAAACTTGTTTAAAAATAATATATATTTTTTTCAACAGCTGAATTTGTATAATACGCGGATGGATGCGGCCGATACGTTAATTTAAACAATATTTATTGAAGAAAAAATATATACAAGTTCGTAGAACATGTAAACAAAGGTACATATAATTCTAATACAGAGCACGTGTTTGTATAGAGGAGTTAGCCATTTATTTTTGCAAGGGATTCGACAGAAAGCTTTATGCTTATTTGAGTCGTCTCACTTGTTTCTTCACAAGTTTTGATGAAGGTGGACAGTTATCTGACACCGATTGTTTAAATCAATTAAAAGGAAGGAAGAAAAGAAGAGAAAAAGAAAAACAAAGATAAAAAAGCAGTCAAGACACGTTCTTTGTGGGGAAAATGGGGGGGGGGGGGGGGGGGTGACCGATTGAAAGTAGTCGAGTCTATACCAGTTCAAGCACTCGCACAGTAGAACAAGCTATCAGCTAGGATTGAATTCGGCATTTAGTACACAGATACATTTGTATGCGTCAGGTGAAGGTTTAAGCATAACTCCGGTGGAATATCTAATCCCCAGTGTTGTTCGTAGTCATACTTCAGCTCCCTACTGATTAGCAGTTCTTCGTTGTATGCATACGTTGTGTTATTGTTTTAAGATGTTCTGGTGGTTATTTTTCGCAGCCTTGGTTTTGGAGCTGCTGCAAGGACACTCCTGGGCCCAGGACCATAAATCGTTTACAGTTGTATTTTCGAGAATTGTATTTTCTAGTAGGGCCTTCAAATGGGTTGAAATGGACCATTAGCATTTGCAAAGATGTTGCAATTTGCCATCTGGCAAACTGCCATATCTTTGAAAATGCTTAAGATTAATTTTCTTACATTAAGAAGTAGAAAATACAATTCTAGAAAATACATTTGAAAAAGTTTTATAGCATTGGTCCCTGGAAGCCAACCAATCAAACATTTGTTTCAATAAATTGATTTGAGAATACCTACATGTCTTGTAGTGTAACACAAATCCGCAGCACGTATTAGGTTCCTTGAAATAAAATATTTTCTTTGTTAAAATAATATTTATTTTTCTTACGAGTTATTGGAATCAGCCAACGAACAGGTTTTGGTGGGGGCAGAATCTATTCAGCGTAACACGTAGTGTCAACAATAGTCATCGCACTGTGAAATTATTTTTTTTTATTCACAGGATTATTTTTGTACCGTTTGTTTTTTTTCATATTCTTCCAACAAAATACTCTCCATCAATTTACAAGGAAATGGTTCTATAAACCAAAGCTCAATACCTAGTGACAAATACTGCAATAAATTTCAAATGGACCGTTGTAACTGAACGAGTTTAACGAACCCCCCCCCCCCCCCCCCCCCCCCCCCCCCCCGTTTGGCAAAATAGTTATTGATTCGATAAATTAGATTGGCTAGCAGCTTGGCAAAGAGCTGTGGAAAAGTATTAGTTCCACATGCAATTCAGTTATAAATTCGTAATTACAAATTAAAAATCGAGAAATCACGTTGTTTGCTGGAAAAAAAACCGTACGTGTAAGTGTGATTAAACATTTTGTCGGTGAGCGTTATCCCCCATTGCTATCTGCAGTATAATATCTAAGATTTGAGCCTTGGGCCTTTGAGCTATGTTTGTTTATTGGAGTTTAACAACACTTTCAACGCCGAAGAGAACCACCGAGAAGCGGACAGCAACTGCCAGACTCTCCAATTTACTAACCCCACACAGACTGAGTCAGTGGTGGTTGAAAGAAAGTGCACATCGACGTGCAGTATGCCTTTGTTCACAAATCCACCACGCTCTCACTTGGGCAGTCGGGATTAAGTGTATTATCCATGGACACAACATTTACTGCTGGTCTTGATCGAACTGTCGACTTTTCAGTTTAAAGTCCAATGCCCTAACCACTGTGCCACCGCTCCCCTGAGCCTGGTTGCAAAAAAAAAAAAAAAAAAAAAATATTTACTGAATTGGGACCAGCAAGCAAACAAAAACACAAAATCACTAATATAATTTTGACGTAACAAATCGTTACGCAAAAATAATTATTCAGTCATAATACTTTTCACTTCGGGCATTGGACTCTGTATAGTTTCCGTTGTTTTAAAGCAAGGCAAGGCAAGATAGAGGTACTACACTGGGGTGGAATTCCAGTCTTCGAAGAAAATTGTTTATCACTGCTTTACCACATCGGACGGAACGGTCCCGTTACTGCCTTTTCATGACAGTACTGTGATTACAAATGCAGAAAGAGAATTCCGAACGGATCGCGACTAGGTCGCGATCGGGTCGAAATTCTCTATCCGCTTTCCTCCCCACAACACTGAATATTCTCATCTGACGAAAAAGAGAGGTGGAAATATAAGATGCCCACTGCTTATATGATGTCCACAACATGACGTACATGACCTTTTCTGGGAAGTTAACTACACTTTTGACAGCCAGGATGACCTCGTGTTGGACAGTGTTACGGGTGGAGGAAGCTGGAGTACCCGGAGAGAACCACCGAGCAACGGCGTGCAACTGTCAGACTCCCGAACGTACTAACTCTGTACAAGCAGGGTTGGTATTAACTGAAGACAACTGCACCATCGACGTGTAGTGCGCCCCAGTACACAGCGCCACCGTCCCCCAACGTGTGCAATCGGGATTAAATGCTCTGCCCAAGGACACAGCGCGTTTTCCATCGAGCAACGGCGTGCAACTGTCAGACTCCCCAACGTACACAGCGCCACCGTGCCCCCTCGCGGTCAATCGGGATTAAGTGCCTTGCTCAAATGACACAACACACTGAACGCAGTACCCCTGGTGGGGTAAATATTTCGGTTTGACGTTCAATGCCATAACCATTAAGCCACCGTGTTCCCACTTACCAGACCTGGAAATGCATTCAAATACAGGAAAAATGAAAGAAATAATTTAAAATGGGTGATTTAATGAAAAGAATCCATTTTAAAATTCTTTGTGGTTTAAGTTTGCTTTTCTATGAGGATGTTTGCAAATATATCATTTAGAATACAACATAAAGCCACAAATGCAGAAAGTGACATTAAACACCAGAAAATACGCACATCACATAAAAATCATAAAAACACCTTTCCTTACCGTATCGAACCCGCGAAATGATGTTTGACCTGCAAAACGCCTTTAAACGTACGAAAAAATGATTAAAAATCGATAAGATGTATCCAAACTATGATTTGAGCCACCCCAAAATGTTTTCAAATTTTATTGAAAAATTGTTGGTTTCATGGATGTTTATTACAGTACTGGATAAGTTTATTTCACTACTGGTTATTACACTACTGGTTGATTATTACACTACTGGTAAATTTTTATTACACTACTGGTTAATATTACACTACTGGTTGATTATTGCACCACTGGTTGTTACATATGTCAACTAAAGATGTGAGAAAATACCTTTACATATAGCAAAAAACTACTAATTACAGAATCGAAGATTACTCATCATGCCACAGCTGCTTGTTCAAGGGGAAGCATGAGGCCAATGCAATGATTTAATACATAACAAAGCTTTTGCTTCATTTTTTAAATGTTTAATTATCATTTTTCTTAAAACTAACTTCCATTGTTCATTATTGTCTATTTGTGAGGACCATATCGCTATCGAGAATTCCCTCGATTGTTTCTTTTAGACATCCAAAGCAATATCAAAATAAGTGAAGATTACGAGAAGCGACGACTGAGGTCGAAAAACAATTTGAGTCCTGCGTGTGGACCTGCAATGATCAGATCTCTTGACATGGGGCTGAGGCTGTACCAGATAACGATGATGGCGAGTAAGGGGGTGGTGTTTAACACGAGCTTGCACGGTCTCAGGCCACAGTCTAATTCTGTTCGGAATTCGATGCTGTTATGGATTGTTTGTTACCCACGTGTTGTGGTAAGTTGAGTCTAAATTGATGTAAAGTGATGCGCCTTTCCGTACAAAGATATACATGCATTCTTTCCTTCCGCAGTTATAGATCTTCCAATCAATAAGCAGGCCTCGACAGTTCAGGCGAACGATCGTTCCGTCCCCCTTAACATGAACAGACTATCGGTTAACCAAAACGATCCAATGGTTAACCAACTTTTTAACGATCCGCATATTAGATGCCTCAACAAAAAGTAGTACACATACAAATATTAAATTTGTGCTTATTATTCAGCTGTAAGCATAGTCCAAACATGGCCTGAAAGTCCATAATATAATTTTTTGGTTTGGTACGTCCTTACAAGGACGTTCCAAACCAAAAAATTATATTACAGACTTTCAAGCCATGTTTGGACTACTCTAAGCATAGTACGAAACATGTTGTTACAGTTTATGCAAATTGAAATGCACTGCGGTCTGATGTATGATGGGGCCACATATTGCTTATAAGCAATGCTGCCAACAGAAGAGGCACAACTCTATATTTCTAGTGATTGCGTATTTCTGTTTCGTTGATATATTTATCGTCGGAAGTCATCACAGTCATTTTGCCAACAGAAGGGGCATAACTCTACAATCCCCTCCCAAACCCTCCCACAAGCGCAGGCCGACAGCTTTCGGGATATGCCTGTGGCATATCGTGTTTGGATTTTTGGTTAACCAACAGATTACTGAAACAAATTTACATAATATTCACAATAGGTTAATGAACAACTAAATGGGTAACCTGTCAATGGGTTAATCAAAAATATGGATTTGTCATGGCCTGAATAAGTATTTAATTCTCCCCGAAAGAATCAAGCTATTAAGATAATTTATGGAACTATTTGGCGTAATAATAATACTACGACTGTAGCGAGTTTTCATTTCTGATTGTTATGGCAGCAAAATGTCGATCAAATCGAGACTCGATTGAACCACATTTCTCGCTTTGATTCACAGAAAATGATTATTTATGAAAATTTTCAAATTCATTCGTTCGGAATATATCAGTTGGTCGGAAAAGCTAACTGTAGGTTCGCTTTTCCATCCAATTGAAATATTTCAGATGAGTGAAACTAAACTTAGGCAATGCCCAGCTTGAGGGCTTGACCGTCCCCAGACCTTAACAGCGTCGGCTTCCTCACAGAATTAAATTGGTGGCTTGCGAGTTTGACAGGCTTGGTCTTTCATCATTCCATCGTATAGCGTCAACAAGTAATTCATGAAAAGTGGTACACTTTTGGTTCGAGGTAATGACGGCGGGTGTGCGTGGATGGATCCCGACAGGAAATAAATTAGCAAGAGGATATTTCAGTACAAAACACTTCCGTATTCAAAAACCTAAATCACTTGACCAACACTCCACGTTAAATCTTGGGTTACATTATCCGACATGACCCAGATTGTCGACAGTGTAGTTAAACCCCATTAATCAAACAAACATAAAATTGTATATATTTACTCTTCATATGGGTAGGGGTGATCCTTAGAAAATTTTCAGTTGTATATATTCGATCGTTTTTTAAACGGTGTGTGTTGATACAGGGGGTTAGGTGTTGGGTACCTCATTACCAGGCTATATTGCTGAAGGTACAGCAGTTGTCAGCGGAGTATCAGAAACCAACATATTGAATTTTTGAAACCATTATTTCTTCCATGAAAATATACATATATACATATATATATATATATATTCATTGCTTCCATGTCCGACTGGACAAAAGCTGAGCCCGTCGCCCGGGAAACATTCTGGATCAAACAGCTTCGGACGTGTAGACCTCTCGGTCTGAACAGAACTTCAAATTCAAACTATTCTTGAGCAGGGACGAATCATCCTCTCGGTTTCCACGCGATCCACTTTGTTTCTACGCGGTCTAGACACTCAACAAAGATACGTAACTGCCAATCAAGGATCGCAGTACTAATTCCGTAAATTTCAAGCAACTGCACTCAGCGGCCTGGACGCATTTTATTTTTGTCCGCCGCTACATTTTTCATCATCGTCTATGTCTTTTTAGCCTATTTACACATTTTTCGCCATTAATCCTACCGCGAAATATTTTCACTTTTAATTTCTGGCGATCATCTAAAAATCTAAATATTTTAGGTAGCGTCGGAACCCACTAGCAATGGTCTTGTAGATGCAAGATATACTAAGTCGCTTCCCTGCATCAGTAACAGTGAATAACAGGTCTTTAGCGGCACTATCCCATAGTGGGGACAGACCCAAAACATCCTCGCGTCGCTTCGCACCAGCTAGAAAAACACCAAACTCTAAAATTTCCTCTTATCGGGATACTTGGTGCATTTTAAGGCGACGGACTGCAAAACATTTTTTTTAAAAATCATCCAGTTATCATACTTTCATGTAATACATGGAAGTATCTTGACATTTCTATAATTCCAGATCCTTTTAATTTTCGAAGGGTATACTAAAATCAGGTTTTACTGGGAGTTACGACTTTCTCGAATACTTTTTAGAATTTGTCTAACAGTATTTTGGTTTTACCTTTTGCTTTCTACTTTTACCCTGGTTTCTTTTCTTTTCGTGTTGTATTACACACCCGTTCAGTCAGAACTTGGCTTACGAGAACGTTTATCGCCAAATTGTATTTCTTTCGTCGTCTGTGTGCATGTTTTCTTGTTGTGTCTGTACCCTGAAGGTCTTCATCAGATCGAAAGCTGGGTGAAAATTGTTTTTTTTTCCTGTACTGTTCGAGCTTTATTTAGACGAATTTCTTTCTTTTTAGGCTCTTGCATCTCTCGGGAGCGCGGTGGCTCAATGGCAGACTGTTGGACTTCTGTGCTAGAGGTCCCGAGTTCGATCCCCGTCCGGGACGACCCGCGTTGTGTCCTTGGGCAAGGCACTTTATCCCGGATGCCTACATGGAGGCACGATGACGCCGTGTACTAAGGCGTACTGCACGTTGATGGTGCACATGTCTTCAACAGCTGTAACCCTGCTTGAGCGGAACAGAGTTAGAATGTTGAGGACCTGACAGTTGCTCGTCGGTGCTCGGTGGTTCTCTCCGGGTACTGCGGCTTCCTCCACACGTAAAACTGTCACGGTGACGATTAGCCATTTTGTATAAGTATGTGACGATAAACCCCAATAAATAAATAAACAAATATTCTTCCATCTCTCAGATCCAGCACACTTGGAACTATTTGTTTTATCAGAATATAGACCTTTTTATACATATGTAAATATATGTACCTACATACATACAGGCCTGAAAATAAGCGGCCTGACATTTGCAGAATGAGGTCCCCAGAGGGCGAATTTGATGATGCTATCCCATACAGTGGGCCAATTTATCCTCTGGGTACCTCTTACTGTTTAGTTTTGAGACCCTGATTCAGATTGAGGTTCACAGATGTTAAATGTAGTGAAGCTACCCTGCTGTGCAGGGCAGCATCACTAAATTCGCCCTCTGGGGACCTCATTTTGCGGATGACAGTCTGCTTATTTTCTGGCTTGCATACATACACGCAGAGATAATAAAAGCTCCCGATATTGGGGTAGAATTATTACAAAATTCTATGTATAATTCTCTTTTCCTGGTATTGGTAATGAGCTGGTATCACAAATAATAAAAAAACTCGCGTTTTACATAAACTTGAAGGTTCATAGAACATCGACGAAATGAGGTGAATAGTAAAGAATTTTTTGTTTTATGGAGTCCAACATTATCGGAATATTGCTCTCTGTGAGTGCCTACTGATGCTCCCGAGGTAGTTTATCACTACATATATTATAGGATGGTGAAGTTTATAAGAAGTCTCCAAACACTTCCACACATTTCCTTTATGGTAATACAGTCACTTATTTATATTCATTGTCTATCATTTTATAATAATAAGTGGAATTGAGACGCCATTTATAATCCCATGATTCTAAAACGTGTGTATTGAAGTTACGCAGAACACTGTCTAGAATGAGCAAACACGAACTCACTTCATATCGTTTGTCAGTTTTGTTTTAACCCTTTGATACTTTTGTACGTCTTTTGACTACGAAAGGGGGCCCGGTGGCTCAGTAGGTAGAGGTGCAGACTGCAAGCCGGAAGGTCCTCGGTTCGAATCCCACTTGCGGCAACCGCGGTGTGTCCTTGGGCAAGACACTTCACCCCATTGCCCACGTGGGGGCACGGTGGCGTTGTGTACTAAGGCGTACTGCACGTCGATGGTGCACTTGTCTTCAACCAATGCTAACCTTGTGTGGAGTTAGTATGTTGGGGAGCTGACAGTTGCTCGGCGGTTCTCTCCGGGTACTCCGGCTTCCTCCACCCGTAAAACTGTCACGGTCATGATTAGCCATTGTGCTTACATATGTGACCTTAAACACCAATAAATATATAATATATATGACGTACGAAATCAAACAGCGCGCTGATACCTTGTGGTCATTTGTTTTGTTATTATTTTTCAATTTTTTTAAAGTTTTAACCTCAATTCCTATTTTCACTCCAGTTGTGCTAAGTGACAACAGTTGAGCCAAATGTTATCGCAGCTTAAAATACTAATATAATCCTTCTAAGACTTCTTAACTGGTTGACTGCTAGAAGCCACTATCAGGACTTTTGAAAATGAGGATCACGAGAGGAAAAGCCAACACTTTCCTATTCAGTCAAGCACAAATAATGTTTATTTAAATGTGTTTTATTACAAAATATTGGAGAGTGCCTATAGGCACTCTCCAATAATTTGTAGTAAAACAAGTTTTGAATAACAAATTCAGACCACCAAAAATAATGCAGCCCTCAACCAGATAATCACAAATGTGAAATATATCTTGTTATTTGTATTTCTCGACGTTTGACGTCGCATTTTGAAAAAACGTTGAAGAAACTGAATTCCCAGTGACGTTTGAACGTCAGGATAATTAAAGTAGCAAAGGGTTAACCATTTATCTAACCAACTGCATGACCGGAAGCGAGGTGGCTCAGTGGTTACGGAATTTGACTTCAAACCGAAAGGTTCAGGGTTCGATCCCCACCAGGGGTAACTGTGTTGTGTTCATGGACAAGGAACTTCATCCCCATTGCCCGCGTGGGGGCACGGTGGCGCTGTGTACTAAGGAGTACAGCACAACGATGGTGCACTTGTCATCAAGCGATGTTAACGCTGTTTGTGTGGAGTTGGAGAGGCTGGCAGTTGGTCGCCGTTGCTCAGTGACTCTCTCCAGGTACTCTGGCTTCCTCCAGCCGTAATACTGAGGTGACTCTGGATGTCGAAAGTGTTGTTAAGTCCCAATAAATAAATAAATAATAACCAACTGACCCACCCGTTGGACCCTGATGGTATGTTCTATGCCAGTTCTATACCAGATCAGAACCATCAACTGGTAGAGTTTACACAACTGGTTAATATTACACTACTGGTTGATTATTACACTACTGAGTAGTATAGCAGGAGGTTTTCGACCCTTATTACCCGGAGCTTTGCCGGTGCAGCTAGTGTTAAATTCCCATAGGAACCGGAGCCATTGCCGGTGCCACTTTTGCCGGTGCAAAACGTTGGCCCTATCCAACTGCGGTAAACAGGCTCTGTTCATTGGTAAAATAGGACCCAATCACCAATGCATGGGAGGTGCAAACACCCTATAAAATGGGCAACCTGGCTTATTAACGCTCACCCCTGGTCTTGAGTTGATACTAATGTTGTGGTCATGATTAGCCATTGTGCAAAAATATGTGACCTGAAACACCAATAAATAAATAAATAAATCTGTTAATATATGATTCCGGCAGAATTTAAACAGCGATAATCTCGGTGTAACATATACAGTACGTGGAGAGTGGATTGTAAGTAAATCACCCGCGGAGTGGAATTATCACCCAAGCTATAACTTTCAAATTTTGTACATATCGACAAAAAAAACACAAGCCATGTTTCAGCCAATGACCTCCGGGTTTAACCCGGAGGACCATTGGCTGAAACATTGCTGGTGCTGGTTTTGCTTTGCAACAAATTTGCAATTATTCATCGGGTGGAATCTCCACTCTGCGGGTGATTTAGTGATAATATACTCTCCACGTACTGTAGGGCCTGTGACACCAGCCACTAGTTTCTCTAAATGCCTAGGCACTTTGATGCTCATTTCTCATAGCCGAGGCTATAAAAGTATCAAAGTCTTGACTAGGCATTTCACAGAAACTACATGCAAACGAGAACAATTATATTTTAAAAGAACTTACCCAAAAACATCGTATTCTCTGTGGCGACTCCACAGAGAATACGATGTATCGGGGTAGTCAGGTCGCCCCATTTTATCAAAATTTTCCGGTCACAAAGGGAAGATAATTCAACACGTGGAACTCCAATTTTGGGGGAGGTCTGTTTGCACCTGTTGCCCATCTCCTGACTACGCGCCGGGGGGTCGGAATTCTCTGTCCGTGTTTGTGATCACAACAGTGTATGTTTTAATTTTTAATTTTAATTTTCCGAAATTTGATATGCTTCACGTGCCAAACTCAATAAACATGTCTCCACCAACGGGCTTTAAGCATGTTATTAAAATCGATCAGCTGGCCTATTTGCCCAATAGATAGTTTTGATTTATTTCAATTAGTAATCCTTTACCCAGCACAGGCATATTTCGTGAATAACAAATTATTTATATCCCTCACCCCTCCCCTGTCCCTACCGCCTCCCCCATAAAAACATAGCTTTGGTCGCTTCGTTTGACTCATTGGATTCGTTCAAACGAAGAACCATGGGCTTTAATTTTGAAGAAAAAATCTAAAAAAAATAATAAAATTCCAATGAGCGGCCATAACCTGTGTTTTTTAAGAAAAAGTAAAATTGTTAAGTTATTCAAGAACATGTTTAGCCAGTGTCCCTAATCGTGTTAGGCCTTGTTTTGTTTATTTATTGATGTACCGACCCGTCGGCCAGTTTTACGAGTGGGGGAAGTCAGAGAGAACCATCGAGCACCGACGAGTAACTGTCAGGCTTTGCAGAATAATAGCACCATATAAGATAAAGAATTAGGCAACTTTCTAAACTGAAATATTTGCCACAACGTGTTGCAACATGTAGTCCAACAGTGTTGGTGCACTTGTCGCAAAACTGAGACATTCAATGTTTTGTAACATCTTGTTCCAATATTGTGTTTCTTTTGAAAGGTTCACATGTATATCCAGTCATGCAGAAATGAAACCTTTACAGTATTTGCGGAGCATTTCGTGTGCAACAGATTGCATCAACATGGTGCCACGACAATCAATTTTTCAGTAAATTCAGTTTAAAAAACTGTCTTGTTTTTTCACGAACAACCTCTGAACACTTCAGGAAGCATTTCTGAATCGATTATCTTAACATTGGTAACCGAGATAAGTGGTTTGTTAAACGCTAAGTAATTGCACTCTAGCTCTTATCGTGCTGATAAAGCATGACTACATTTTCATTGAAATTTTTTCTTCAAAATATTCACCTTCACGAATTCTACGGACACTGGAATAATACAGTGCTGGAAAAAACACGCGAACGATCGCTTCGGTTACGTGTGGTTTACGTCAATTGTAGAATACGCGAACGCAGCGCAGGTTACTATGAAACATTATTTATTTTTTGGTGTTTATGGTCACATATTTCTGCACAATGGCTAATCGTGACCGTGACAGTTTTATGGGTGGAGGAAGCCGGAGTACCCGGAGAGAACCACCGAGCAACGACGAGCAATTATCAGCTCCTCAACATTCTAACTCTGTTCAAGCTCCGCTCAAGCAATGTTACAGCGGTTGAAGACGTGCACCATCGACGTGCAGTAGGCCCTACGCCTTAGTACACGGCGCCATCGTGCCCCCATGTAGGCAACCGGGATAAAGTGCATTGCCAAAGGACACAACGCGGGTCGTCCCGGACGGAGATCGAACTCGGGACCTCTAGCATAGAAGTCCAACAGTCTACAACTGAGCCACCGCGGTCCCTACTATACTATGAAACAACACAGAATAAATTAACTTCATAATCCCGCATGTTTTGCCAGTCAGATATGTTTTGAAACAAACTCAACTCAAAAGTTGCGCATTGGATCCACATATAACCAGAGTGCCATGCCGTTTACATCTTGAAAGGATTTCCGTCAAAATAAATAGCAACAACTAACGCGCGATCTCGCTTTGGCGAGATCGCGCTAGTGGTTGCTGTTATATTTTGGACCAAGTTCTATCAAGACTTATACAACATTACTTGCGTACTGAAAACGGAAAGCGTAAAAGCATTGCCACACTTTTTCCTACAGGTTACCGCTAACAGGTTAAGATGTAACCTCTTTTGTTTACAGGCCTGGTGATAGCTTCGTTGGAGTGGGGAGCGGTGGCGTTTCGGTAACCGGTTCTCGCCAGATCACCGAAGCTAAGCAACGTCGAGCGCGGTTAGTAGTTGGATGGGTGATCATTTCAGCGACTGATTCGCGCTCCCGCGTTGTGTCCTTGTGTAAGGCACTTAACCGCAATTGCCTACACGGATGGAGGGGGTGGGGGGGGGGGGGGGGGGGGGCGATGACGCTGTGTACTAAGGCGTACTGCACGTCGATGGTGCGTATTCTTCAACCAATCTAACACTGCCTGTGCCGCGGTGCAGAGTTCAGAGTTACGGTGTTGGAAAGCTGATAGCTGCTCATCGTTGCTCGGTGGTTCTCTCCGGGTACTCCGGCTTCCTCCTCCCGTAAAACTGTCACCGACATGATTTGACCCTAGCTGTTAAAAATATCGTTAAACCCTAATAAATAAATAAATAAATAAAGAGCTTCGTGGGGTTAGCAGCTGTATAAATTGGAAATTAAGGCAACCCAGAAGGAGGCTACAATCACTGTTTCATGCAACACATATTTCGGGTAACATATGATATATAAGCAAGGAAAGTGTTGGCTTTTGCTCTGTTATCCTCATTTTTTGAAAGCCCTGATAGTGACTTCTTGCACTCAACCAGTTAAGAAGTCTTGACAGCACGATTATAATAGTATTTTAAGCTGCGATAACATTTAGCTCAAAGGTTGTCACTGAACACTATTCGGAAGAAAATAGGAATTGAGGTTAAAACTTTAAAAAATCGAAAAATAATAACAAAACAAATGAGGCGCTGTTTGATTAGTATCAACACGCTGTTGGCTTTCGTACGTCATAAGACGTACAAAAGTATCAAAGGGTTAATAGAAAGTATAGTTACAGTATGGAAGGAGTAGACTATCAATAAATCATGCTAATATCGACAGTTATATTATTTTATCCCATAAATGGCCGTTTATTTGAACAACAAAGGCCTTGGATAAATTTTTGCTTTATTCACCAAGTGGGGTGATAAAAGGTTTAACACTGAAATAATTTATTCCCCTAGTAGCGAAGGACTTGTTGACCTCTGGCCTCTACCACATTTGTCTAGCATAATTAATAGTTCGATTGTTGATTTCTTTAAATCGTTTTGAAATAATTACACAATGCCAGTAAAAAACACCACCCACTGCTCATATGATAAAGTATTTTTGCAAGTTTAGCTCAAGTTTGTAGGGGAATTATTTTACACAGAAATGTATTACTGCGCCTTGTTTATTTTTGCCAATTTTGCTGGTCGATCGAATTGGACCAATGTGCTCCTCACTTATCGCTATGTTTTGTTGCGAATTATATCACGATTTTGCCGCGACTGCCCTGTAGAAGATTTATGGGATAAACAAAATAAAGGTATAGTGTTTTCAAGTAAAAAAATGATTCTACTCGTAGAATTAAGAATGAAACCGACTCGCCAGAGGCTCGTCGGTTTCATTCTTAATCCCACTCGTAGAATATTTTTTTCTTGTTGAAAACGCTATACGTTTATTCTATATTTATCACAACGGGTACACGGCTTGACGCAAACCACTCGTGGACCACTGTAAAGCCCCTGTCACACCTTTGCGATTTTTGTACGAATGTCCAAGAATAGCCACGAATTCAAAGTTTCACGATTGACCACAGAAGCAGCGGGTTTCGTACTTTATTTTATTACACGCCTGTTCTATGAAGTCCCCATCCACAGCAACACTAAGCCGTGCGGAAAATAAAAATCTGTTCCGCATATGTGTGGAACGGAAATCTATTTTATAAAGAAGCGAAATTTCACTGGCATTTTCTAGAAATCGTGTACAGCACTTACAATTTCAATCCCTAGCGATAGCTAAAAGTCGTCCCCTGAGTTCCAATGTGTTCTATGTGCCAGTAGGCACATAGAACACATTGGAACTCAGAGGACGAAAGAGTAACATAGGTTCCCCTCACAAGTTTGGTTGGCGACAAAATGTGTTCTTTTTGGTGATAATTATCAAATGAATTGTTGAGTGTCCTTCTAATAATTGTTTTATAGGCGCGAAGGCGTGTCATAAACACAGAACGACACGCGGGTGTGAATGGGTTAATCGATATGGCACTTGTGCCATCGCGGAAGGATAAAACTCGAGGCCTGTGGCCTCTCGTTCTATCCTTCCGCGCTGGCACGCGTGCCATATCGATTAACCCATTCACACACGTGTGTCGTTCTGTGTATGTAGTTATGTTACAACCATTTTTACTCTTTGAGTGGTAATGTAATGAATTCTGTAACCTTTTTTACATGTTTTGGGTTTGCACACAGCACTTTAGAAACTTAATTGCATTGGAATTCCTATTGCATTAAATTTTCCAATGCATAGAAATTCAAAATGTAATTTATAATGCCCACGAAAGAATACGAAAGAATATTACTTCAAGAAAACTAATTTTTTTGGTTCACGTAGCTTTGATATGCCAAAAAACCCGACCCATGAGTGGTGGGAATTTACCCTTCTGGTACTGTTAATTTTTTTCTCAAGAAAATGGGTTGATAAGAATCTCCATAATCCACTCATCTCACTGCCTAACCCTTCACCTAAGAAATTGACTGCAACTACACACATAAATTCATGAATTTAGCAGGAAAAATATTTTTTAAAAAGTTTTATATTGTACTGCCTTTTTGTGATCAGAGTACTGAAATTCTAGATTATTTCAGCAAGGCACAATTTCTAATTTTAACCCTTTACCTAACGTAACGGCCAAAACCGGCCAGCGTTATTCTCAAAAATCGCCAATTAATTTTCATTATTTTTTCATTTTTTGTCTCAAAAACATAGGTTATGACCCCTCGTTGGAACGAGCTCGTCGAGCTCGTTCCAACGAGTGGTCATAACCTATGTTTTTGAGACAAAAAATGAAAAAAATTAGTTATTCAAGATTTTTTTTTGCAAGTGTCGTCTGCTTTTCATGTTAGGTAAAGGGTTAAATTTGTTTTTCAATCCCGATATATTGAAATGCTGACTATGGCTGCAGTCGAATAATTTTTAATATAACTAATCTGCAAATGAACAATTATTTATTTAATAGCTAAGTATGAAATGCCTGGAGAAAAGACTTCATATGAGTATAAATGCATGGTACAAGGTAGAAGCATATGTTCAAGTCTACAAATACTGTATGAATCAAAATAAGTTATAGCATAGCCGCAGTGAACAAACTAGCCCACTACCATTACACCAATAGCACAAGAACCCGAAATCATTTTCTGGAAAGCTTTCGTGAAAGCTTTCCCGAAAATGATGTCAGGTTCTTGTGTTATTAGTGTAGTTGAAGATGCACACTAGTAGTTTGTAGTGTTTATTCTACAACTTATTTCGACTCGTACTGTAAGTCAAGTGATTTCTGAATTCCACTCGGAGGTCCGCTTGCTGGAATTTTGCTTATGCAAAACAACGCACATGGGCATCAACCACTGTCCAAGCCTGACAGCCAGAAAAAACTTGTGACTCCCCCAAGCAAATCTGCAGTTTAAAGAGCACTGATAAGTTAGTTGTCTGGTGGTCCATAAATTGTAGATTAGCTTGTTGAGTCCCAAACGTTCTATTTAGAGGACAAGTACAAAAATCACCCTGTACAGTACGTGGAGAGTGGATTGTAACTAAATCACCTGCAGAGTGGAGTTATCACTCAAGCTATAACTTTCAAATGTTTTACATATCGACAAAAAACACAAGCCATGTTTCAGCCAATGGACGTCCGGGTTTAACCCGGAGGCCCATTGGCTGAAACTTTGCTGGAGCTGGTTATGCTTTGCAACAAATCTGCAATTATTCATCTGGTGGAATCTCCACTCTATGGGTGATTTAGTGATAATACACTCTCAACGTACTGTATGTTCTGTAATATAATATATATGCATGCACATTTTGGTCATAGATCAGGGGCCGGGGAGAGGGTGGGGTCTCGGGGTAGTAACCCCAGAGCCTAGAACTTGGGGAAACTTGGTTGGCCCAAGAGTCAAGGATTCTTGGTTATACCTGCCCCCCCCCCCCCCCCCACACACACACACACTTCAAACATGACCCGAAAGACTGTATTTTACTTTTTGTTTGTTTGTTACGGCCTTTCAAAGAGCGTACTAAAACAAAAAATTAAACTACGGGCTTTCAGGCCATGTTTGACCGAGTCCCCCTTCCCCAAGGTTCTAACTCCTGTGCCATCAGTTGAGAAGGGGGCTGTATCGTGAATGAAGCTGTGTCCTTGACCAATTGCTGTTATTCTGGACTGCATGATTCTTGAAGTAATAACTTTATTAAATCAACTTGACGTAACCAAGTTATCACTTCAAGAATTGTTCAGTCAAAAGCTATGGCTCTGGGTCATTGGAAACTCATTGATGAACTTGGAAATCTGAAACATGCTGCTAAAAACGTCATTTTGACGGCCAAAAAATAACAGGATTTTTTATCCCAAAAGCCGCCAGAAGACTCCATTTAATAACTGATTTCAAAATTTTGTTGGGGGGAGAACCCCCCCCCCCCCCCCATTTTTTAAAAGAGGAGGGGGCACAGAATTAACCCCGGGGCCCGAATTTCTGTTCTACGTCCCTGTGTGGATCTTCCACTTTGTGTGTGTTTTTGTAATAAGACAGCTGCCACTGTGAGACATGTAAGATTGAGTTGAAGGAGAAAATGGTCAAAAGAAGAATTTATATATTTTTATGTCCGATTCTTGTGTTATTAGGATAGGAAACAATACATCTATAGTTTATACTGGTAATGGTTATTCAACTCATTTTGACTTGTACTGTATATGGACAAAATATTATTAGATACTATTAGCAAACGATTTTCACATTTTAGGGACCACGTCCCCCCCCCCCCCCCCCACAACCTCTTTTAGCTGGAATATCTGTGTGTTATGCTTCAAAATATTTGTATTGATTGGTTGTTTGGATACTCAGGGTTTGAATTTTCATTCACGCAGTCATCGTTGTGTCGTTTGGGTGATCTACCTGCCATTTTGTCGTTCGTCAACAAAAACAAACATGATGTCGAGTCTGCCTTCACTTATGGGAAAGGGTTCATTGCGGTATTCATTTGACGAAAAAATCAATATTATTTTGACCTGTCCGTTAAATGAAGTACTGGAAATATGTTATTTTTTCTATATTTATTAGTATTAAATCGAAAACGCACATTTTCTCGTTTCAAGCGAAACATTTTATTTGTTTCTATCGCATGTATGACAGTCTTGGCAGATAGTCTGATCGAAGTGTTTACCCGAAGCGACCTCTGACCACGCATATCATTAACGTCAAAGATGGCGAATCGGCAATGGGCTCATTGTATGTCGGATTTGAATGATCTGTGATATTGCTAGTAAAACTACAGATAAAAAACAAAACCTCCAACTTTGTCCGCTTTTTCTTCGGGGGATACCGGTGGTGTTGGATCTTGTTTTTGTTGATTCGGTCTTGCTTTTGTTATTTCTACCCATTGGTGTATGTGTATGGTGACCATATCACGATTTTGATCGAGAACGAGGCCACCTTTGCGCAAAAAGAGTAATACACTGACCACAAGGAAAGACGATGGTGCAAGTGGAGGTATATGGGCATTCGTCCCCCAAACAGTCTTGTTTAATCGCTTTTGTGAGGACTTTTTGTTCTCGGCGACAAAACGTTCCCACTAACTCAAGAAGGCAAACAAATCCCAACGCATTGTTTTCTTTGCAAGGACCCAATGAAAACAAAGAAAGCTTTGTGGGAAACCAGATGCTATTGTCTAAGTTCTCAAAAAATCGGGAAGGCAGACCCCGAAACACGCACACACACTCTCAGCCAAACCCGCATAGCACGCTAACACAAGTACTACAAACCTACCCACACTCACACCTTAGGACCTACCACGCCCCCTCCAATAAACAAAAATCGATCACCTCCACTGGCGTTAAATGATTTGATATCCAAAGGCACAGTAAAGCTGATAGGTGAGAGGTGAAAAAGTAGTATTGTTTAGGAAGAGGTTTTAAATGGTAGAGTACTAAATTAGTTTTTCCACGTGTTTTTGTTCCCTGCCCGAACAAAACGCAACACACACAGTTACTGGCATCTACTTTGATACACTATTTTAATTTTTTTTAGTGTGTCTGTTTTCCTGCTGGGTTAACGAATCAATATTGTTCCAGACTCCCGGGAAGGTGTGGACGGACAATTCTGCCGTGTTTCTAATTTACCTGTTTGTCTTGTGTCCATCCCCGAAGGGTTTCTATGTACCTAACATGCATTATCAAATGACCTAGGTTTTATTCGTCCAGTCATGCATAAAGAGGGATACGTGAAGGTTATAGAGGTCATCATATTTTAGAATTCCGAATCATTTGAAAAGGGGGTCACCGTGCGAGTTACGTACTTTTTTAGTTATTATTTCATCCCAAGTTGATTAGTTATTGAATCGGTCGATCCATCGCCCGGACATAACCTTGGGCGGTGGGCGACTGATTTTGTAATTGATCAACTTGGGATCGATTAGGTGTCCAGACCTCCAGATTGTGATAAGTCATCTATTCAATTTCTTATACCACCTTTATGAGTTAATTATTCAAGAACCTTGGGAGATGACCCGAATAAACTATAAGCTTACTGTCAAATCCCCACAGTACTCAATGTCCATTGCAATTGTGATATATGTTACACTGTGTTTTGTTGTTTACTGTTTTTTGCTTTTGTCGGATTTACGATATTAATGTAACATAAAACATTCTCTATTGAAAAAATATTGTTTAAACTAAATTGGTTTTGATCACCAAAATTTATTCATCCATCTTTGCCTTGTTAATAATTTATGGGAGAGTGCCTCTAGGCACTCTCCCATAAATTTTAACAAGGCAAACCTACATAGACTACATAATTTCACTTCAAAAATAACATGAAACATATCCACTGAATATGAAACCATTAAGTTATGGTACCTACACTTCCGAGTAAAGCCCAAATATGTGCTTCCAGAACTCTACCAGTTCATGAACACTGTATGCGCTCAATATGCTACGGACTAATGCTTCAGAGAAACATTGGTTTTATTACTGAAAGTGCCAAAGGAAGTTTCCAAGCAGCACAAGAAATGATCTAACGTGACTATCTCGGCTAATAACGAGATTACGTGGAGATTATGTCTCAAAATTGAGAATCAAAATTCAATTTTCACCCAGTAATTGTTCTGGCATGTTTTCAGTAATAAAATTGAGTGTGTGCAGAAGCACAATTTGGACAAGTGTTAGGTTCTCTTTGAAATGACCATTCGAAGCCTTAAGAAGTGTTTGATCAACATTCGAGATTTAATCGGAGACATTGTGGTTTCTATGGCGACAAAAAATCGAACGAAATTGAAAATGATTCTATATGCCGGGGACGTTAATAGAGGAGCATGGATCGATGAACGACGAGAAGATTATATGACAGACGCGTGTAAATAGGTCGTCAAAATTCCATTTACCAGTTCCTTGGTTAACGCTGCCAACAAAAGACCCCACTTCGTACCGTGTATTGACAAGAGTACAGTATGCATCACGTGAGTACATCGGAGTGGCTCAAATATCACGAAAAAAGCTTCTGTATTATAAAGCATTAATTGTCATTAGACCTCAGTTGCGATGCCTGATTATGTAATTCTCTTACAACAGTTACAGTCCATCTGCACTACCAGACAAAATAAATTCTATGACATGTGTACGGAAATGTACCCTTTTCACTGATTACATTAGCACCGGGAGTTGATTGTTGGAAAGTACTCACAGAAAGCTTTTTGAGAACCTAATGCCACGATCTCTCCCCATTAGTGATGAGGACCTACCGGACGCCATTGATGGTCTGGTATAAAAAGCAACGGTCCGATAAGGTCCGTTACCAGAGTATGGGGTCCGGTTTTGCACAAGGCGGTTCACTGCGGTGTTTTCGTTTTTAACTGGTAGAGTGCTGGAAGTCCATATTTGGGCTTTACTCTGAAGTGCAGGTACCAGAACTTAAAGTCTTCATATTCTATGGCTGTGCTTCATATTATCTTTGGAGTGGAATTATTGAGTCTGTGTGTATTTGTTTTGTTACAATTCATGGGAGAGTGCCGCTTGGCACTCTCCCATGAATTGTAACAAGACAACGATATGTAAACAATTCTTGATGACTAAAAATAAGTCAGCACTCAACGAGTTAACCAATTTTGAGTATTTTGACGTCTTCCGTGTACGGTGGAGGGTGACTGCAGGTTTTCTGTGGATATCAGACATGGTTGATAAACTGCCAGCAAAATGATGAATTCTGTAAGGGTTTATGACATTGTTAATGGCGAATTTTATATCTTTTGGCACTGACATGGAATACAACAAAGCGCCATCTGCAGCGCTTTAGCATTGCATCACTTATTGTATTTATATATATTGTATCGCTTATGCCTTCATTCGTAATAGACAAACGTATACTCTACTGTCCGGAATGACTTGGATCTCAGACTGATTGATGTTCAATTAATTCCATCTTTTGCAGTCTTGTAGTTCAACGTAACGACAAAAACCGGCCAGCGCTATTCACAAAAAATCACCATTCAATTGTTATTATTTTTTTCCATTTTTTGTCTCATAAACATAGCTTATGACCCCTCGTTGGAATAAGCTCGTTCCAGTGAGAGGTCATAAGCAATGTTTTTGAAGCAAAAAATGACAAAAATTGTTATTCGAAAATTTTGTTTGCAAGTGTCGCCTGTTTTTCGTGTTAGGTAAAGGAGTAAAGTTTTTTTAGAAAGACACGACCTAACCTGATATAATTTACGGTTTCTAATCTGACTGGGTTTGGGGATTGGGGAGGGGGTGGAGCAGGGTCAGGGAGAAAATTGTAGACACAGCCTGGTTTTCCACTTTTTTTAAAGACCCACTGACCCTACCTACAATTTCTCCCATTTTACCACTCGGAAACTAAAATCTGCTCTCCTAGCGTTGCATGCTGACATGGGTATATGAAAAGCACAGAGTATGGAATTTCTAAAGATAACCACCAGTCCACCGAACAAAGAAAAATGGCAAAATAAAACATGGATGATCCACCTATTATTTGTAGAGTTACATAAGAAGATAGATGGATGAAATAATAGATGGAAGAATAAGTAGATAGATGGACGTACATGTATATCGCATCTGATGTTTGACCAATACGTCATTTTCATTTAATAAACGAATGTCTCTCTGTCTGTCTCAGACTGTCTCTGTCTCTCTTGTCTTTCTCTCTCGCCTACGTTTTCTTTCTCTGTTCCAGAAGTATTCCTACCATTTTTGGAAATATGGAGCTACAATTTAGCACCAGTGGTTAATTTTGACCAAATAAGTAACAAGGGGTGGATTTCAGACCCCCCCACGACCACGCCTTTATGGAGCTTAGCGTCATTTTGGGTGTTCTCGTTCATCGGGTATTTCCGTTTATACGGACATTAACGGGGTCAACTAATTTACAAACTCTTCCGTTTCCTCCCCATCGATAATATACTATTCTGTCTGCTTCCCGTCGATGGCATAAAAATACCACGGGTCTGGCCACAGCACCTCTACATCAGGACCACGTCGGGTGGTTGATTCAGCTATTGAGTAAATAGTCCCTTGAGTCCATCGGGTGCCAGCTGCAGTGCTTTTTGTCACTGTCGATATGTACGGCAGCGTAGAACCGCCACACCATAGTATATTTCCCGGGATTCCTAATCTGTTTAACCCTTTACCTAACATGAAAAGCAGACGACACTTGCAAAAAAAATTCTTGAATAACTAATTTTTTTCATTTTTTGTCTCAAAAACATAGGTTATGACCCCTCATTGGAACGAGCTCGACGAGCTCGTTCCAATGAGGGTTCATAACCTATGTTTTTGAGACAAAAAATGAAAAAAATAATGAAAATTAATTGGCGATTTTTGAGAATAGGGCTGGCCGATTTTGGCACTTACGTTGGGTAAAGGGTTAAACAGAATACTAATCTAATCTCTTTTACAGATTACTAATCTGTTTGAACAAATTAATAATCTGTTTTTACAGATTAACTAATCTGTTTTTACAGATTACTAATCTGTTTAAACAGATTACTAATCTGTTTTTACACATTAACTAATCTGTTTAAACAGATTAGTAATCTGTAAATACAGGTTAGTTAATCTGTAAAAACAAATTTGTAATCTGTAAATATTGATTAGTAAATCTGTTTAAACAGATTACTAATCTGTAAATACAGATTACTTTAATCTGTAAAACAGATTAGTAATCTATTTAAACAGATTATCTAATCTGTAAAAAACAGATCAGTGATCTGTTTAAACAGATTAGTAATCTGTAAAACAGATTAGTAATCTGTAAAAACAGATTAGGAATCCCTGGAAATATACTACGGTGTGGCGGTTCTACGCTGCCGTAGATATGGGTTAGTTTGGGTCTAAGAAAAATAATGTGGAACACACGAAGAATTTAAGTTGCTTTGAAGCAATGGCGTTTATATTAAAAATGCTCAGTGCTAACCCATTGATCCACGACAGAGAGCCTCTTCTGTTTTTGTTGACATTACATGATGCCGGGAACGCAGTGGCACAGTGATTACTGCATTGGACTTCAAACTGAAAGGTCCATTGTTCGATCCCACCATGGGTAACTGCATTGTGTCCTGGGGAAGGAACTTAATCCCGATTGCCCATGTGGGGGCACGGTGGCGCTGTGTACTTAGGCGCACTGCACGTCGATAGTGCACTTGTCTTCAACCAGTGCTAACCCTGCTTCTGCGGACTGAGAACCGTTGCTCGGTGATTCTCTCCGGGTACTCCGTCTTCCTCCACCAGTAGCACTGTTCGACACGAGGTGACCCTGACTGTCGAAAATTTCGTTAAACCCCGGATAAATAAATAAAAAAACAGATAAATAAATAAATAAATAAATAAATAAATAAATAAATAAATAAATAAATAAATAAATAACTGCAAGATGTCCATTATAATTCAGGGTAAATGAAGTGGTTTGATTCATTAGCTAGTTGTCTGACACTAACGTAGACAATCGTATCAGTAGAGAAGATATTGTACTGTGATCGTAAAATCGGTCTTTTCTCGATCGTTCTCGATTGCTGTTTGGTCGCTGGATCAAGATTTCAAAACTAAAATATTGGAAAATCAAGAAAAAAGCAAACGAATATAGCAACAAACATCCCTGAGTTTTTCGTCGTAAAAATCGACTTTCAATAAAGTTATCTTCCTTGAAATTATCAGACATGCGAGGAAGGTCCAATTGGGGAGTAAGAAGCAAGTAGTCGCTGAGAAAACACCTTTGTCCTATGACATCGGTAGAAAATAAAGCAAAGTTTCTCTTTGTTACTTTTAATAAAAGAAAACAACAGACAGCTCAGAGTGCTATCTGTTAGTTTCGTTTATTAAAAGTAATAGAAGGAAACTTGGCTTTTTATGGCTAGTAAATTAGAAGCAGCTAGTTTACAGATAGTCAGTCTTTAAGACTATTCATCAGTATCACACATCCCAAAACTTTGGCTTTTTGTTCCGCGTGTGTGTGTTTTTACAGTAATTTGCAAGTTTTTATTCTTTCCAGGAAAAAAATTAGCAAACCTCATCCCCTAGACTTTATATTAATAGAAATGACAATATCTATCACGATACGTACGCTGTTGATATAATGAACAGACAAAAAGTTACGAACACCAAAAGACGATGAAAACGCAGTTTTCCTATTTTTAAAAAGGTGTTTCACTTTTCGACAGGTGAGATTCTGGAGTGTAGTGGATAGAAAAGAAGGAAGTAGCAGAATTTCGATCGGGTCGCTACATAATCAGGTTCCGTTCCAAATACTCTATCAGCTTTCTACTGATAGTACTAGAGCCTTTTCAGGTGCGAGTCGACGCCAAAAACGTTTCACAGAAACTAACGATGCAAAGCACGTCATTCGCCAGTGGGTTACACGTCACGTCGCCGATTTCGACCGGAGACTATTATCTCGAGTTTCAACCCATATTGAAATGGAGTGTTCCCCACTCTTACCTTGAAAAAGGGGGATATCTAAAAGTCTTGAAACTGATTGAGAAATAGTTGTTTACATGGAAGGACAACCATGAAGTAAAAAAAGCCCTAATACACAAAATATTCAATAAAATTCTTGAATTTTGAAGGCGCTCCTCGGACCCCCTGTACTGTACGGCTGCCGTGGACTGGTCACTTTCCACGGGTGGGCAATATTTCCACGAGTGCAATAATATTAGATTCCAAACACTAATTATAGGAATAATCATCAACAATTAATTAATGAAGCACCGGGTACAACCCGGTGCTTCATTGATTAAAATGTTACTGATTATATTTTTTGTTACCTGATAAGCGCATGGGTGGTCATCATTGCTCATGCGTGGATTACGACCAGTCCATGGCCTACTGTACTGTAACTGCAAGTTCAGCAATAGTTTATTAATATACCAGTAACACCTGAGTTCTCGATTGAAAGGCGCGGGTAGATCGATGCAGTTCCATCGATTTGTGCCAGGGTATTTAGAGTTACACCCCTTTAACTGTGAATTGATGAAACAGAACTCGCTGATGTTCTGTATTTATTCTAGAAAAATAATTTCGCAAGTGATGTCTGTCCGCGTTCATGCTATTGTGGTTTGTTCGTTGGTTTTGTACTAAATTGTTTCACTTTCTTCAATCATAACGTGAATTGCAAATCGAAGCATGACCTTTCTACAAGACTGTAATCACAAAAGCGTTCACATTCGCGACCCGATAGCGATATGATCGCGATACACTTAAACCAGTGGGTCCCGAATTCGTAAATAAAATACCGCGCATTTTTTTAAAGGCGAGATTTTACAGGTTGCGTAGGGGTGGGGGCGATGGGGTGGGCTGAGTATTTCGACCAGTCGCGATTCGATCGAAATTCTCGGTCCGTTTTTGTGACCACAGCACTAAACAGTAAGGCCGCCGTGGAGTGATCACTTCACACGGGTGGGCAATGTTTCCACGGACATTAAAATATTTGATATCAAACATTAATTATCGGAATAATCATCAAACAAAAATTTAATTAATGAAGCACCGGGTACAACCCGGTGCTTCATTAATTAAAATTTACCTGCTGATGATTTTTATAACCCACTAAACGCATGCGTGGACATCGCTGCCCACGCGTGAATGCCGACCAGTCCACGGCGACTATACTGTGTCATGGCAAAAAGATTTAACCCTTTACCCAACGTAACGGCCAAAACCGGCCAGCGCTATTCTCAAAAATCGCCAATTAATTTTCATTATTTTTTCATTTTTTGTCTCAAAAACATAGGTTATGACCCCTCGTTGGAACGAGCTCGTCGAGCTCGTTCCAACGAGGGGTCATAACCTATGTTTTTGAGACAAAAAATGAAAAAAATTAGTTATTCAAGAATTATTTTTGCAAGTGTTGTCTGCTTTTCATGTTAGGTAAAGGGTTAAAAAAAATGTCATCCCTTGAGTTGAATAAGATGCCATCTGCAATGCTAAAGCCCACTCATTGTGTGATATTCAATTACAACGGCGCGCGGTGGCTGTGCGTTGTGTCGTTGGGCAAGAGACTCATGTTCCGCTCTACAGTTTCGCACTTTTGGCAAATTCTAAACATAGGGCATATGTTGAAACTAAGGCCATGTAAAATAGAGATATATTTTTAGTATCAGATATATGATTATATTAGGTTTTTTGTTGGACAAGAGAATTTGAAGTTTCGGTTCCAAAGTTGGAGTTTGATACATAGGGGTAAATTACCAAATGAATTATGGGAAACAAGTGGCTTCGAAAAATTCGCTATTTTTTAAAATGCAATTTTTACACGGGTTTGTTACCAGACAGGTAACTAAAAAATGAAACGGAAACATATAAATTTTTTTTTGCATTTTAGAAACAGGGGACGCTCTGCTCCAGGGGTAGGTAGGTGGGGTCGGTAGAAAAATTCTGCTTTTGAGGCTGCTGGGTGGCTGAAAATGACTGGTTTCGGCATTTTTTCATGCAATTTTTTCAGGTTGAAGTCTTGCCTTTGACAATAAATTATTCCACCCACATTCAGAATTATTTATTTCTACTTAGTCAGATAGTGTTATATATGTTTTTGTGGATTTGGGAAATGTAATACATGGTATGGGTTAGATAACTAAGTTACAAAATATTTGCATTTGAAGAGTGTGTGTGGCATGTCATTTTTGGAAATGCCTGGAAAACTGCGGAGCGGAACCTTAAAGAGCATTTTGCCGTCGGTGTCAAATCTTGAACCAGGAAGTTTCTTATTTGTGGTTGAGTTATAAATACACCATTTTTCAATAAACTTTTCATTATTTCTGGTTTGTGTGCAATTGTTAGTGATAGTTAACATACGTCAATTGATATCTCAGCACAACTGGAAGGAAATAAGTGGAAATTTGGAGAAATTTATTGATGTAGCCTAATTTCGCACCCATTTTGAATTTTCAAGATTTTGAAAACACATTAAAGTAGTTCACTGCCTTTCCTAAACACCAAGCCTGGTATTCATGATAAAAATATGTAATTATTTATGAACAGCCTGGTTGTTATTGTAGACCAGAGATTTGCAGTGGTGGTGTCTACAGTTTCATTTTGGTCATTGGTGTCATGTCTCTGTGTCATCCGTCAATTAAGCTGTTTACACTTTCATATCTAGACAGCAATACACCCACCCCCAAAGTAATGGTTATTACTGCTTATTGATTTTTATTGTATTTAATAGTGCTATTGACAGGTCCTGGGTAGGCAGTGTGGCTGGTGGTAGTAACAAAAATGCTCTGTGAAGTGGCTCAGAGAAATGTGAGGGTTGAGGTGTTGTGGTGTGGTTGTGAATATCAGGCAAAAACTGTCCGCAAAAGCTATTTGGCAGTCAGAAAGGCCATGCTGTATCTTTTTAGTGGTTGAAAATAGAGACTTTTGGTTTTTGTTCATTCAACTCAGGATAGACTCCCGATTCTTTTGTCCGAGTGAAATCCCTGGGAGATCACTCTTGTTTTCTCCTTAAGGTTCCGCTCTACAGTTTCACACTTTTGCACGGGGGGGGGGGGGGGGGGGGGGGGGGGAATTCTAAACATAGGGCATATGTTGAAACTAAGAACCATGTAAAATAGAGATATATTTTTAGTATCAGATATATGATTACATTTGGCTTTTTTGTTGGACAAGAGAATTTGAAGTTTTGGTCCTAAAGTTGGAGTCTGATACATAGGGGTAAATTACCAGATGAATTATGGGAAACAGTGGCTTCGGAAAATTGGCTATTTTTTAAAATGCAATTTTTACACGGGTTTGTTACCAGACAGGTAACTAAAAAATGAAACGGAAACATATAAATTTTTTTTTGCATTTTAGAAACAGGGGACGCTCTGCTCCAGGGGTAGGTAGGTGGGGTCGGTAGAAAGATTCTGCTTTTGAGGCTGCTGGGTAACTGAAAATGACTGGTTTCGGTATTTTTTCATGCAATTTTTCAGATTGAAGTATTGCCTTTGAAAATAAATTATTCCACCCACATTCAGATTGTTTATTTCTACTTAGTCAGATAGTGTTATATGTTTTTTGAGGATTTGGGAAATGTAATACATGGTATTGGCTAGACAACTAAGTTACAGAATATTTGCATTTGAAGAGAGTGTATACCATGGCATTTTTGGAAATGCCTGGAAAACTGTGGAGCGGTACTTCAATCCCGAATGCCCACATGAGGGTAGGGTGGCACTTTGTACCTGGGCGTGATGCACGTCGATTGTGCACATACCTTCAATCAATGCTAATCCTGTTTGCGCGTAGTTAATACGTTTAGAAGTCTGACAGTTGCTGCTCGGTGGTTCCTCCAACCGTGAAACTGTTTGACACGAGGTGATCCTGGCTCAGGAACTCATTGTGAAACGGTTAACTAGAAGAGTTCATTAACCCTTTCAGACTTTAATTATCCTGACGTTCAAACGTCACTAGGGATTCAGTTTCTTCAACGTTTTTCAAAATGCGTCCCCAAACGTCGGAAAGTACCAATAATAAGATATATTCCACATTAATGATTATCTGATCGAGGGCAGATTATTTTTGGTGGGCTGAATTTATTCAAAACTTGTTTTATTACAAATTATTGGAGAGTGCCCACAGGTGCTCTCCAATGATTTGTAATAAAACAAATTTATATAAACAAAATTTTATTGGTGTTTGACTGAATATGAAATATAAGCAAGAAGAGTGTTGGCCTTTGCACTGGTATCCTCATTTTTTGAAAGCCCCGATAGTGGCTTCTAGCTCAACTGGTTAAGAAGTCTTGACAGTAGGATTTCAAGCTGCGACAACATTTGGCTCAACGGTTATCACTGAGCACTATTCGGGAGAAAATAGGAATTTGATGTTAAAACTTTAAAAAATCGAAAAATAATAACAAAACAAACAAGGGCAATGCCCCCAGTCCCCCGACCAAGATGGCAAATTCAAGGGAGCTGTTAGGATGCAATTTGTTCGCAGAGCATGGCCATTTTTAACTTGACCTGTATTTCCAACCAATTAAACCACATACTTAGTTTCGTTTCAATCAAATGATCCAAAGTAAAGTTATCATCCGGACAAGACAAAAACCGTATTTTCTAAGTCGAAAAAGGGGAATAAATCCAGTAAAAATCAGTGGAGCGTGCCCATTTTCGAACTTGACCTGCATTTCCACCCAAATAAGCGGCATACTAAATTTCGTTTCAATCAAATGATCCTAACTAAAGTTATCATCCGGACAACACAAAAACTGTATTTTTTAAGTCGAAAAAGGAGAATAAATCCAGTAGAAATCAGTGGAGCGTGCCCATTTTCGAACTTGACCTGCATTTCCACCCAAGTAAGACACATACCAAATTTAGTTTCAGTAAAATCATCCAAACTAAAGTTATCATCCGGACAAGGGTGTGACGGACGGACGGACGCACGGACGCACGCACGGACAGACGGACGGACGGACGGACGGACGGACGGACGGACGGACGGACACTGCTGATTACAATAGTCCCCCGAAGGGTCGGGGGACAATGACCACAAAGTATCAAAGTGCTGTTTGATTTCGTACGTGATAACGCGTACAAAACTATCAAAGGATTAATAGTTTTATAGTTAACATTTCTTCCTCTCTAAAACCCGTATATAATGTAAGGTGCCTCGACGTACAGTACAATCCACGTGGAGTGGTCGTAATCCACGCGTGGGAAGTGATGTCCACGCATGCGTTTACAAGGTAATAAAAACTATCATCTGTAAAATTTTAATTAATGAAGCACCAGGTTGTACCCGGTGCTTCGTTAATTAAATTTTTGATGATTATTCCTATAATTAGTGTTTGGAATCTAATATTATTGCATCCGTGTAAATATTGCCCACTCGTGGAAAGTGACCAGTCCACGGCAGCCGTTCTGTATTTTACAATAAATGTAACAAAGTAATCAACACGAACAAAATATGATTTTTCACATGATCACTATCAAATAACTCATTTTGAAAAAATATCGTTCACAAGGCGTCAAATACAGTTAAAACTAGAAGTCCTGTCATGAAATGCGCACAAATAGCACGTCGATCTCCGCGTTAATCTACGCGTTATGGCCATAGTAAGGCTGTCAAATTCTTTACATATATATGGCCTGTGCACAAGCAATGTTTCAGCCAATGGACCTCCGGGTAACCCGGAGGTCCATTGGCTGAAACATTGCCTGCGTTTGCTCTGAGTAACCAGGCGAACCTGCCATGCTTTGGATGCCATTCGATATAGCAATTGCGCGCAATTAAACCTAGATAAGCGCACAGTTCGTGACAGGACTTCTAGTTTTAACTGTACTTGAATGGCGTCAGAAGTCCGCGCCGACGTCGCAATGCTGTGAATGAGTTGGTTTCGGAAACTGAATTCCTCTTCTCTTATTTTTCATTAACTGTCTACATAAAACAAATAGCATACTAAATTTGAAGAAAATAACTAAATATTTTCATTTTATGTTTTGTCTCGAAAATAGTTTATGACCTCCTCAATGGAACGAGCTCGATGAGATACTATAAACCCGATTTTGTTCTAATTGTGAAAGCTGAAAATCGGCTTTCTTATTCGTTTCCACTCTTTTCCTTGGAATACACCTTGGTATCACCCATTTTCGTCGTCTCACAAAACGTGCATTTCAGATGGAAATCGTACATAAATAATGTTAAAAAAGAACGAGTACAATTTCTGCTATATTAACATAAAGAAAATCTGCACCCACGCAACCCTCCATACTTATTCACTGGTTACTCACTACCACTGTTGAAAGGAAATTTAAAGTTTCCGAGTAATGTCGATGACGAGCTTGCTAGCGGGTCGCCTTGTACAGTACCTGATTCCGGTAATTCTCGAATCTGTTCCGGTTTGTGAATTATAATCCTTACCGGGTAATATTCCAACTACACCATCAAGGCACGCCTTCTGCGTGCGTTGCCGTTATGATGTAGGAACAAATTTTCTCCGCACACTGCATGTGTTACATACGTCTGTCCAGGGTGAGATAGCAGGGAGAGACAGATGTATCCCACCCCACCCACGTGACGTTATACATTTATAACGTTATTATGACGTTATGCATATGGTATCAGTTTCTTGCTACCAACTAATTCATATTGACGTCATCGGAATGCAGTGTGATCAAAGTTCGATGCTCTAAAACTCTTTATACCCCAAGATGCCACCGTTCCTAATTGATTTCGTGGTATATACCTTTGGTACATACATAGCTTTTGCATGCTCTTTCCGATGGTGTCATTAGTTTTTCAAAACAACGAATACCAAATGAGTTGATTATATCAGCGCGTGACCGCCGATTACTTCTGGCTAACGTAACCGCTGTATGGTGGGGGAGAAAAATAATCTCTAATGGGTACGGGTGTGGGATGGGAAAATCTCACCATCGGGACAAGATATTTGGTCCAGACACTCGGCAAGCCGAGTGTCTGGACCAAATAGCTTGCCCTCGGGTGGGATTTTCCCATCCCAGACCCGTACCCATCAGGGATTATAATAATCGCCGGGACTTCTTGAGCCATCACAGTCAGAAAAATCAGGTTTATAGCACCCAAGTCGTTCATCCTCAAGACGCCCCTGATTCGATTTGAGGCTCGATTCGATTTCGAATAAAATACCAAATTCAATTCGAATCGAAAATGCGTGATTCGCAGGTCCTAGTTATAAACTATGTCCAAATAAGAGTAAATTCCTCGCCCTCTGATTGAATGAGAGCTGGCGTAGTTTCCTTTATGTTTACGGCTCCAGTAGCAAATGTTACCGTCTGACGTTACGACGCGAAATGTTTGAAATTACGTCGCCCGTTCCGTAATTGCGTCATCAACGGAGTGACTAGCAAGTCGCTTCATTTTTCTGGATTTTTCACACGAGCAGCGGTGTTGTTTATATTACAAACCGATTTACGATTTGAACTGAGATGGAATGAGTTTATTTGGTTTATTGATTATTTATCCAGTGCCGTCTTGGGTCACACGAGAGGTTTATTTACTAAAACTGTGATCGTTAAAAGTCGCCTTGCACAAGGCAACTTTTTAACGATCACAAGTTTAATAAATGAACCTCGTGTTTCACGATGTACAGGTCTTGGGCTATTGGTAGTGTCGTATTGGAACATATACATATATACATATACGTTATTGTGATGAGTTGACGGTAACATGGTCTGAGGTTTGCGGCTTCGCGTCTCGGTTGAACATAAGCTCTGAGCAGCAAACCTCAGACCATGTTACCGTCAATTCATCAAAATAATTTATAATGTTTTTGAGTCAAAAGTTGAAAAAAATACTAAGACTTGGATGACGATTTTTGTGAACAGCGCTGGACAGCGCTATTTATTATTTATTGATGTTTAAG
The DNA here is from genome assembly GCA_031216915.1 of Pictodentalium vernedei. NCBI lineage: Eukaryota > Metazoa > Mollusca > Scaphopoda > Dentaliida > Dentaliidae > Pictodentalium > Pictodentalium vernedei. The sequence goes on along the minus strand of CM062293.1, from coordinate 453,531,575 downwards.
GTCACATATTTATGCACAATGGACAGCGCTAGTCGTTGCCTTAGTAAATACACAGAACAACACAAGTGCCAGCGCGGAAGGATAAAACGAGAGGCCGAATCACATGTACGTGTCGTTAGGGGTTTATTACACGCCTTCGCGTCTATAAAAACAATTATTAGAAGGACACTCAGCAATTCATTTGACAACTACCAAAAAGTTATTTCGCAATCGGTTCAGTTTTTGATAATCAACTGTCTGCTAATGTTTACAAACACATGTGCGATTTGGGGGGAATTTCTGTGGTCAGATTTATAAACAGGCCAAATATGTGGTGTTCGTATGTTTGTACTATCGTAGTACGTGCATATTTGAGCTAGTGCTATTCAAAATGGTATCATTATACAGCTAATAATGATTGGTTTGAACTCTCCCTTATAAACTTTAGAAGTAATTCTATACATAAAGGTGTTTTATTTAGTTTATTGTCTTTGTCATAGCCTTTTAGAACGCAGTCGCCTCGTTTAAACTGCACGGCCTCCGTGATTGTAGGTCAAACGGAAATACCAAGTAGGCGAGGTTATGTTAAGTTTTGACAGATGACGTGTTCGTACAAAAAATAGTCCGTCAATGATTTCCGTTCGGCACATGTGTGCAGGATTGGATTTTCATTTTCCGCATGGTTTAGTGTTTAGATGGGGATTTCATAGAGCAGGCATGTAATAAAAGGTTAATTCACACATTACAGTTAAAACTAGAATAACTGTGAGCACTGCTCACTAAATGATACCACCCACTCCCACCAAGAAACATTTTACAACAGTAAAAGTGTGTTTAATGTAGAGATCACAAACACTGACATCAATGTTTGAAGGTTTCATTGAAATCCATTCACTAGTTTAAAAGAGGTCGTGGATAGCAAATGTCAACAACCCCACCCACTCCCACACAAGCTTGAATTGACAAAGCCCATTTTTAAATACGGGAAACCCTAAAAATGAAAATATCTGAAAACAAAACAGGAGGTACACATCTTCAATATATGTAAAAGAATGTCTGAAAGTTTCAATGAAATCTGTTCAATGGTTTAAGAGGAGTTGTGGATAGCAGATCTGTACAGAAAGTCAATTGAATTTGACAAAGTTCATTTTTCAATATGGGAAACTGTAAAAAAGAAAATATCTGAAAACAAAATAGGAGGTGCACATCTTCAATGTATGTAAAATAATGTCTGAGAGTTTCAATGAAATCCGTTCATTGGTTTAAGAGGAGTTGCGGATAGCAGATGTGTACCCCCCCCCCCCAAAAAAAACAAAAAAACAAACAAACAAACAAAAAAAACCCAAACCCCCCTAGCACCCCTATAGTATAACGGACGGACAGACGTATGTCGGAATATGAAAATATCTGAAAGAAAAATAGGAGGTGCACATCTTCAATGTATGTAAAAGAATGTCTGAGAGCTTCAATGAAATCCGTTCACTGATTTAGGAGGAGTTGTGGATAGCAGATGTGTACCCCACTAAAGCGTAACGGACGGACGGACGGACGGACGGACGGACGGAAGTACGGACGGACCAAGTGAACACTATATACCTCCCACTTTTCAAGTGGGTGGTATAACTAGATGTCCTGTCTTAAAATGCGCACAAATAGCACGTCGATCTGCGCGTTAATCTGCGTGTTATGACCACAGTAAGGCTGCACATAGTATGGCCATACTAAGACTGTACATATGGCCCGTGCACAAGCAATGTTTTAGCCAATGGACCTCCGTGTAAGCCGGGGGTTCATTGGCAGAATCATTGCCTGTGTTTGTTGTGAGTAACCAGGAGAACCTGCAGTGCTTTGGATGCCATTCGATATAGCAATTGCGCGCAATTCCTACCCGCAATTAAGCCTAGATAAGCGCACAGTTCGTGACAGGACTTCTAGTTTTAACTGTATATGATAAAAGGAATCTCATATTCGTCACAGTTTGACATGAAATGTTTGAACCTAGTTCACCGAAATCGATCTCAGCCTCGGTAAACCTCGGTTCAGATCGATTTTAGTGAACTCAAGTGCAGATATCTCCTCTCGTTGGAATCCTCTGTTTGTTTCAACTTAATGGCAGAACTTTATTGCAACATCTTCCTTTTGTCTTGAGGCCCAAATGCCAGTTGATGATCAACGTTGTCTAGAAGCACTAAACTGTAACGCTTCTAACATATATTACGACACCAAGATCTACATTTATTTTTTTTTTCGCCCTCTCATATTTCCAGCGCTCCTGGTCACCGTTTATCTTTCTCTTTCAAATGCACCAAAGAACCATCATCGATTAAAGTTTTCTCCAACACCAAACAGTACATTTGCCGTGGATTGGTTATATTTCACACGTGTGCAGTGGTGTCCACGCATGCGTTTACCAAGTAATAAATAACATCAACAGCACAATTTTAATTAATGAAGCACCGGGTTGTACCCGGTGCTTCATTAATTAAATTGTTTATGATTATTCCTATAACTAGTGTTTGAAGTCTAATATTATTACTGCCTTGGAAATATTGCCCACCCGTGGAAAGTGACCAGTCCACGGCGGCCGTACTGTACACTGTAAAAAGTCTTGTAAAATGCGATAAAGGTAATGGCAACCTTCTGCTAGTACCTCGACCGTAAATCTTAGGGTAAGGACAAACACTGCTAAAAGTTTAATTCAAACTACCAACATAAACAGATGGAAGGAATATATTTACGTATTGATGTTTATCGACACTTGCAACATCCGTTCAGGACAGTTTACCCCTTTACACAACGTAACGGCCAAAACCGGCCAGCGCTATTCACAAAAATCGCCAATTAATTTTCATTATTTTTTCATTTTTTGTCACAAAAACATAGGTTATGACCCTTCTTTGGAACTGGCACGTCGCGCTCGTTCTAATGAAGGGTCGTAACCAATGTTTTTTAGACCAAAAAAAATGAAAAAAATGAGTAATTCAAGAATTTTTTTTTTGCAAGTGTCGTCTGCTTTTCATGTTAGGTAAAGAGTTAACGGGTGAAGTAAGCCGAAGTACTCGGAGAGAACGACCGAGCAACAGAAAGTATGTTTCAGAATCTCCAACTAACTATAACCCCCGCACAAACAGGGTTAGAAAACGCTGTAGGCATGTGCCCCATCAGAATGCAATACGCTCCAGTACGCAGCCGTTCATCATCTACTTCGATAGAAGAGTAATCAGGTAAAGTGGTGCAAACGCTTTATAGAAACGAACGCATTCAACTCATTAATTCACACTTTTTGCAAAATGGTATGTCCCTGTCAGAAGCTGCATTGTTTTAGAAGAGTCAATTACTATGGTAGACTAATTAAAATTTTTAACCTCCAGCCGTATGACTGCAGGCTAGAGATATTAATCAATCATCAATGTACAAGTTACCAACCTTCTGGAGTAATAAAAAGAATCTGAATATCAGTCCTACGGTTTCACTCGAATATCGAATATTGGTTGTGCGTTCCAGTTTCAAGACTGAAATCTCAATTAATGGGAACTGGGCAATACATTTTTTTGCAAATGTCGTCTGCTTTTCATGTTAGGTAAAGGTTAACGGGTGAAGTGGGCCGAAGTACTTGGAGAGAACGACCGAGCAGCAGAGAGGAACTTTCGCAATTTCCAACTTACTATAACCTCCATACAAACAGGGTTAGCAAACGCTGTCGGCATGTGTACCATCAGAATGCAGTACGCTCCAGTACGCAGCCGTTCACCCACTTCGATAGAAGAGTAATCAGGAAAGTGGTGCTAACGCTTTGTAGAAACGAACGCATTCAACTCATTAATTCACACTTTTGCAAAATGGTATAGTCCCTGTCAGAAGCTGCATTGTTTTAGAAGAGTCAATTACTAAGGTAGACTAATTAAAATTTCTAACCTGCAGCCGTATGACTGCAGGCTAGAGATATTAATCAATATACAAGTTACAAACCTTCTGGTGTAATAAAAAGAATCCAAAATCAGTCCAACGGTTTCACTCGACGATCGAATATTGGTTGCGCGTTCCAGTTTCAAGACAGAGATCTCAATTAACGGGAACTCGGCAATGATGCACTTGCTCGAATTTTATTATATCGTCTGTATCGAGCAATTATCCCACTGTAGGTATGTGTTCTTACTGAAACTGACGTGAACATTTTCTGAAGCCAAAATCGACGGAGTTCAAACCTGAAACTACGGCATCCGTAACCAAGACTCCAATGGCGCGCGTTTCACTGTTGCAATTTCCGAAGGATGCTGGAAAGATTCAATCTAGGTGAAATGTGGTAATAGAGGATATGCATATGGTAGGTGATAACTAGGCATGTCAACCGGTACCTTTACCGTCGGTTCCCTCATGCTCCAAACCGGCACCGATACTGAAGCTTTTGTCCCGCCTGTACCGGGATAAAATTATTTTATAGGGAAATTCCTAACTGAACGAGGGTAAACGGGCTAATAATTGGTCCCCTGAGTTCCAATGTGTTCTATGTGCCTACTGGCACATAAAACACATTGGAACTCAGGGGACGAATTGTGTATGGCACACTTACACGACACACTTTCAGCTTATTTGTGAATGGACCTATCAAAACACTCTAAAGGGGCATGTTCTGTCTGCACCACCACCTCGATAAGGCCGATCATGTTAACTTTCCAAACGTGGCATCAAATACAATGAAAGCACCTTCATCGGCTACTTCAAAGCAATTATTCTGTGGCGACATCAAAGTAATCATCAAGCACGATTTTCGTGTTTTATAATTACTTTGATGTCGCCGCAGAATAATTGGTACCATGCTAAGTTTGTCTTTGTGATCTTGGGTACACCATTTCGGAAAGATGCTGAAAAGGTTCGACAGACTAAATGAGATAGAGTAACAAATCGTCCCCTGAGTTCCAATGTGTTCTTTGTGCCTACTGGCACATAGAACACGTTGGAACTCGAGGAACGAAATGGTACGCACACGAACGTATGGTGATAACGCATCAGTTCACTGCGTGGTGGGGCATCAGCTTTAACAATGGTACGGCCAATGGAGGTCGAATCTGAGGTTACAACGAGGATATACCAACATACTGATCGTGCGTGAGCTCAGACAGTTGGTTGACAGATCATGTAGGGCTCCACGACAGCCTAAATTTCGATAATTCAGCGTTAGACGACGAATGCTGAAATCCCAAGTTCGAACCCAGTCAATGATGGCTTCAGAAAACTTTCGAATTTGCAGCCTATTTTCACCAAGCGCACATAACTAGTGGGCAAACTGCTTGATACAGGCAATATGCAATTGCATTCGAGCAAGTGCACCTCACGAATCTCTTATCAAATGAGATTTTCGTGTTAAAAATGGAATCACAGACCAATCTATAAATTAATAGCTATGATAAGCACCATACAACTGGGTACACATATTTCACTCAGTACTGAATGCACAAGGGGCACGGTGGCGTTGCGGTAACCGGTTCCCGTCAGATCATCGAAGTTAAGCAACGTCGAGCCCGGTTAGTCCTTGGATGGGTGACCGACTGAGCGATCGATTCGGATTCCCACGTTGTGTCCTTGGGTAAGGCAATTAACCTCGATTGTTCACACGGGGGCACGTTGACGCCGTGCACTGAGGCGTACTGCACGTCGATGGTGCGCATGTCTTCAACCAATCTAACCCTGCCTGTGCTTCAGTGCGGAGTTACGATGTTGGGGATCTGGCAGCAGTTCGTCGTTGTTCGGTTGTTCTCTTTGGTTACTCCGGCTTCCTCCACCAGTAAAACTGTCACCGACACGATATGACCTTGGCTGTTAAAGTGTCGTTAAACCTTAATAAATAAAGAAATTGAATGCGCCTTATGCGTTGTAAGCATACAACTACAGCCGTAGTGAGTTTTCGTTGATAATTATTTAGTAAACAACCTTGTCTAATAGTATTGGTAAAATCATCAAAGATTCGGTCAAATCAAATCAGAATTTATTTTTTTAAATGCATATTCATCGAATTTTTCAAAAACATTCAACAAAACAATATAATGTGAACCATCATTGGAACGAGCTTGATGTGCTCGTTTCACTGAGGGGGTCACATGATATTGTTTTTGTTGAAGGTTGTTGAGAAATAATGTTCCGCTCATTGCGGAATTCTCGACGTTTAAGTTCCTGGCAGCAAATATCACACCATGTTACCGTCAATACACCACAATAACGTATATGTTCCGATCATTGCGGAATTCTCGACGTTTGATTGGTTACGCGTTCGTGTTGTACTTTCTATGTGGGCCTTCAGCTGCGGTACAACATAAACTTTATGTTAGCGGATGACGTCATTACACAAGCGACTCGGCTGACAAAGTCGTGGTTGAACGCGCTCTCGCATCACATTCATTTCAGCTGAGAATCTAGTTTCTCCTCAGTCTTTGCTTCACAAACATCGCACTGTCAAAAGTAATCGCGTTGATAATTAGCTGACAGATGCACAATCACCACTTACTGAATCCAAATAACTGGACAGAATAAAAAGAAACTGAAATTTATTTCGCGTCTCCAGCTTGCGAATAACCTTGATCTGCATTCATGATCAGTTATCGATTTTTGTAACATAACAGCGATAAAGAACGCCGTTCATTTTTCTTCGTCGACATGAAATTGTGTCTGTTCATAACTCCACTTGCTTGATTTTATTATTCACAAACACCAAACGTGGGGGAGGGGGAGGGGGATGGGTCGGAACATATACGTTATTGTGATGTATTGGCGGTAACATGGTGTGATGTTTGCTGTCAGGAACTTCTATGTTCAACCTCGCCGATATCGCGGCTCGGTTAAACATAAAAGTTCCTGACAGCAAACATCACACCATGTTACCGCCAATACACCACAATAACTTATAATATTTTTTTCAACTGCTCAATTTGTATATTACGCCGAATTTACGGGGGCGGGTGTTGTCGATTCCTTTGGTAAAGGGATAATATTATTTAGTCGGGAGTTGAAAAAAACTCAAAATATCTTGAAAATTGTGGGTAAATAAATAATGACGACAAACCGATATTTTTGGAATTACTCCGGTATTTAATCGATCCGGTTGAAATTCGGGTATATATCGGTTTATTGAAAAACCGTACAGCCCAACAAGGTATACTGACCTCACATTCCACTCGTAGGTTACGCCACTTTTTCCTTTGAGAAATAGACATTTTTTTGTCTGTCCATGCACAACTCATCTGATAGTAGTATAACATGCCCTTTCCCAAGTGACGATGTTCCACACGTGAGTTATCCCCCTTCTCAGTTGAGTGGGAGGCGTTTTTTCTCTCCCACCCACTGCCTATGGAAGATATGCGTGTCTGGTCTGAGAAGGCTATATGAGATAGGTAACTATCTCACATGACTCACATAACCGGCTTATTAGCCTAGTAAAAAGAGCGCAGAACAATTCAATCATCACACGTTCTTCTGTAAACAAACAACATTGTGTCACGTTTCGGAAATATTAGCAGGCGAACGTTTGTCGAAGAAAATAGACATAAAACTAGGGCTGAAACGGTTGGCTCGTTTAAACAACCGACTAACCGAGAGCTATAACCGGATAATATCCGGTTAACCGTAGCCATTATTTCACCGAATCTGGGATCAAAACTATAGGAATTGGAAAGCAGTATTCTCAGAAACCATTCCGTAGTGTGTATGCAAACGAACGTTGTCGAGTACTCGACAACGTTCGTTTGTATACATACTACGGAATAGTTTCGAGGTGTAATCTATCGCAAAGAAGAAGCGGCAGATTTACTACGTTTTAACCGTGGAACGACGATCACTATCGATATTTCGGTTAAAATGGTTGACGTTTTTTTAATCGGTTAGGTTGGTAACCTGTTTCAAACCGGTTATCCGGTTAACCATTTCAGTACAAATAAAAACACCGACGGCTAAACCAAAGGACACTTGACTCTTTCATATGAATTTTTCGGTGAACGCCATTATGAGTGGTGAGAGTTGCACCAAATTCCCGTCGAAAGGTTATGCGAATGCACTGCAGAGTTCATAATATGATGTCATCGGCATGTGTTAATGTTCATTTCGCTACAAATCTTTAACTCCTGTCTTGTCGGCGTTGGAATTTAATTTCGTGGAATATACCAGTGGTATATATAGAATTTTTGTGCTCTTTGTCCGATAAGCATTATTTATTTATGTATTGGTGTTTAAGGTCACATATGTATGCACAATGGCTAATCATGACCGTGACAGTTTTACGGGTTGAGGAAGCCGGAGTACCCGGAGAGAACCACCGAGCAACGGCGAGCAACTGTCAGCTCCCCAACATACTAACTCCACACAAGCAGGGTTAGCATTGGTTGAAGACAAGTGCATCATCGACGTGCAGTACGTGTTAGTACACGGCGTCATCATGCCCCCACGCGGGCAATGGAGATGAAGTGTCTTGCCCAAGGACACAACACGGCAGCCGCAGGTGGGATTCGAACCGAGGACCTCTCGGCTTGCAGCCTGCACCTCTACCTACTGAGCCACCGCGCTTCTGTCCGATAAGCACATCAGATTTTTCAGATACAGACAAAACAATTGTTCGATATAGCTGCACGTGCCGCCGAATAACTTTTGATGACGTCAGAGTGTTTTGGTGGGGGGAGGGGGGATTATCCCTGATGGGGGCGGGTGTGAGATGTGTCTGACTCAAATATCTTGCCCTCGGGTGAGATTTCCCCATCCCATAAACTCACCCATTAGGGATAATAATAGTTCGCCCGGAGTGTAACTCAGCACGAAGTAGTCAGGGCTTAATAAAATGTTACACGGATATCCATTATAACTGCCCATCCGATACATATCAAGTTATGACTGTCCACTCGTGCGTTATGTCTCTTTTCTCCGCTGAGAAATAAACATGTTCTGTCCGTCCAGGACGTGTCTCAGCTCATAGTAGTCAGATCTTGATGAAAACTTACATGGATGTCCCTCATAAAAGGCATTTTCAGACACGTATCCATTTTGACGTTTGCACATTCCACTCATGGGTTATGCCCCTTCGTCTGAATGAAATGTTTCCGTTCCGAGCCTGTAGGTTTTCAATATAAACAGATCACAACAATGCGGTTATTTTCAGTGCGTGAGCTGGTGACGAGAAAAATAGTGTTCTCTGATGAAAAGAGATTGCAGCCATGGATTTGATGTGCGGTGAAGCGTGCAAAGGGGGACAGATTTCGAGCGATCATGTTTTGTTACAGCCCGCTTCAAATCAAAGTCATCAATAATCTACAGCCGATGGGTGATGGAGAAGATGGAGAATCAGTCTTCCAAGCCACTCCATATTTATATACGCATCCCATAGATTCTGACTAGTGTTCACAAAAAGCGAGTTGGGCGCAGCTTCCATTCTATTTCGAATCTTCAGTTGGTATTCGGTTCGATTCGAAATCGGCTGTCCGATTCGTTTACCTTCGAATCTTTTCACTGCACTTTCGTCTGGTATCAGTGATCTTAGTCGTCTTACAAAAAATATAGAAATTGTACATAAATGTTGAACATAAAGACTGACTATAATGTCCACTATATTAATCCTTTGAGACTTTAATTATCCTGATGTTCAAACGTCACATGGAATTCAGTTTCTTCAACGTTTTTCAAAATGCGACGTCAAACATCGGAAAGTACAAATAACAAGATATTTTTCACATTAGTGATTATCTGGTTGAGGGCTAGATTATGTTTGGTAGTCGGAATTTGTTGTTCAAAACAAAACTTGTTTTATTACAAATTATTGGAGAGTGCCCACAGGCACTCTCCAATAATTTGTAATAAAACAAATTTATATAAACAAAATATTATTTGTGCTTGACTGAATATGAAATATAAGCAAGGAAGAGTGTTGGCTTTTGCTTTGGTATCTTCATTTTTTGAAAGCCATGATAGTGGCTTCTAGCACTCAACCAGTTAATAAGTCTCGACAGCAGGATTATATTTGTATTTTAAGCTGCGATAACATTTGGTTCAAGGGTTATCACTGAGCACTATTCGGGAGAAAATAGGAATTAGAGGTTAAAACTTAAAAAAAAAAGGAAAAATAATAACAAAACAAATGACCACAAAGTATCAACGTGCTGTTTGATTTCGTTCGTAATTGCACGTACACAAGTATCAAAGGGTTAACATAAAACGCATCTGTACCCTTGCCACCATCCATGCTAATTCCAGTTCAGCTAGCCACAATTGTTATTCATTTATTTTTTGGTGTTTATGGTCACATACTTATGCACAATGGCTAATCGAGACCGTGACAGTTTTATGGGTGGAGGAAGCCGGAGCACCCGGAGAGAACCACCTAGCATCGACGAGCAAGTGTCCGCTCCTCAACATTCTAAGTCTGTTCAAGGTCCGCTCAAGCAGGGTTACAGCGGTTGAAGACATGTGCACCATCGACGTGCAGTACGCCTTAGTACACGGCGTCATCGTGCTTCCATGTAGGCAACCGGGATAAATTACCTTGCCCAAGGGCACAACGCAGGTCGTCCCGGACGTGGTGGGGGGGGGGGGGGGGGTCGAACTCTGGACCTCTGGCATAGAAGTACAACAGTCTACCACTGAGCCACCGCACTCCCCACTCTAGTCACTGACACTTCTGAGATCAAATTTAAATTACCCAAATAATATCGACGATGAGCTCACGGTTGCTAGAGGCTAGCCCCGTTCTGTGCCCAGTACAGAATTCTCACGCCTGTTTCTTTTTTTGAACAAAACTCATTATAGGGTAATATTCCAACTACACCATGAAGGCATGCCTTCGACGAAGGCATGCCTTCATGATGTAAATGGAATATTTTGTCAGTGGGGACTTCCATATGCCTATATTCGATTCAAGATTCGATTCGATTTCGAATAATAGACTCGATTCGATTCGAATCGAAAATATGTAATTCGCAGGGCCCTATGAGCGAGGTCAGAAAATTGGCATCTACAGACATCATCTCATTCAATGTATACCCACAGCTCAAGTGTTGGGAGCGTTCATATAAGCTGCATACAGTTAAAACTAGAAGTCCTGTCACGAACTGTGAGCTTATCTAGGCTTAATTGCGCGTAGAAATTGCGCGCAATTGCCATATCGAATGGCATCCAAACCACGACAGGTTCTCTTGGTTACTCATAGCAAACGCAGGCAATGTTTCTGCCAGTGAACCTCCGGGTTACTCGGAGGTCCATTGGCTGAAACATTGCTTATGCACAGGCCATATGGTCAGAATTTGATAGCCTTACCGTGGTCATAACGCGTAGATTAACGCGCAGATTATCGTGCTATTTGTGCGCCTTTCATGACAGGACTTCTAGTTTTAACTGTACCTTGCTCTCTTATCCTTCAAAATGGATTAATCCGAAATGAACAAAACATAGATAAGAAAAGATAACTGTTTATGAAGCAAGAGTGTGTTCTATTTGCAAGTAATATTTGCATTGAATTGATTAAATGAGTTGATGGTCGTTGTCGTTAGACATGAAGAGCCCTCTTCAGAGATACTTGGTGATAGCTGTATAAATATTTGATTTTGCATTCATCATCAAGCTCGCGTCCTTGATACTTTAACGAATCGATACCGGCTGTAAGGGTTTATGTGCTACAATTTTTCAACAACCCCCCCCCCCCCCCCCCCTCACAATTTGCTAGCTTTAGTCAACCCGAAGTTGAATAACCCCTACATTTTGGAACTTCGTGAGAGGTTGAATACTCTCATGTCTGACCAATATGATATCGCGTTTTGCTAGTTTTCTGGTATCTCCGGTAACACAAGGGCAGACACTGCAGACACTGCAAACACTGCAGGATTACACGCCTTAGCCAAGCTTCTCACTGATTTTAAAATTCCTTTCAGTGATTTTAAAACCACATGTCAATAAGTTCCTCAAATCTGTGGGACAGGCGGAATATGGTTGAGCAAGAAATAACAAGCCCCACAGCTTTCTACCTAACATTACTCGTCTAGTAATCTCTGTAGAAAAAGACTGTTATTTTGACACGATGCCACATTGGTCATACGAGACTTACACCCTCTTTTTTATTTGGGGACAACATGTGACACTGATCCGGTTCTATAAAACTTTTACAATTGTATTTTCTAGAATTATATTTTCTGGTTACGACTTTAAGTGGGCTGAAATGAACCATTAGCATTTTCAAAGATGTGGCAATTTGCCAGTTGGCAAATTGCCATATCTTTTAAAATGCTAATGCTTCATTTTATTCAGTTATATTGATAAGTAGAAAAAACATTTCTAGAAAACATAATTGTAAAAGTTTTATAATATTGGCTCCTTTGGCAGAATGTGCCCCTAGCGTGAAAGTATTGCCAATGTAGCACATTCTTTTGCACTGTACATGTTTTAATCTTGTCAGACAGCAGTCCATTACTGCCGTGTCTTCTAAAGACTTGTTGTACAGCACAAACGCTCATAAAATTCTATCGTTTTTCAAGGAAATCAAAGATTTTGTAAAGAGGGCAATGGGGAGATAATCTTATTACGACAGGTGATCCAAACAGGATCCAACAATATTGAACTTTGACAATTGTATTTCCCAGAATTATATTTTGTACCCATTATACAAATGACTGGAAGAACTCATTAGCATTTGAAAAGAATTAGCAATTTACCTGCCGGTAAATTTCTATTTCTTTTCAAATGTTAATAATTCAGTTCAGTAATTTTCAACCGCGGAAAGAAAATACAATTGTAGAAAATTATAGTTTCTTGCGTTTCGCAGAAAAGCATGAAACAGTTGTCAGTTTATTTATTTATTTATTTATTGGTGTTTAAGGTCACATATTTCTGCACAATGGCTAACCATGACCGTGACAGTTTTACGGGTGGAGGAAGCCGGAGTACCCGGAGAGAACAACCGAGCAACGGCGAGCAACTGTCAGCTCCCCAACATATCAACTCCACACAAGCAGGGTTAGCATTGTTGAAGACTGGTGCACCATCGACATGCAGTACGCCTTAGTACACAGCGTCACTGTGCCCCCCCCCCCCACGTGGGCAATGGGGGTGAAGTGTCTTGCCCAAGGACACAACGCGGTTGCCGCAGGTGGGATTCGAACGGAGGACCTCTCGGCTTGCAGCCTGCACCTCTACCAACTGAGCCACCGCGTCCCCGTCTTGACGGTTAAAGGTAATTGCTGGTTGTAGGGTCAACGTAAAGTTGAGTCACGTGACTTCATGTTCAATTCTGGTCATGATCAGTGATTGTGTAGAAAATCAGTTCTTGCGAGTCCGCGGTCACGAACGGTCAACTTTCTAACATGCTATAACAGTAGAGTTATGTCATATTCACATTTGGTGTGCCAAATACGTGTTATATGTAATACGTAATAGTACTTTAAGACTGATATTTTCGTTTATGTAATAGTACATACAGATGAGGTCTGACATCTGCCCAGAGAAATGATGATAGCATGTCTTTCAGCGCACGTTTCCAGAATTTTTTATGTATATAAAAAAAAATCTGGTTTTTCGTGGACGGCCATCATGTCAATGAAGGGGTAATTGTGGGTGAACTTGTTATAAGGCACACGTAACTCTGTCCATCTTGTGTTAAAGCTCGCATCGGCAGTTATGAACTTTGTTTCTGTTTTATTACCGAATATCGTTTGGACTAAAATTGTATTCGTGTTGCAGGGCCGATTCTCTAAAGCTTTTACAATTGTGTTTTACAGAAATTTATTTGTTCTTTATATGTGGCTGGAATTAATCCTTAGCATTTCAAAAGATGTGGCAACTTACCTTCCGGTAAATTATTACTTCTTTTGAAACGCTTATTAATTTCAGCCATTCATTTTGATAAGTGAAATGGAAAATACAATTGTAAATGTTTGATAGGAATGGCCCCTGTATTAGATAGTGTTCAACCGATTACCAAAAATAGTCGCTGACCGATTACAGATTATTTGAGCTCACAATCGGCCGATTCTGATGCTGGTTCCAATTGTAATACCGTGCACTACTAGACAAGTCGAGGCTCGAAAGAACTGCATTAAGCTGAACATGTTTCACAGTGTTAACCTTCGTTGACTAGGGTCGCAGTAAAATTACCAGTCGCGCACACGTGGGCGGTAAACGTGGCTCTCAGAGCCACGTGTACCGCCCAAGTGCGTGCGATTGGTAATTTTACTGCGACCTGAGTCAATGGAGTGCATCCTTCACTTTTCCGGTATGAACTGGCGATTGCCGAAAGTACACTCAATTCTAAGCTTTATATGTCATTTAACTTGTAAATCCTGTAAAGGGCGCCTAGAGAGATTAAGAATACACTTTGTGGTTGTGTCTCAACTTTAAATGCTCGGCAACAATCGGTTGAACCGATGTTCCAGGAGCCGTTGCCGTTGTCATCCGACTGCCCACAATCGGCCGATTGTAGTGGCCGGTTCCGATAATCGGTTGAACACTAGTATTAGACCAAAATGTGTGTATGTGTTGTTCGGGTCTGTGCGTCGTATTGTAATTTAAGTATACTGGTTGTTATGTGGTGACATCTTTGTGTTTAATGATATACAAACATTTATTCTCAATCACAGATCATGCATGTCTGCAGAGTTTGTAGTATATAATTTTACCCTCACTTTCGAAGAAAATGGGGGTATAATACTCGATTACATGTGTCCGTGCGTTCGTCTGTGCGTCCGTGTGTGAGTCCGTCCGAGAATATTCATAACTTAAGTAAATTATTATTTTTTATAATATTTGTTGGTCATACGTATGCCCACACTAGTTATTTTTATTATTATTATTTTTTTTTTTTATTACTTGTTAACTTAGAAATTGTGTCCATCCGAGCCAAATTTTGTCTGTTCAGCCTGTATCTCGGGTATCAAATGTCCTATTGCAATGAAATTTGCCATGAACACTGCTGATGGTATTGGTTTTTAAAAAAGGATTCAACGATATTTCTCACATTCTCCTTTTTAGAGTTATCCCCCTTTTTTGACTTAGAAATTGTAGGAAATAGACATTATTTGTCTGTTCAGCCTGTATCTCAGGTATGGATTATCGGATTTCAGTGAAATATGGCATTCAGTTTGCCTATGACAAAGGCTTCTGCCTCATTGCATAAAACGTCCAAACACCAAACAATTTACCATACCTTTTGACTTGGAAACTGTTGGAAATTGTTGAAAACTTTCGAAGAAAACGGGAGGGGGCGGGGGGGGGGGCATACTGGATTGGGGTTATCGGATTTCAGTTAAATATGGCGTGCAGTTTGACTATGACAAAGGCTTCTGCCTCATTGCATAAAACTTCCAAACACCAAACAATTTACCATACCTTTTGACTTAGAAATTGTTGGAAATTGTTGAAAACGTTCAAAGAAAATGGAAGGGGGGGGGGTGCGTCCATCCATACGAGAATATTCATAAATAATATTTGTTGATCATAGGTATGCCCACACTCGGCGGTACACCACGAGGGGGTATGCACCGGACGAAAGTCCAGCTCTTGTTGTACACAATATTTCATTCTACAAACTAAAAGGTTTTTCAAAAAACTGTAAACTGCCAGACACTAAACTGTTATTTTCTGAGTTTATAGAGCAGTTGAGAGATAGTTGAAATGTGCCTATATCCTACTATAATATGGTTGATTTTCTTCTCTAAAGATGGATAATTTTCTCATGCTTAAACTCCGATTTCACAGTATGGCGTCCCTCCTGTCAGTTCAATGGTTTACACTGGCAGTTCAAAGTTTACTCTGGAAGAATCCGTAATTTACACGTGGACCAATTAATCCTAACAGGTTGTGGAGCGATTGATCTCAGTTTCAGAGACTGCCCTTTGTATAAAATAGATGACACAGGCGAACGATCGTTTAGATTACGTGGGGGTTACGCCAATTGTAAAATGCGCGAACGCAGTACAGGTTACGATAATACAACATAGCATAAATGAATGTCCTAATCCCGCGTGATTTGCCAGTCAGATATGAAATCTTTCGAAAGAAACTCGACTCAAGGGTTGCATTGCATCAACATATATGCCTTTTTTATCTTAACAGAATTTCCGTCAAAATAAATAGCAACCACTAACGCGCGATCTCGCCAAAGCGAGATCGCGCGTTAGTGGTTGCTGTTTATTTGGGAGGAAATTCTATCAAGACGTATACAACATGGCTTGCGTAGTAAAAACAATGGAAGCGGAAAAGCATTACAATACTTTTGTTCTTTTGGTTACCATATGTTATATAGCGTAACCTGATGACAGGTTACGAAACGATCTCTTTCAGGGTTCTTACAGTCAAGGACCAAAAGAATTCAAGGACTTATCAAGGACATATCAGCATTTTCCAAGGATGTTTTTTTTAAAATGTACATTTGGAATATAACCATTTTTAGAAGCCTTACCTACTTTAACCCTTTACCTAACATGAAAAGCAGACGACACTTGCAAAAAAATTCTTGAATAACTAATTTTTTGTCTCAAAAACACAGGTAATAACCCCCTCATTGGAACGAGCTCGATGAGCTCGTTCCAACGAGGGGTCATAACCTATGTTATTGAGACAAAAATGAAAAAAATAATTGAAATTAATTGCTCATTTCTGAGAATAGCACTGGCCGGTTTTGACCGTTACATTGGGTAAAGGGTTAAAAATGTCTTCTACCTCATCCTTCTAAATTCCAGGAAAACTGTAATTCCAAAATGCCCTGTAACAGAATTATGGTACTTATGCCTAAACTTTAATTCCTCATTTATCGATTATCCATTATTTATGTTCATTTTTTTAACAAAAAACAGTGCAAAAGAGATGTTTCAATTGCCCACTATTACACAGGTAAAAATGGAAATAGGGCAAAATTTCAAGCACTTTCAATGAGTCTAATGGATTTTCAAGCACTTTTGAAGTACATTTTCTGAATTTTCAAAATTCAAGGAGTAAGATTGAAATTCAAGGACTCTTCAAGGATGTGCACACCCTGTCTTTATTTCCAGGTCAGTTAATACCTACCACTGTACAGAAGCGATCAGAGAGATAATTTAGAAAACATGGAAAGAATGGTGAAAGAAGACATGATACTCCACCATTTAACAAGGGTGGTGCCAGGGATTTCTCGACAGGGGGGGGGGGGGGGGGTGGGGGGCTGACCTCTCCGACAGGAGGAGGGGGGGGGGGGCTATAATATTTGACCTTCCATACGAAGGAAAATGAGTGTAAATTGGAGAACCAAACTAGAAGCAAATTGAGTATGTTTGTTGATTATTTAACGTAAACATATTATTATTATAATAAGGTCGGGAAATATAATGTAAAAATCATTGTAGGGGCACATCGACCTGCTTCGTGAAGTTCTTTATGTTTTGATTTAGAGTGCCTAACTACATAATCGTTTTGAAATATTTCGCTGCAAATAGAACACCGCACATTATAGCGGGACGCCATTGTTGTTTAGATTTCGATAGATTCCAAACTTTTACCATGACGATAATCGATGGTTAGGTATAGCGGGGGAGGAATTCGTCACATACAGGTGAATTGTGCACTTGGTGATACCTTCTTGAAATTTGGCACACTGTTAGTGTAGGCTATGAGGTTCTCAAAAACGATCGGCTACAAGTTGACACCGACCGGTGGCGACCAGTAGCGGCACAATCCTAAATGGCCGCCAGCGGCTGAAGGGAACCTCCTTTTCGACGGTCTACCGACTATACATCCGATTGTAAGGGCGCGAAAGTGAACTCTGATCCACGCACGTGTTGGAAACAGACGTGGGAGATGATGTAGAATAAAACGAGATTCTCTATACGGACGCATCAATTTCTTGGAACTTGAAAAGAGCGTTGTTTCTCCGGGATCAGCGTCATTCAGGCAAACCTGAATGACGCTGATCCCGGAGAAACAACGCTCTTTATGAAGCAGTCTCTTTGCCATACAATCTCTTGTTTGGCGTAATTCCGCAAGCAATTCTGATTTGTCTGTCGAAATTAATTCGAGAACGCGATTGTTCACAAAAATCATTCATACATGATGGATTTTCTTCACACCTTATACTGGCTTTTGTTCCTGTTCATCTTGATAGAGACAGTTACTGAGACCAACTCACTACCTTATTATTTTTCTTATAAACCATTGTTTGTACTGTGGGTGACTGATTGCACTGTTATAAGCTCAACCATTGAAGTATCTTGGATGATTGCACAATTGACATTCTCACAGCCAGCCACTGCAGCAGTTAATGTGTTTTGCTTGTTAACACTTTCCTTACCAATTATGCCAATAGTATATAGCAAATATGAATTGCTCCAACTGAGGTCTTCTGTTTTAGTCCCAAGCAGGTTAAACACCAATATATGGAAACAGATTGTTAGCTTGCAAGATGTAGCTCCTTTTTGTCCAACTCACCGTGGAAAAAGAGGGGGTGGTAAAAGACACATACCAGTTGTTAGAAACACACGTGGTATTCATCCACAAAAAGGTAAAACAGGTGTGAACTGGAAGAACCTCATAGCAATTTCAACTACTAAGCGTTTAAATGACACTCATTCCACCGACTCAGTTAACCTTAATGGTTATAGACAAGGACACTCATCCTTCAGTTTAGGAACAATTAACGCTCAGTCCGTGAGAGAAAAGACAGATGCTATTGTCGATTTTGTTCTCGATCAGGATCTAGACTGTCTCGCAATAACAGAGACCTGGTTACACCAGCACGATGATGATGTAATTAGCTGTTTAACACCAACAGGGTATCTTTTCAAGCATGTACCCCGGATGTCTAGAGGTGGTGGGGTGGGCTTTCTGTTCAAAGAAAATCTCACGGTGACCTCTAAAACTTCAAAAACTGTATTTTCAACATTCGAACACATGGATATTCTCATATCCGCTGATGGAAAGTCATTTTTCAGGCTTTTAATAGTCTACAGACTGCTTCCCAGTAAGAAAAGACATATAACTAGTGCCATGTTTTTCGAAGAATTTGATCCCTTTCTCCACAACATCTGTTCCGAGACTGACCGGATAGTGTTAGTTGGGGACTTAAACTTTCACTTCGATAAGGCGACCAACACAGACACCCAACGATTTATGGATCTTCTTGGTTCTTTGGACCTCAAACAGCATGTAAATGAACCGACCCATAATTTAGGTCACACGCTGGATCCCATTATTTCCAGGAATACTGACAACATCATATCTTCAACTAGAATTCATGACTTATCCTTGTCAGATCACTTTCTTGTTGAATGTATTTTGTCTATCAAGAAGGCATCTCTGCAGAAAAGAACTGTCTCATTCAGAAAACTTAGGGATCTTGACATCAATAATTTTATGCAGTGTATTACCGATTGTATGCGAAAAACTTCAGGCAACGATTTAAACTCAAAAGTAGAATCATACAATGTCAAGTTGAGGAATGTACTTGATGAAATGGCCCCCATTTTATCAAGAACCTTTACTCTAAAAGCCATTCGTCCCTGGATCAATTCTGCAGTACGGTCGGCTAAGCGTTTGCGCCATCAACTCGAACGGAAATGGCGTAAAACTAAGTTGACTGTGCATCATGAGTTGTTTAAACAACAATGTAAAAAAGTTAAAAACTTGATAAACCACCTAAAAAAGCAATATTTGAGTGAGAAAATTTCCGCTTGTGAATCTGACCAAAAACAGCTCTTCAAGATCCTAAAGTCACTGGAAGCCAAAGAAACCCATAATTTCTCCGATCATCTTTCCAAAACAGAGGTCGCAAATGCGTTCTCAGAGTTTTTTATCACAAAGATTAAAAACATCAGGGAGTCTTTGGATAAGGCAGATACGGAGAATAGGCAACCTGACCAGCCCTTTCAAACTGTCAACCCATCCTCAAAACTAACTCATTTTCACACGGTTTCAGAGAAGACTGTTCAAAAAATCATAATGTCTTCACCATCAAAAACTTGTGATCTGGATCCGATACCAACTACACTCCTTAAAACATCTCTTCCCGTACTCATTGGCAGCATTACAGAAATTGTTAACAACTCAGTGAGTTCTGGCTATCTACCGCCTAGTCTGAAAACAGCTCTTGTTACCCCACTTCTTAAAAAAACATCTCTTGATCCCACAATGCTGAAAAATTATCGCCCGGTCTCGAATCTTCCTTTTATCTCCAAGATTATAGAAAAAGTCATTGCACAACAACTGCGTGCGCATTTGGACGATAATTGTTTACTTGACCCTAAGCAGTCTGCATATAGACCTGGTTATTCAACAGAGACTGCCCTTCTCTCAGTCCAAAATGCGGTTTTGGAATCTATTGACAACAAAAAAGGTGTTGCGTTGGTGCTACTTGACCTTTCAGCCGCATTCGACACGATTGACCATGAAATTCTTTTTGAACGACTTTCTCAGCTAGGAATAGAAGGATCAGCACTAGATTGGTTTCGATCTTATTTGAGTAACCGAACCCAGTGTGTTACCGTTGATGGCAACAAATCTGAAATAGCCTCACTTGAATTTGGGGTACCCCAGGGTTCCGTTCTCGGCCCAATTTTATTCACCCTTTATATGCAGCCTCTGGGCGCCATTATTCACTCACACGGTATTGAGTGCATCTTTTACGCTGACGACTCCCAGTTATATGTAGAATTTAACCCCATTGATTATGAAGATACAGCCACACAGTTTATGCGTCTCGAAAACTGTATTAAGGAAGTGAGAGCATTTATGCTACAAAACAAACTTAAATTAAATGACGAAAAAACTGAGCTGATAGTATTTTCCTCAAGATTCAGACCCGCACCAGACACTCTGCCACGGCTCATGGTTGGTGATGTAGTGATTAATCCGTCAACTAAGGTTCGGAATTTAGGTGTCTATTTCGACAGACACCTAACTATGGCTGATCATATTACCAAAATATGTCAGTCTGCCAACTGGTACCTCCGTAAACTGGGTCGCTCTCGAAAAATTTTGACGAAGAAGGCTGCAGTGTGCCTGGTGCATGCATTTATCACATCACGCTTAGATTATTGCAACTCATTGTTGTATGGGCTTCCAGGCAAGCAGATACAAAGGTTGCAACAAATACAGAACACAGCTGCCCGTATTGTCTCACTGACGAAGCGGCGCCAACACATAACTCCAGTCCTGAAAGATCTTCATTGGCTTCCTATTTCATCACGGATTCAGTTCAAGGTCTTACTTTTTGCACACAGGGCTCGCTGCTGTGATCTGACCCCGGCTTATATAAGCGACCTAGTGGTTCCGTATGAGCCTAAACGCACGTTAAGGTCTTCTATGCATGACTTGCTTGAAGAGACTACCTGCAACCTGGTATCATATGGTGGCCGCTCCTTCTCTCATAGTGCACCTAGGCTTTTCAATGAGCTACCCATTTCAGTGCGACAGACTGCGCCAAGTGCTTTCAAATCGGTACTGAAAACCTATCTTTTTGGTAAATCATACTCGGAGTGATTTCCGCGTAGCACTATGCAAATCTACAGTACAGAAGTACTGTCACATGTAACCATGATTTTTCTTGTAAAGCGCCATGGAACTTTTTATTATTGTGAAATGAGCGCTATATAAATATCTATTATTATTATTATTATTATTAAATCATTCACAGAATGAGTGAGAATCCTCTTCGTGTACGGACTAGTACTGACTGGGAACGTTGTTGCTTTTGCCAGCAAGACAGTTCCAAGAAATTGATGCGTCCGTATAGAGAATCTCGTTTTCATGACGCCTATAAAGCTATTGAGGAAGACATAACGCGCTTCCTAGATAATGGCGTTGAGCTTCCATATAATTTGACCATTGATTGTTTGATGAGAGAGAGTGATGAGTGTATGTCGATGTCACTGTTGACGAATAAGGCAATATATCATAAGACATGCCGTGACAGTATTCGGACTCACATCGTACAGCGCGTGCTACACAAGCGAGAGCGAAATGAGGCAGTGGCATCCTGCTCCACGCTGAGTCCTAAAAGAACACGGACAAGTTTTGAATCTGGCTGTGACAGGAAACTGCCCCAGTGTGTTTATTGTCACAAACGCGAAGGTGACAGCAGTGAGCCTATTGGCAGATCAATGTCTGATAACAATAAACTCAAAATTATGGCAAAGGAAGCCGAGAACTGGGTTGTTTTTTCTCGGGTCAATGCAGCATTTGATTCCGCTGCTAGTGATCTTTACTATCACAAAACCTGTTATTGTAAGCTTGCCAATGAAGCACGAGCGGCTAAATCTAAAAAGTCGAAGAACGCCGAACATTCCGCGTCAGGCCTGCCCTATGACCCTCTCGTTATGGCAGAGCTCATAACATTTGTTGAACACAACGATTCCGCGATGAAGCTTGTCGATCTCAAGAATCTGTACAGTCGGAGGTTGAAGCAAGTCGGTTCTGATTGGCTTAGTGAAGAAATACATTCCACTCGATTCAAAGAACATTTGTTGCAGAAATTGGGCGATGGCTGGGACGCCTTCACACAGGGTAGAGATGTGTTTATTTCAAGTAGGTTTCGAGTTGGCTCCTTGTTGTCCGAATCTTTAACTCGTATAGTGTCTGAGGAAGAGGCAAAAAAGATAGTTGATGTGGGTCTTCTTCTGCGTAAACACATACTCATATCTCAAGCTCCTTTCACGGGATCATTTTCATCTTATTGCTTGAGCGAGCCTGTACCCAACTCACTCCTGACTCTTCTTAGAGTTCTACTTGAGGGCACATGTAGTATACAGAACTTAGGCGATGATGAGACTGTTAATGCCAAGACTCGAGTGGCTTGTACTATTTCACAGATGTTGATCAGCAATTCAGCGAAACGCTCCGAACATGCACAAAATGTTCACCAGAGACGTGACAGAGAAACTCCAATGCCTCTTTATGTGGGTTTGAAGTTGCATGCCCATGATCGTATGAAAAATCTTATCAGAGATTTTCATCAAATGGGACACTCTGTCTCTTATGATCGCGTAATGGATGTTCGCAGGAGTTTCGCGAGAGCTGTTTCACTGCGGTTCAAGAACGAAGGTGTTGTAGTCCCAGCTAACTGCAAACGTAATGTTTTCTCGATAGGAACCACTGATAACATTGATGTATCTGGTAGATCTGATATGCATGGTACGTCCATCACACTCATTGGTCAACTGAGCAGGGACAATGTGGGTACTGATCCCCCACCACTGAGTTTAGATGTTCCAGAAGACACACAAATTGAACTCCCAGACGACTATGCATTTGTTCCTTTCGTTGAAGACTTTGGTGGGGACATCAGGCTTGAATCTCCAGATGAATGTAATGTACGGCCCAATGAATATGCAGATTTGAACGTGGGAGAGAATGACTGGTTGTCTCATGTGTCACAGATCAGCAATAAAGGGAAGGTTGATGGCAGCTGGCAGCTTGATGAAGTCCCTGTGACCTTTTCAGGCTTCTTTTCAAAACATGAAGATCAAGACAATGTCAAACCTCGTGCAGTTATTGGGGTATTCCCTGTTTTCAGTGAGCAGAAAGCGGACTCACTCAGTATGCAGAAGCATGCTATGTATGTGGTCAGGGAAGCTACTGCTTTCGTAAACCCCGGCCAGATACCTGTCATTGAAGGTGACTGTCCGTTGTATGCCAGGCAGAAAAAATGTCAATGGCTGTTCCCAGAGGAGATAGGTGAGGATCGAATGGTGTGTATGATTGGATTCCTGCATCTTGAAATGTGCACCCAAGAAGCTGGTGGTAAGCTTATGGGTGGTTCTGGTTGGGAGCGAATGTTTCACCTCGCAAAGATATTCACACCCGGTGTAGCATCATCCCTACTTGGTGGGAAACATGTCAAGAGGACGCGACAGGCATATCTTCTCACTCTAGCTTGGCTTGAGATCCTCAGAAAGAATGCTTATGAGATTTACTGTCAGCAGACTGGGCCCCATGAGTCATTTGAAATGTGGGAACAGAGGATTCTTTCACAATCTCCAACTGCGCGCTATTGGGGTGAAATCGTTCGGAACTTTCTCTTGACAAGCTGTCAATTCGTTCGGAACCAACGAATCGGTAACTGGCCTGGTACACTGTGTTCTATCGATGAGTTGTGCAGTTACTTTTTTGCCCTAGGACATACAAATTATTGTCGGTGGGTCCCCGTATTTCTGAGAGACATGTCTCAGCTACCCAGGCGGCATCCTTCAATCCACAACAAATTCATGGAAGGCCATTTTGTGGTCCAGCGTAGTGAGAGGAAGTTCAGTATGATGGGTTTAGATCAGAGCCAAGAACATAGTATCCAACTACTCAAAGAAGACAGTGGTCCAAAAGGTCTCTATGGCCAGGCTGAAGAGAAAGTCGTTATTGAGCTTTCAAGGTCAGAAGTTCTGCGTGTTATAGATGAGTATGAATATGCAAGTTTCCACACAACATCATCAGATAACACGGAACACCCGGAAAGTTCGGTATCAGAGCAGAAAAAATTTCTGAATCAATTGAAATCTCTCCTCGATCTGGTGAATCAGGGACTCATTATCAACCCTTATGATGAAACTAGTGGTCAGCTGGTGACATTAGATACTGGTGAATATATGGACCCCGAAGTTAGTAAGAGTTTACGGTCATTACCCGAAAGGGGCAAGCATTTATATTCCACTTTCTTGAAGGAAAGGCTTGTGGAATGCACCGTACCCCTGAATGATGTTATTCCCAAGGCAAATATATATACCTTCCTTAACCCACCCCCAGCCAACCTGGACAAAGGCCGAGACAAACTCATGTCAAGTAAAGCAACTGCCGCAATAGTTACCCAGATGTTCGTTTCACTGCAAGCCCGGCCTGATTCAAACATGGATGAGTTTTTCATGCACGAGAATGCACGTGATCCGCCAGCATTATCCGATAGAGGTAAGCTACGGAGTGGGACAAAATCTCAAATTCTCAATTGTTTACCAGCTATTCCTGCACAAGGGAAGAATTCAGCAGCTAGACAAGCTTCAGTTGTCATCTTGGATATGCCTGCTGTAGTCCATGTAATCAAACCACAGAAAGCGGATCTGTTTGGAGAATATGCTCGATTGCAATTATTGCCATACATCGAATCTCTGATTAACACGAACACCACAAGGGTTGATGCGATCTATGACTGTTACCCCGAAGGCAGTTTGAAGAATCAGACGCGAGCAAAACGCCTCGGTGAGACAGCAGTTAGGTTGATACGGGTGTCCGAGAACGTCCCTTTACCTAAAGGGAAGAATTGGCAGGCATTCTTGAAAGTTAGTGAGAATAAAGACGAATTTTTCAAGTTCCTGTCTGCTGAACTGCTGAAATTAACATCAACATCCGAGTACCAGTTGTTAACGACATCAGGAGAATATGTACTATGCAATAAGGATGTTAGCTTATGTGACATATCTCCATCGAACCACGAGGAAGCAGACACGCGCATGATGCTTCATCTCAACCATGCAGTCTCACAAGGTCACAAAATAGCTTTTCTTCGCACGGTTGATTCTGATGTCGTCATTCTGTCTTTGCACCATTTCGCAACATTCCGTGACCTTGGACTCAGTGAGCTGTGGATTGGGTTTGGAATTGGAAAGGCATATAAAGATATGCCAATTCATGAGATAGCTTCACAACTTGGACCTGATTACTGTAAGGCCCTGACTTTCTTCCACGCCTTCACAGGTTGTGATGTAACATCCAGCATGCTCGGCATTGGGAAGAAGACAGGATGGAATGCATGGATGAATTTTCCCGCATCAACTGAAATGATGATAGAATTGACTGAGAATCCGCAAGTCTTTTCAGAGGATTCCCCTCATATGCAGCATATCGAAAAACTCACCATACAGATGTACAGTAACAGTTGTGTCAGTACACGTGTCAATGATGCGAGACGGCATATGTTCACACATGGCCTTAAGTCTATGGAAAACATCCCGCCCACCAAAGCAGCTCTGTATCAACATGTAAAAAGGGTAATTCTTGTGTCATCTTTCATTTGGCATCGTGCTCTGCAGAAACACTTATGTGTGCCAGACCCATCACAGTACGGATGGGAGTGGAATCCACGTCTCAATATTCTGGTCCCATTTTGGACTCACCTAGGAGACGCAAGTGCTGCATGTGCACTGATGCTCCACTGTAGTTGTGCCAAGGCCTGCAAGGGCAATTGCAAATGCTTGAAAGCTGGATTAAGGTGCACACCTTTGTGTAAGTGTGAAGGTGGCTGTTGTAACAATATTGAGTAGTATACTGTCATGTTAGGACCAGTCATCTCCTATTCTGGTATTTTTTTTTCCATTTTCGGCCAGTTAACACATGTCATGTTTCTAGTTGAGTTGATTTTGCTAACAAATGTTCATCCCATGTGGCTTGCTACATTGTCCGGGGTATAGGAATACAGTTTTAGATTTCGGAAAATAGTCTGTTATTTACTGCACAAGACGGTGTTAATTCATGCATAGCATGATACAATATCCCCAACTATTTTGCCTCTGTACAACAGTTGATACCTTCGTTCACCCGTGTGTTCATCTATGGTATCCTTGTCTTTCTCTGGCCATAGGCCACATGTGACTAGTCAGTTCCTACTCCATAGCAAATCAACTTGGAAATCCTTCATCTTGTAGCGCACTCATGTCTCAATGAATCCATACCTGAGTTGATCTAATAAATCTAACGTAAGGTATCAAATTGCCATACCGGATCATATTTCGATAAGTTATTCGCTAAAACATTTCGACCACTCATCGACATCAAAGGTCATGTTTTGGCTCCCAGTGGTGGCTATATCTCTATATCCCTGGTAAAGTAGCATACCATGAGGGATGGGCATTAAGTGTCGGCAACATTAATCCTGACTTGGAACACACCACATCTTAACTGGCCGAAAATGAAGAATACTACTTGTAGTCAAAAAATATTCCTGTACCTCGAATGACTGCAAACATACACTCACCCCTTCTAGTCCCATTTTGCCAATGTTCTATACTGGCAAGATAACATTGTATAATTAACAACGGGAACTAATGCATCCCGAGTTCATTCCAGCACTGCCCTTGCTGGCAGACGTGTCGCTATGGTGTTGAGATTGAACCAGAACTCCTCTAGAAATTTGATAGTTTTATTTTCTTAGAAAATAAATCTATCGAAAATGCCGGAAGTTGAGAATAGACTGTCACTTTAATTGGATTATCAAATGTCCAAGTATCCCCACTGCTGCATACTATCGAGTACCCTTGTTCATGTGTTGACAGGAATCTCTCATACCATGTTCATTTGACCATTGCATTCCCGAGAAACATTCAACACTAATTTATCTACGGACGGACGATCATACTGACAGTCAGACACACAGACGCACACATCGACGGAAATTCTGATCCCATTATCCATTAATCTTCCCCCCAACTTGTTCCAAGGGCTTCACTCCATCATTCACATCAATTACAGCACATGTATGGTGTTAGGTTTGGAGCTTCAGTTGTGCGATCGGCGAAAATAGCTTTTTTTCGATCCGCTTGGCGGCCATTTTGGATTTCGCTGCTAGTGGTGGCTAGAGGATGGTGCCAACTTGTAGCCGATCGATTTTGAAATCTCTGATGCCTACCCTTACATCATGCCAAATTTCAGGAAGGTATCACCAAGTGCACAATTCTAGCGAATTCCTCCCCCGCTAGTATGGAAGTAATGGAATGCCAGTTGGATAACAACTGTCATAATGCCTTACAAAGAAGAACCATATACCTCGTTCTTGATCGACACAAGACGAGATATCTACATTCGATTGTCGTAAATTTCTCGTGAAGTCGGGTTTACGAGACTCTCCGACGGACTGACTAAAAATCTCCGACGGTGGGGGGACCTCTCCGGCGGGGGGAGGGGGGACCTCTCCGACGGGGGAGGGGGGGGGGGGCTATAGCCCCCGCTGACCACCCCCTCACTTGGCGCCACCATTGTCATTTAAACGACATGTCATTCAGTTAACATATTTCAAACCCAGATCTAAAAGCCCCAAATGTTTCAGGACATTTTAGCCGTCAACCGATATGAACTGCGATGTAGTGCCTAATACTTTTGCCTGGTTACTTTACAAAAAGAACAGACGGAGGAGGGGAATGGTGGTGGAGTCACTCCAAGCCACGTGTGAGGGTAGCGTATTGTGTGTGTGTTTTTCGAACGACACAGTCATGTTTTAGGGGAATTTAGAATGTTGGTTTCTGGTCCCCTGTCGGGAGTCGAACCGTCAGCAGTCCCGCCTGGCAATCGGGAGTCCAACACCTAAACCACCAGACCATTGCACACCATCAAAACACGATGGCTGGAATCTATCCTTTTCTGATGAAGTTTTCATGATTACTTGGTCCATCTTCATTTCGACAGCAGCATGAAAGTGTGGAACGCTCTGGCTACTATACGATGAAAGTGCTGTGGTTGACCCCAGACGAAGACTGGCACGGGTCTGTGTGTGTTTTTCGAAGCACGCAATCATATTTTAGAGGTATTTTGAATGCTGGGTTCTGATCCCCTACCGGGAGTCGAACCCCCAACAACCCGGCCTGGCCATCAAGAGTCCAATACCAAAATCACTAGAGCATTGCACACCGTCAAAAAACGATGGCTGGAATCGAGCCTTTCAGAGGAAGTTCTCATGATAACTTGGTTCATTGTCCTTCGGCAACAGCATGAAAGTGTGGAACGCGCTGGCTACAGTACGACTAAAGTAGTGTAGTTGGCCTCAGACGAAGACAGGCACGGGCTTTTGTGTGTTTTTCGAAAGACACGATCATGTTTTAGATGAATTTAGAATGTTGGTTTCTGATACCCTGTCGGGAGTCGAACCCTCTTCAGCCCCGCCTGGAAATCAAGAGTCCAACATCTAAACCACTAGACCGTTGCACGCCATCGAAAAACGATGGCTGGGGTCTAGCCTTTTAGATGGAGTTCTCATGATTACTTGGTTCATCTTCCTTTCGACAACAGCATGAAAGTATGGAACGCGCTGGCTACAGCACGACGAAAGTGCTATAGATGGACTCAGACTGGCACGGGCCCGTGTGGGTTTTTCGAAGGCCACAATCATGTTTTAGAGGAATTTAGGATGTTGGTTTCTGATCCCCTGCCGTAAGTCGAACTAATTCTTCTAAAGCATGGTACCCTTCGTCTTGGACGACGCCATTTTGCAAAAGTGGGAATTGAATAGTTGAATGCGTTCGTTTAACTGGTATAGTGCTGAATTATTTTTAGTCATCAAAATTTGTTTATATGTCTTTGCCTTGTTACAATTTATGGAAGAGTGCCTACAGGCACTCTTCCATAAATTGTAACTTGGCAAATCCTTACAGGCCAAATAATTGCACTTCAAAAATAATATGAGGCACATCCACTGAATATGAAGCCTTCAAGTTGTGGTACCTGCACTTCAAAATAAAGCCCAAATATGGGCTTCCAGCATTCTACCAGTTAAAAAATACTGTTCCACAGTACATGAACACTCCACTATTAGTTTCAAAGCATGAAACTTCAAGCCGTAGCGGAAGCGCGGTGGCCCAGTGGTTAAGACATTGGACTTCAAGCCGAAAGATCCGCGACCCTGGGCAAGGCACTTAATCCCGATTGCCCACGTGGTGTCACGGTGGCGCTTTGTAATAAGGCGCACTGCACGTCAATGTACTCTTGTCTTCAACCAATGCTAGCCCTGCTTGTGCGGAGGTAGTACGTTGGGGAGTCTGACAGTCGCTCGCCGCTGCATGGTGGTTCTCTCCGGGTACTCCGGCTTCCCCAACCCGCAAAACTGACCGACACGAGGTGACCCTGGCTCTCAAAAATCTCGTTTAATCCCGGTTAAATAATAAGAATAAATAAATATGTAAGCCATAACAGCCATCACCGTAAAATGTATGGCTGAAGTAAAGACAATTAGTTGCCAGTATATCTGCCGTACCGTACTTCTAGCATTCACACCTACTGCTCGGTTATGTTAGAACAAAAATAATAATACAGGAAATTTAATATTTATGTGCAATAAAATATTACAGATATGGATGTCATTGGAACTGGCTCATTGAGCCAGTTCCAATGATATTCATATTTGTCTGGTTTTATTTATTAAGAAACTTACGAAGTACAAATTTTCTGTCAGTTTTTGCCCACAATGCAGGTTAAAGTATTAAGTACAGCAAAATTCTTTGAAATAAATCCGTTATCCTTGTGTTTTCCAGGGTGTATGGGAATTTACACCGGTTTGGGAGCTCATACACCATTCGGCTTCGCCTCAGGATGTACGAGTTCCCAAATCGGTGTAAATTCCCATACACCTTGGGAAACACAAGGATAACTAATATTATCTTACAAGAACGTATTTTTCCCAATAAAAGTAAAAACGTCCAGCCTAAATACAAATCTGTATTGAGGGTAGTAACAGCACGTGCAATCATTCGATTCAGAAAGAGTACGTTTATAACCTGCACTCATTGAAAACTGATCACACATGTCGACGTCACCGTTTTAGATAACCGTAATTAAATGATAAATAAATAACTAACTCAACGAATTAAATTAGACCAGATCATTTTTTTCCATGATGATATTTTTATATTGGCCTACCATGCGTTAAACCTGAAAAATAAACAAAGAAACACACAGCTGAAACACTTCTATACTATTCAGCGGCTATAGTACAAGTAGAACCATGAATGAGGATTACGTCATGCACAGCGCAAAAAACGCAATACAATGACGTCATGATCTTCATTCATAAAAAACAATTCATTTTCGCCGACTGATTGTCAAGATACAGTTAAAACTAGAAGTCCTGTCGTGAAATGCGCACAAATAGCACATCGATCTGCGCGTTAATCTGCGCGTTATGACCATAGTGAGGCTATCAATTTCTGTACATGTGGCCTGTGCACAAGCAATGTTTCAGCCAATGGACCTCCGGGTAAACCGGAGGTCCATTGACAGAAACATTGCCTGTGTTTGCAATGAGTGACCAGGAGAACCCGCCGTGCTGTGGGTGCCATTCGATATGGCAATTGCGCGCAATTCATACGCGCAAATAAGCCTAGATATGCGCACAGTTCGTGACAGAACTTCTAGTTTTAACTGTAGATGCGAACAAGTTACGAAAGAGAGGAATATTACATGTGAGATAAATTGGTTATTGCCACCAAGTGAGTTTCCGAGATGGTCTCGACCTCGCCTCTGGGTCATAATATCGACTTGTCCTAACGGACTCATCGATAAATGCTCAGAAACGAGGTCTCGATTTCAATACACTGTCACGGATATCCACATGGTGATATTAACCCATGTACGGTGTATGCGAATGCGTAACCATGGGCGTGTGTGTGTGCTGGCTTATTTGCTATTTGCGAACAAATCTCTCAACACGGTTTACGCTTCAGATTCTTATTTTCTTATTTCCACCGTAGAAAAATGTTCCATGTCTATTCGCTACCTCATTATTCAATACACAATCTCATTCTTTATCGATTCTCCAGCTGGGATGAAAGAAAGCGAAGAAATCTAATTGTCAAGGCAATGCGGGTCTCGGATTCAATATCTGATTTAGCAAACTGGGACGAGAGCGTCTGTTGTAAACCGCCTACAACAGACAACCAATCGATAGCTAAATTATTATCGAGAAATGGAAATCGCGCTCAACATCTCTGTTCGGTGCTGCTCTCGAGAAATCCATTCACGGACAATGAGGCTCTGTATGACACTAGCAGGAAGATTATTAACCCGGAAGCTAAAATCTCAATTGTTCTTAAAAATCCGCTTCAGCTCAGCTTTTTGATAACACAAGACATGAAATAGTTACAGTTCAGCCGCCGTGGACTGGTCTCTTTCCAAGAGTGGGCAATATTTCCACGGACACAATAATATCAGACTCCGAACACTAATTACAGAAATATTCAACAAAAAATTATTTAATGAAGCATCGGGTACAACCCGATGCTTCATTAATTAAAGTTTTGCTGATAATGACTTTTTATTACCTGGTAAACGCATGCGTGGACATCACAATTCACGTGTGCATGACGACCAATCCACAGAGTCTGTACTGTACCAATCGAGCTGGAGGCATTTCATGAATTTGACAACCCATCCCGTGTGTTGAGTGACGTCGAACCGGTTGTGTTCGAATTAATGAAATACCGACAGCGGGGATGGTAACTAACTTACATCCCGTCCATTGTTGAATCAAGTAATAGTTACCAACCTCGCTTTCGGTATTTCATCAATTTAAACAACCTGTCGCGTACGCCACGTAACACCGAGCTGCGTCGCGGTGAGATGTTTCAGCACGGGACAGTTTGTTCAAATTCATGAAATACCGAAATCGAGGTTGGTAACTAACGTACACCCTGACCTTTGTTCAATCAACAAATCGCACTAACTCATGTATACTCAGTAGGTCAAAGGTATACCTCGAAAAGACAATAGAGCGAGGGTGTAAAAAACGCAAGGACTCAGAAGTACTCACTGGACCAGAGGTATTCAAGTGATCTCACTTGGACACCTAGTCTATTGTTCTCACAGGTATTTCAAGTTACTTGCATACCTCGAAAAGACAATAGAGCCAGGGTATACACTATTCCCGGGTGAAATAATTTTAAAAAGACTGACCTGTATTTTCATAAGCGTAAAAACGTTTAAAAAATAATTTAGCACCTCGAAAATTAGAAGTGTGCACAGCCCCTTTTACTCATACAAAATAGAGAACAGAGTGAATTCTTGAACCGTTATAAATAAAAACTATATATGGCTTACTATAACAGGGTTCTTATAGTCAAGGACCACAAAAATTCAAGGACTTTTCAAGGACATTTCAAGGACATATCAGCATTTTCCAAGGATGTTTTTTTAAAATGTACATTTGGAATATAACCATTTTTAGAAGCCTTACCTACTTTAACCCTTTGCCTAACATGAAAATCAGACGACACTTGCAAAAAAATTCTTGAATAACTAATTTATTACCTCAAAAACATAGGTTATGACCCCTCATTGG
This sequence comes from Pictodentalium vernedei, assembly GCA_031216915.1. Taxonomy (NCBI): domain Eukaryota; kingdom Metazoa; phylum Mollusca; class Scaphopoda; order Dentaliida; family Dentaliidae; genus Pictodentalium; species Pictodentalium vernedei. Next base: position 453,498,610 of record CM062293.1, on the reverse strand, counting down.
AACGAGCTCGTTGAGCTCGTTCCAATGAGGGGTGATAACCTTGGTTTTTGAGAAAAAAATGAAAAAAACAATTGAAATTAATTGGCCATTTTTGAGAATAGCACAGGACGGTTTTGGCCATTACATTGGTTAAGGGGTTAAAAATGTCTTCTACCTCATCCTTCTAAATTCCAGAAAAACGGTGCTTCTAAAATGCTCTCTAACAAAATTATGGTACTTACAGAATGACACCCAGTCAAATAATGCCTGAACTTTAATTCCTCATTTATCGGATATCCATTATTTATGTTCATTTTTTTGTTTTTCAAAAAAAAAGTGCAAAAGAGAAGTTTCAATCACCCACTGTTACACAGGTAAAAATGATATAGGGCAAAACTCAAGGACTGTCAAGGAGTCAGATGGATTTTCAAGTACTTTTCAAGTACATTTTCTGAATTTTCAAAATTCAAGGAGTAAGATTGAAATTCAATGACTTTTCAAGAATGCGCACACCCTGCAGAAGGGTGGATAAAAAAGTTCGTGGCCTCACATGAATAGTAAAGCTGGATTAAGATATTTTCCAAATAACTTTACCATGTAATCTCCCCGAAACCAATACAATCAAGCTTTGCTACAACATAGTAATTTCCTGTGTAGAGGTTTTCTTTGTAAGATCTCTAACTGATGAGGTCCTTGGTATTTGATGCTTAATCAGAAACCGGCCGGTCTGAACATATACTGTACAGTCGCCGTGAACTGGTCGTAATCCACGCATGGGTAGTGATGTCTACGCATGCGTTTACCAGGTAATGAAAATAATCATAGGCAAAATTTTAATTAATGAAGCACCGGGTTGTACCCGGTGCTTCATTAATTAAACTTTTGATGACTATTCCTATAGTTAGTGTTGGGAATTTAATATTATTGCGTCCGTGGAAATATTGTCCTTCCGTGGAAAGTGACCAGTCCACGGCGGCCGTACTGTACTGTACAAAGAGCTATTGACACGGTTTCAAGGGAATCCTCGATACTTTATTTGAAGAATTGTAGCTGAGGATGAGACATGGGTCCTTTTCTTTGATCCACCTTTAAAACTGTAAAGCAAGCAGAGCAAGCACCCTTATTCCCTTCCGCCGTAGAAAATCAAGAAGGTGCTGATAGCTTTGGGGTTCTGGAACAGCAAGGATACGATCATGATTGACAAACTGAATAAAGGAAGGAACGCAAGTAGACAATATTGTGCCACAGAATTATGCCAGTTGGGAGAACAGCGATGCCCGGGGTGGAAAAGTACGAAATGCGCATAAATAGCACGTCGATCTTAACGCGCAGATCGACGTGCTATTTGTGCGCATTTCATGACATGACTTCTAGTTTTAACTGTAGGTTTAATGCAACAAAAAACTGAGTATGGTTGATTGATGGGACTAAAGAGGTTGCATCAGCCTGCAGAATCATAAACGTTCGGTTCATTCTTTCTGTCCACGTCAACCATATAAACACAGTTCAAGGAGTTGATCGCGATGGTATGTGATGACAACGGAAATTGCTGATTGGAATGCATGAAGAGAAAACCGAGTCATATGGTTTCAACGGCTCCCCAGAGGCGATCTCGTAATGGTGAATAATGTGGACAAACAAGGATGAAATGTTTTTCTCCTCGACTGACTTCCTGTCACAATTACCACATAGCCTTTTCTCCAAGGGGATATATCTGGGTTTGTGGTGTCTACCTTTCTCACTGCTAGGGTATGACAATTGAGTAGTGATTAATTTTCTTTTCTCAAGAGGTAGATAATCAAGATAGACGGGACGCTTGTATTTTTTTTATATCAAAATAAAATCTCATTTCGCCTCCTCTTTCTGACATACCTATTTTTTCTGATTCTTTCCAATTTTGTGTAAAGTTGTCATGAATCCTTTCAAGAAACCTGCCGGGAACGTTTCGATGTTTGCTATAGAGGGGGAAGAGTATTTTTTTAAGCAATTTCTACTGGGAGACATAGATCTCTAATAGGCACCCACCCATTATATTATGGTTTCTCAAAAATGGTAAGTTCTCAACTAATTCAAAATTGGTCATGGCGGCATGCATTTCAGTCTAAATACAAAATTTAATATTACCAATATTTTTAAAAAAACATAATACTGATACTTGCATAAATGTCATTACAAATAACTAAATGAAATCACACACTCTTACATGTATAAAAACATCACCCATGTTTGAGTTTAAATTTAAAAATTCAACAACCAGTGTACTACACTCACATCACCCATGTACTACATTGGTTGTTGCATTTTTAAATTCAAACTCAAACATGGGTGATGACACTACTGTAACAGAGAAAGCTTTGGTAGCATTTATTTTGTACAAAAATACCTTGTCGCCCAGTACCGTGAAAACTACTGTTAATGGGAGACAAATATTCATCACTGGGCGACATTTTGTCGCCCAGTGATAATGTTAAAAAATATTCTGAGAGGGGGTGTCCCATACATAACTAAACTCTTATTTACATAGACTGTCATGACTGAGGTTAAGCCATTTGCTATAACATCGCTGTTTTAGGGCACGTCAACATTTATAGAGAGGTTTGCATTCGGGGAGAGATTCTAGTCGAAGCCAGTATTTTACCAGATGCTTTTGTATTTCAAACGTCAAAGGAAACCTTCCAATTTCCGCTAAAGAACCCACGTTTGATGCGCTGCGATGGACAGCAAGAGTTCGCTTACAAAATCGTATATGGCAGTTCTCAATTTCATCGTTTTATCTAAAAAAAAAAAAACCAACGGTCCCCACAAACTTCACAACCGTAGCTTAACACGGGCTTAGTGCATGCGTCAAACAACTTCGTGATCACTGAAATCGGTATGACATGGCCGCCGAGTGAAGTATACACTTTGAATAGTGTCTTCGAGGCTCTGCCTTTCAGATCTGAGATTGCGTGACTGAGGTTGCCCGAGGCGGGAAAATTTAAATCCAGTAACTTACAGTCCAGCGAAGAGGGCAGAGCGGAATCCTCTCAGAACATCAAGAAAACGAAAATCTGTACCGGAGTGTTTACACAAGAGAACAATTGGCTTAGGGCTACAGTCTATATCTAATTAGGGTCGAGTATTTTGCGGGAAGGGTCTATAACTGTGGGGAATAACCTTGGGTGTCTGTTATGTAATACTCACTGACGTTTGAATGATTTGTAAAGCTTGAGAAGCGTATCTTTGTTTGCTCCCCAATTTTTATTTCTGATTATATTCAGAAAATCGATATGGATACCAATGACTTGTACGTATATACAGTACGTGGAAAGCTTATTGTCACTAAACCACCTGCAGAGTGGGGATTCCATCCAAGCAATAATTGCAAATTTGTTGAAAAGCATAACAAGCACAAGCAAAGTTCCAGCCAATGGACGTCCGGGTTAAACCCGGAGGTCCATTGGCTGAAACATTGCTTGTATTTTCTGTCCACATGTACAGAATTTGAAAGTGATACTTTGGGTGACAACTCGACTCGCCGGGTGATTTAAATACAGTCCACTCTCGACGTTCTGTATATATCTTACACAACTCAGTAAACTCCTTTCACCGAACACAGAAAACCCACCGACTGTATCTCTGAATGATGATTGATCTCTGGACGCAGAAACATCTCAAGAGTGACCACTAATTAGGTATAAACTATAATTACTATCAAAACAAACTTACAGAGGTGAGAATTTTAGTGTTTCGACGTTTTGAGAACACACCGTTTGAATGCATGATCTAGCCTCTTTCCCATTTTATTAAATATCAAAGTTTTTGTTTTTTCTGTATTAATTTTAAGTTACCAATTACATCAAAAAGTGTACAGTTTATCAATCATGTTTTGCAGACCTGATGCAGTTTTGGAAATTAATATTAAGTCATCTGCGTACATCAGACAGGGGATGGGTGTACCCATGGCATCATATAAGTCGCCACATGTATCTGCATGTTTTAATTCATCTTCTGGGCTATCTATAAATAAATTAAAAAGCAATGGACTTCAGCAATTGCCTTGCATCATCCTCTGCGTCGTGGGAAAAGTTCTAGACAGATTATTTGATATCTTTACACACGATTCAGTTTCGATCAAAAGACTCTTGATGGTGCGGTAATCTTTCCTCCGAACTCAATAGATGCCAGAAGATACAGAAGTCCCCCGCGTCAAACCTTGTCAAATTTTTTTTAGAAGTCAACAAAACATGTGTACAAACGATTGTTTTTTTGGTACTCTGCTTTATTAAATCGTTGAGAAAGAAGATATTATCGGCCGCCCTGTGCTCCCTTTTGAAACCACATTGATATTGGCAAGGGGGTGGGGGGGGGGGGTGGGGGGGGGGGCGCCAAACTCATCTGTATAGTTGGTTAACCTTTTACCCAACGGATCGGACACATCCGCTCGCGCAATATGCAAATTCAGAAGCATATTGTCTCAAACCTGTCAGGGAAATGGCATCGACCCGTCTGACCATGAGTCATCATGCCCTCGTGTCTGGTGCCTTGGTTCAGCGAGGGACAGTGGGTAATCGATATAGTTAGGCGGGCTGCTTACTAAAGTTCTTCTGCCTCCAATGTGACGATGCGTGAGTATGGCTGTTTATTAGGGACCTGCGAGCCGGGGATAAAACTTCGAGCCGAATCTCGAGCCGAATCATCCCTCTGGTATCGAGTCGAGTCGAATCTCGAACCTTGAAACCGGCGCGACGGCGACATTCGTGCTTCCATAGTCTGCAATTCCGGTACTCTGCATGCTGGATGAGTTCAGAATCAATTGGTCTGGAATCGAGTATTCTCGCACTGCGAGAATACTCGATTCCAGACCAATTGATTCTGAACTCATAGACTCGCAGTTTTATTCTACCCACTTGGTGGTCGTGGCTCGTACTCAGCCTCATCAGCACCAAATACCATTATTATAAAAGCAAACAAGGCATGTCGGAAAATATCAAAGTACTGCTTTATCTCCGCCATTGTAACTTTATGTTTATACTGGAGTGGCGTGACGTCGTCCTTCAGAGATGGGATCGGGAAGATTCGTCCCCGAGAATATTCGTCCCTGGGAATATTCGTCCCCTTCAGGTGGGAACATTCGTCCCCTACAGGGGACGAATATTCCCGGGGACGAATATTCTCAAAAACCCGGGGACGAATATTCCCGGGGACGAATCTTCCCTGACCCTCAGAGATCGTACGGTAGCCCGGGGGTTAAATAATCAACAAAATTGGAGAGCTAATACGTTCAGAGAGCGATTTATTACACTATCGTTAGCGTATGACGGCGTGTTCTTGATGCGAGCGAGTGCACATATAATTCGCCGTTTGAACAGAGGTCGGTTCGAAAAATACGAATCGGACGGTGAGGTATCGAGTCGAATCGAATCTCGGCGATGGTTTCGAGTCGAGCCGAATCTCGAACGGTTCGCAGGTCCCTACTGTTTATCCTAACCATCTTCTTGTGTCAGTTTATACAAGAGTTAGGGAGAGACCCAAATAAGCTCTAAGCTTTCTGTCGAATCCCTTCTTTAAAATGTATCTTCATTATTCTTATGCTGTGTAATATTGTATAATACTAAGTTTTGTTCAAGTATTCCATTCTGTATACAGCAAATGTAATATGTTCCAATAAATATTGTTTAAACCAAATTCAGAAGCTGAACAATTTTTATTTTCCAAAACTTTCAACAAAACCATATAATGTGACCCTTCGTTGTAATGAGCTCGTTCCAATGAGGGGTCACACGATATGGTTTTGTTGAATTTTTTTGAAAAATGAAAAAAAAAATGATATTTCAAATAGTAAATTTTTATTTTAGATCGTCTGCGTTGGGTAGATCGTCTGCGTTGGGTAAAGGGTTAATCTCTTTAGTATGAGACTGAGGAAAACGTTCCCCATCGTGCTTGTAACCGTTATACCCCTAAACTGATCGGCAGTCGATGGGTTGCTGCATTTTGGAATCGGTACTATGTACCCTGAGGTCCATTCATTCGGAAATATGCCAGATTCCAAGATATATAATCACTGAATTTTCTTTTGGCGCAGCGATTCGTTGCGTCACTATTATATTCATTGAGTGTATATCTCAATCTGTACATTGGTTTCAGTGTAGTTAGTATTTGCCTTTGTTGTACAGCGAGGCTCACATTGGAGACATCACACCATGAAGGTATTGCGAAATGGGGTGATAATTTAATATTTGTTACTTTATGGCAAATCTCGGGGGCTCGCATGGCATTTAGTGTGTAAATACCATTAGCAAGAGGTCCGGTCAAAACTTGACGATGTAAACTTTTTCTGTAATTCTTTTTCACGTTTGGTGTATATGATGTTAATAAATGGTTCCTGTTTTTTACGTACCAATAATTAGGTGATGGATAAATAAAGCAAAAATGAACATATGCCCTTCACGAACTTTTTCACGACTAGTATGGTATGATGCGGTGTTGTTCAGTGGATTATATAGGGAGTAATCGGTTAACTGCACTGGTTACGTGAAATAATACATGAGAGGTGAGGGACGTTTTACAAACACGAGTGCGCGAATGCGCACGAGTGTTTTACAATATAGTCCCTCGTTTCGAATGAATTATTTCACGTAACTAGTCCAGTCAGGCGATTACTCTGTTTATTACTTTTCATTATTAACGATAATTATATTATTTAACCCTTTACCTAACGTAATGGCCCAAACCGGCCAGCGCTATTCTAAAAAATCACCAATTAATTTTCATTAATTTTTCATTTTTTGTCTCTGAAACATAGGTTATGACCTCTCATTGGAACGAGCTCGTTCCAATGAGGGGTCAAAACCTATGTTTTTCAGACAAAAAATGAAAATAATAGTTATTCAAGAATATTTTTTTTTTGCAAGTGTCGTCTGCTATTCATGTTAGGTAAAGGGTTAAAAAAAACAAAAAAAACCAATGAAGTCCCCATTACACCTACGGCAAAGCGTCTTCGTTTGCGCGCACGGATACATGACACAATTGTTGATTGCATAATTCACTTGTGAAATTATCGTTTATAGTCAATCCCGGAAATACCAGTAAATCACACTTTGGAAAGTAATAGTAGATGTTAAGTCGCTTTAACAAACATAAAATGTTTATAAGGGCTTCTGTAATTTGTTTATGTTAAAAATCAGGATACAGTCAGAAGGCGACAATGAGGTGTACAGACAAGCAGTTGGCGCACTTACTTTAATGACGGCAGTGAAGATAAACTCCAGAACTGGAGAAACCGTAACCAGAATAGAAAATTCCACTGGAGGGCGAGAAATCACGCTAACCACTTGAAAATGCCGAAGAATTGTAATTGCGACACAGATCAACCGTCCCTTGGGGTTGTCTCTGGAACAAGTTCCTTGGGACGACTACCCTACTGCAAGAGGCAAGCAGTATTTATCTTACCATACGTATGTTTTGGGTTCGTAATCACCTGAATGCAGCGTATATCGGTAGCTTCTGATACAAAAGCTGTGTCCTGAAACTGCATAATTCAAGCCCGTGCGAGGTTCTATGTACGAAATCAGGATACAAAGAACGCTTCTCAAAAGGCAAATTATCAAATTATGGAACCACATTGTTTTTATGCTTTTGTATCTGAATCAGTGGAACCATTCAAGCTAGAACGACACGCAGTTATACTTTTAAAGCGCACATTCTTTTCGGAATGTACGCGCTGAGTACGTTTATCCGAGATTCATAAAGGTTCAAAGCAGCCGAAGGCTCGAATGATATTCTGGGCCAAAGCAATCGAGTGCGATAATTCTTATCCCATTCAAATGTATGTGCGGTTCTGTATTTATAAGACACCTCCCACGTAACAACCAGTCTGCACGGAAATTGAACAAACATCACTTTCTTAGTGGATAATTACTGCTTTCCCTTCGTTGCTAAGAAGACATCACTGTTAACCCTTTACCCAACGTAACGGCCAAAACCGGCGAGCGCTATTCACAAAATTCGCCAATTAATTTTCATTATTTTTTTCATTTTTTGTCTCTTGAAAGAGGAATCATAACCTATGTTTTTGAGACAAAAAATGAAAAAAATTAGTTATTCAAGAATTTTGTTTGCAAGTGTCCTCTGCTTTTCTTGTTTGGTAAAGGGTTAATGGGCGGGGTGCCAAACCTAATTTGCTTTTTAATTTTTACGGCATTCAATTGGTGGAAACCAATAGACACCGATCAGTGTCACGGTCACGATGATCGAACTTCAAATATTGACTAAACTGAAGGGAAGAACACAGCAAAAGCCTGATGAAGCACTTTTGGATCTACGAGAGAGATCGGAAACTGAGTCGTACAAAGACGTAATACTAGGACCCGAATTGACAGAACAACGAGTTGGAATCACTATTATATCGACATCGAGATGTTTTAACAGCAGATGTTGGTACCATCTACTTATTTATTTACTGGGGTTTAAGGACACTTTCGACACTCCTCGTGTCGGGAACTTTTACGGGTGGAGGAAGCCGGAGTACCCTGAGAGGACCACCGAACAACGACGAGCAATTGTCAGACTCCCCAATATACTAACTCCATACAAGCAGGGCTAGCTTTGGTTGAAGACATGTGCGTCATCGGCTTGCAGTACCCCTTAGTACACGAGGGCAATCGGGATGAAATGCCTTGCCCAATGATACAGCGCAGTTACCCCTGGAGAGAATCCTTTCGGTTTGAAGTACAATGCCGTAACCACTGAGCCACCGCGCTCTGACCACCTACTTAGTGGAACACAAGGTGATACGAACTGTAACAATTTCGAGAACCTTATGAGATCCGATAGCGCAATTATGAAATTAGCTCATTCAACTACAGAGATGGGGTTTATGTGCATGACAAATAATGAAATGATGACAAAGATATCATGAAGTGAACCTTGAAAAATTAGTTATGGCCATTGATACTGGAAATTGTCCAAAAACACCAACACCATGACGATAGAAAGATCGAGTGAAAAATCAAATTTGCCAAGAAAATTGGTCGATGGTTCCCATTGCTCCTTCCGTTATCGCTTATTTGCATTTAATGCTCCCCAGTCATTTGTTCAAACGAATTACATATTCTTTGCTGATAACTCGACGGGTGATCAGTGGATGCGCCATGGGGGGGGGGGGGCGTGTATGAGGGGGGGGGGGGGGTACTTACCCCTCCACTTTTTGCGCCAAGCGTAGTAAAAAAAAACTATCATTTTAATTTTTGTATTGAACGTTGCGGGGTAATGGTGGATATGCTTAATTCCATATTCCCAAGTGCACTAAATCAGAGATTTGTTTAAATTATGTTTCTGTGCCCCACCCCCCACCTCCCCCCCCCCCACACACACATTAGCTGCAAACAACAAACAAGAGTCGCAAATTGCAACAAGGCGTGCCGAGGTCAAACGGTCTGAAACATACCGCTTAAGAGAATTCGAGGAATGCTAGAATCGAGAGCGTGCAACGCATCCGTTTGGAATACAGCCTACTTTCATTTTCAGTTTGAGTGTCGTTTGGTGCTTTGTGTTCGCACTTTACAGCAGCGTTCTTCCGTTAAAATGTCCCCATGTACGACGTTTTTTATAACTGAAAGACCAAACCAGTAAGTTTCAAAAGGATAAAACTGTTTTAATTTAATTGTCTGAGAATTCTCCAGAGAACACCATTTACAACGTAAGTTTTAAAAATGTTCTCAACTTCGAGAGGGGTGTCCCCTCCCGAAGTTGAGAAGATTTTTAAAACTTACGCGCGGCGGGCAATACCCAACTGTACCCCCTCACTTCTGTAACTCTGGCGCCGCCACTGCGGGTGATAGAAGTTTGTTTTGTTTCAACAGTGTGCATATAAGATAAAAATAAGAAAAGACGAAGAAGGCTTCAGTTATGAGATATTCCCCATTGTCAAAATATAACAAACGATCTTCCATTCGGCTGCAGTGCGGTGTATAAACTTTCTAAAAACCGCTAGTTATTTTAAGTTATTGAACGTTCTGTTCAGTCCCTAGAGAATTAAATTATCGGAATAAAAGTGATAAAGTCATTGGTATATTGCTTTTGTGGTCTCCATTGGATTGACTCATTGCCGATAGCGCTCGAAATACTGCGACCCATTGTTAGACATTTTTCATTACAAGCCAATTTCAGAACACCTACTGAATGGACTCCAGTCATATTCCATAAACTTTTATGCTTGCAAATCAGGGGTTAAAATCTTTGTCCGAGAAAATTTAGAGCTCTGCGAAGCTCCGAGATTCTTAACCCTTTGTACCCTAGCGGCCACTTTTCCGGCCAGGAATATGATACGTCATAACGTCATTATATAGGATGGCTGTTCTGTAAATGTGTGAGGTAGACGCATCAATATTTTCAACGTGCAACCCCGAGGCTGCACGTTGAAAATATTGATAGGTCTACCCTAAATAATGAATATGGACTCTTCCAAGTTCTTCCACCGAACTAGCATGGAAGATACCACTAGAGTTTAAAGGGTTAAGTTGATATTCGATTAGATTCGAAATCAGCTGCCAGGTTCGTTTCCTTTCCAATCTTTACACTGGAATATAGCTTGGTATTAGTCATTGTCATCGTCTCACAAAACGTATAGTTCAGATGGAATTTGTACGTCAGTTATAGTGAAAATATAGACAGTGTAATTTCATCTATATTAACATACATAGTATCTGATCCCAGGGACGTGGCGATAATAGTATCTGACCCCAGGGACGTGGCGACAATCATGGCCAAAATTTCCTATAGTTGGAAATTCGGATGGCAAGTCATGAGAAGTTGGGAATTCCATCTATCTGGATTTTAGAGCTTCTTTGGTGATACTGATGTTTCCTTTACTTCCCAAAATTCCAACTCGTTTTCAAATCGGCAAAAATTCTAACTTACTATTTACAACTACACTGCACTCAATATCGAGCTTCATAAGTATGCAACGGTACGAGATGTTTATAGTACGTTTACTTATCGTAATAAAAAAAATCCTCGAAATGCACATCAAGAAAATTGCATCATGCAAAGTCGTTATCCTGAGTTAATTTCACCATTCACAGTTACAAAATGATGAAACATCGAAAATTGATCATTCCTGCACACGATCTGATTTAATGCTAGATGACTGTGAATTGCTTAAAGTTCTCAGCTTGAACATTTGTTTAGCGCAATTTCCAGAATAATACCGAATAATAATAACCCTGATAATTCTATCATAAATGTGTTAGCATTTAGTTACTAGAATCAATTTTATGCCCCCTTTCGTGGCTTCATTTTCAAAGTTTTTATCGGTAGTGAATTTCCAACTAGGGGAGATGCCGGGAGGGGACACGAAGACAAAAAATAGATTTAAATACAGCGAAAGGGTTGGAGATAATTGAACGATAATGAGGACCTGCACGCTACCAATGCAACTTTCTACCCTTTGCCGACAAAGTTTCTCTGCAGACATATCGTCGCCTCAGTGCTAGAATGTTCTATGTCCCATAGGGGACATAGAACATTCTAGAACTCAGGCGACGATATCACGACATAACGATGGTGAATGTATCATTACAAAAATGGTTTTAACAAGTACTTCTAATACGGAAATACTTAATTTGAATTCTTAAGTCATCGCATTCGTTGCCTTGGCGACCGGAATTTTCGTTCAAAGACTCTCGCATAGAATCCACACACGGTGCTCAATGGCTGTACAATAATATATTGCATACATACATACATGCACACACACACACACATACACATGATGAACCAAGTAATCATGAGGACTTCATCTAAAAAGCTAGATTCCAGCCATCGTTTTTGACGATGTGCAATGGTCTGGTGGTTTAGACGCTGGACCGCTGATTGCCAGGCGGTGTTGCAGAGGGTTCGAATCCCTATTATCATTTATTGGTGCCCAACGCCACATCAGCAACCGAGGCTATATCGTGGCGATAAGCGACAGAACCTAAAAGAAAAAGGGTACTGAATTAAAACAAAATAAAAAAAACCCCAAAAAACAAACTACAACTTTACCAAAACAAGTATGTGAGTGTAACTTGACGAGTAACAAGGCAATCCTCACTGACTCAGTCACGCACCTGGTAATGTCAGTTTATGACCAAAATTAAAAGACCACTGAATGAAATGCCTTTCGAAAAAGGTAGGTTTTAGTACCAGACATGAATGAATGAATGTTTATTTGCAATATATGTAACGCTTACATGTACAAAGTAATCGTAATACAAGATTAAATATAATTAAATGAATGTGGATGTATAAAAACAATTATTCAATTGGTTACATATATTGCGTGGAGATGGCATAGCCTAGTTGGCTGTCTTCCTGCCAAATCCACCAGACAGGCTCTAACATTTATCGCAGAATGCAGTTTGTATTGGTTGGTGGCGTATAGAAGACCTTCGATCCAAGTTGTTGTTAAGGTTGACTTACTCGCTCTCTCGTTATTAGCAACCACAAGATGTTGATTTGATTCTTATAACTGTTGAATGTGGGTTAAATGGATAGTGGATGGCTAGTGGATAAATGTCAGTTTCACTGTCACAACTTCAATTTGGTTTTGAGACAAAATTGAATTTTAACGCATTCTTTGTGATATGATATCCGCCAATGAACAGTATTCTACAGTTCATTGATAGATATCATATCACAAAATATGTCACTTTGTGTTACTCAAGAACAATACATGACACACAAACATTATCCAAAATTCCTCAATTTTTAAGAGTCTATAAGGTAATATTGAACTATAATGCCATCAGTTCATCGTAATTCTTTCATGAAGCGAGCAAGATGTCAAGTCAAACGAGAGTCCGGCAAGCGAGAATAAGCTAATTGATCCTTAACATGGTATGTAACGTAATGGTGGTGGGAAATAAACTTGTTATTACGTGCGGGTTAATGCTGTGTGGGTTAATGATCCCCCTCCCTCTTTAAGGACTCACAAAACCATATCTAAGTGCTACACTGAAGTAAATACTATATCCGCCACACATCCCTGTCCCAGCATTACAGTGAACTATGTTCCACTGGGACACAATACCCTATAAGACTCGGCCAACGATGTGTGACAATTCCACTATCACGTGCGGTATATTGTTCAACAGGCTTCCACAAATCAATTGCATTCTTGACAATAGGGATTGTTGCAACACACTGGTGGTAAATATGTACTAAGGAATTTTTCAACCAATGTTTTCCGAAACAGTGATCTATTGTATATATTACGAATATCAGCGTCCAAATCGTTCCATAGTTTTGGAAATCGATTAGATGGGAGTGTATCCAGAGATTTGTTTCTAGTTTTCCCTATCTTCAATAGTCCCGTCTGTCTAGTTGTTACGCCATCGTTACGTACGTTACAAGAAAAGTAATTCTGAAAAGATGATGGAAGTCTATCGAAGTACCAATCTTGAACGAATAATAGTGCATGTAATTGGTACAGGTCGGGCAATTTAATAATTTTGTCTTTCAAAAAGAAAGTGTAACAATTATATTTTCCGTTGTTTATAATTCTAATAGCTCGTTTTTGCATCAGAAATAAACTATTCATATTTTTAGAGTGACCCCAAATTTGTAACCCATAAATGAGGTGGCTATGGACAAGAGAATAATACAAGCAAAGTAGAGCGCGGCGTGGTAAGAACTTTTTGGCCCTATTCATTGCATAATTGGCTCTGGCGGTTTTTGAGCAAAGCATCGATACGTGGCTTTTGTAAGATAGCCATTCATCAATATTTATTCCAAGGAACTTGACTAACTGCAGGTTTCAGAGTCGGTTACGCGGGTAATTCGAGTGTGATTGAAAAAGGATATGTCTATTTGGAACATCATCTCGTTTTGGGGGGGGGGGGGGGGTTAATTAATACATACTTGGTTTTGTTGGCGTTTAGCAGCAGGTGGTCAGCTGAGCACCACGTGTTCACATTTTTAAGTTCTTTATTTACATTGCGGTACAGAGAGTCAATGCAAGTGTCCTATTTATAAACGGTAGTATCGTCGGCAAACGATAATAATAAGTCGTAATCAGAGAGCGTTTCCTTAAAACGCAGAATATTGTCGCCAGAGATATTTCTAATAGTTTTGGTTAAATTTTCTTTAGAAGGTTTTGATCTTCTGTCTATGTAAAACGTTCCAAAATGGTCGGCAAGGTCGGTTAGTATTATGCCACCATTGAAATCTGGTGTTCTAATATTACTGAAAATATGATCAATAAGGGAGGCCGAGTGATCTGTTACTCGGGTTGGCTTAGTGATGGCTGGCATGAAACCTTGATTGAACATCATGTCGACAAAGTCATTTGTTTTCGTATGAGTTGAAATTTTAAGTAAGTCAATGTTGAAATCTCCAAAGAGTAAACTCTTCTTATGTTCAGAATTAATCATATTGGTAATTTCAGAGATTTTAGAAACAAGCAGATCCAGATCAGCTTTGGGAAGAGTATTAGGTCTATATATTACACCAATGACAACCGGGGGACCATGTTGATTCAAGTGATTTACTATTTTTATGTCGATTGGAAGAGAATTCCAACGCCTTTGGCCAGCAACCGCAAAGGCCCTATCACCAGCACTAGTAAATTTAGATACGGGCTGAACCAGATTGAGTTGACTTGATGACCTAAGAGACCTCGGTGGTTTGTGGATGGTAAGCAGATCGGACAGGTAGGATGGTGCAGATCCCGAGATACACTTAAACACCAAAAGGACACTTTTAAATTAAATTCTTTGCTTAACGGGTAGCCAGTGTAACTCAGAGAGTACTGGTGTTATATGGCAGTACTTCTGAGTTCTGGTTATGACCCGCGCAGCACAGTTTTGGATGTGTTGTAGCTTCTCAAGAAAAGATGTTTTAAAGCCAATCAGAAGAGAGTTGTAGTAGTCGAGGCGACTGGTAACAAAGGCGTGGACAGGCTGTTGTGACGCCTGCGTATCAATGAAGGATCGAATTTTACTAATATTTCTAAGATGAAAAAAATGCACTGTGAGAGACGTGTTTGATATGTTCATCAGCGGCCAAATTTTCATCCATAATATAACCTAAGTTTCGAACACAGCTACTGGGTTTTATCGCAGAACCTCCAATAGTGAGGGACAGTTTGGATATTTTTGAAAGTTGACGAGGTAGACCTATATATATTACTTCTGTCTTGTCATCGTTCAATTTAAGAAAGTTTTTAGTCATCCATGCCTTGATGTCTGAAATACGAAGTTCAATCTTACTGCATGCTTCACGCTCAAAGGCGTGAGTAAAACTAATATTCAGCTGTGTGTCATCTGAGCAAAAATGAAAGTCAAGGCGATGGCTTCTGATAATGTCACCGAGAGAGCATTGCAGATTGTGCCTTGTTCCACTCAAATGATGACATGCAAGGTTTGTTGATTTTTGTGAATTTTCAACAAAAAGAAGGAAAAAGAAAGTTTGAAAAATAAAATAAAGAATAAAAGGAAAAATCAATATATTTGGTGAAAACAAACAAATCATGTTTTATAGACTATGTGACAAGAAAATGACAGCAATATGGTCAAAAAGGATGTTTTGCGGGGACAAAACGTATTTGCTCATAATTTTAGCGTCATGTGAAACGGCTTTTTACACTCGTCTATCTCGGCCCGACTATTTAAAGAACCTCCTTACTTAAACCCGTCTATATGGAAAACGTCTGTCACCCGCCCTTCTGAAAAGCGTTTATTTAATGGCATCTAAGCGTGATGTTATCGCAGAAACAGCGGGTTTCTGTTATAAATATAAAACATTTCACGGCTCTAGAACTGACGAACAGCATAAAAACTTGATCTACAACTTCAAAAGGGAATTCTATCAGTCCTGATATTGACAGATATTATTTTAGATTTTCTCAGGGGGTCACCCTGGGTAATCAATAAGTCAGTAGCCGTACAACAACTACACATCTCGGAATTTGACACATATTCTTCAAATTACACGAATTGTCATACGCAGAATAGAGATTATTGAATATGTGGTCCGTTGGGAAATATCAAAATTTGCAACAACGATGAAAATGCTCAGTAGTGGATGCTAGTGTCTCGCTTGATAGTTTTAACCCTGTGCATGCAATTATTATCCCCCGCGCAAGGGAGGGATATAACAAAGATCTCTATCCACCCGTTCATCCATCTGTGCGTCTTGCCATCAGCATCAGCCCGTTCGTCCGGACAACAGTTAACGGATTTCAATTCCCTTTGGTGTATGTATCTATAGCAACAATGTCTACGTGAAGTGCGATGACCACGATATTTCTTGAAAATGATGGGAGTTATGCCCCTTTGTTCTATAAATATCCTGTAAAACTTGTTTATGGCATAACTTGAACAATAGTTAAGGGGTTTCAATTCTTTTTGGTATATCTCTCTGAAGCGACAATGTTATTTATATTTATTTATTCGGGTTTAACGACACTTTAACAGCATGGTCATACCCTGTCGGCGACAGTTTTATGGGTGGAGGAAGCCGAAGTACTCGGAGAGAACCACCGAGCAACGACGAGCAGTTGCCAGATCCTCAACGTCGTAACTCCGCACTGCAGCACAGGCAGGGTTAGATTGGTTGAAGACATGCGCACCATCGACGTGCAGTACGCATTAGTACACGACGTCATCATGTCCCCATGTGGACAATCGGCGTTATGTGCCTTTCCCAAGGACACAACGCGGAAGTCCGAATCGATCGTTCAGACGGTCACTCATTTAGGGACTAACCGGGCTCGACGTTGCTTAACTTCGGTGATCTGACAAGAACCGGTTACAGCAACGCCACCGCGCCCCCACCAACAATGTTCACGTCAAGTTCGATGACCGTCGATATCCGATGGGAGTTATTGCCCTTTCTTAAACAAAAATCGTGTAAGGCTTGTTTATGGAATAAATTAAACATTATTAAGCGAATTTCAATTTTTGGGGTATATATCTCTTTAGGAACAATGTCTACCTCATGTTCGATGATCACCGTTATCCGATAAAAATTGTTGGAGTTATTACCCCTTGTTAAAAAAAATATCGTGTAATGCTTGTTTATGGCATAACTTTAACAATAGTAACTGTATTTCAGTACTTTTTAGCATATGTCTCTATAGCAACAATCTCTACGTTAAGTTGAGAAACCACCGCTATCTTATGTAAATTATGGGATTTATTGACCTTTGTTAAAAAATAAAGTGTTAAGCTTGTTTGATTGGGTTTCGAATATATTTGTTTGCGAGGGGGGGGGGGGGGGGTTGTAATCGCTTTGCAATGTTTTTCTAGTTACAAACACGGAAGAGATTGTCGACCGTATCGCGACCAGGTCGCGATCGGGTCGAAATTCTACATCCGCTTACCTGCCCACAACACTGAAGAATCTCAAATGTCGAAAAAGACTTGCGAGGACATTGTATCTCAGCACTATTTTAGTTTTATCATGATTCATTCTGGATTTTGTAATATTTTATTCTAGAAATCTTCAGCCACTTATAGAAGGGTGGCGCGATCAAATTTCGATCGGGTTACGACCTGATCGAGAGACCGTTTTTTTTGCGATGACAGTAGATGAGAGGGCAAAAATGGAAATATCTCACCTCCTACAAGTATCTGGGAATTTCATTGCTTCAAAGACGTCACATGCAGACTGCATATAAAACCCTATACTGCCTGTCAACATCAATATACGCTGACAGCTATGGGTAATCTCCCCTTTGTTCATTGATTATTCAAAATGGCGGCAGCCGATAAACGCTTCAAGTTGAAAGATTGAGTGTTGGAAGCCCATATTTGGTCTGAAGTGCAGGTTAGGCAACTTAAAAGGCTTCATATTCTGTGGATGTGTGTCATGTTACCTTCGAAATGAAACTGTTTCGTATGTATGAATTTGCCTTGTTACAATTTATGGGAGAGTGCACTCTCCCATAAATTGTAACAAGGCAAAGACACGTGAACACATTGTGAGAATTCTCTCATTTAATTTTGATCGCTGTTGTTATTAGTTCTGTACATCGATGCAGCAGTCGGTGAGATATATTCGTTACACAGTTTGTTGGTGGCCTAATATGGTATATATGGTGTCAGTTAATTCCATATTGGACTCGAGCTTCGCCCTCGTCCAATATGAAATTAACAGACACCATATATACTTCGCTCTCGTCCAATATGAAATTAACTGACACCATATATACCATATTAGGCCACAACAAACTGTGTAACTAATAATATCTTTCATAAACAAGTAAAAAGGAGGGTTTTTTTGTTCTCAAAACAGAGCTTATCAACCAAGTGGAACGAGTTTGACAAGCTCACTCCAAATAGTGATCACAGTCGCGTAGATAGCGTTTTGTCCGGGCTGGGGCGAGCCCAAACATTTCTAACAAACACGTAATCTTTGTCGACAGATTTCACATTCGGGCAATTTCTACGGGTTTTGGAATCCAAAAAAAGGGGGGGGGGGGGTTAAGTATGGAAATTTTAGTTTACAAATATTTTTTAGCCAAAATGTTGATAATATTCCTTCTATAATATTGATAATTTTCCTTACTTTTAGCAAACTTTTACGTAGAAAAGATTGAGAAAATTTCCACGAACCGAGAATTGTACGACACATGTTTCTTTTTTGGGTGTGTGGGAGGGGGGGGGGGGGTCCCGCCCTCCACCCGCCCCCTCTACCCACGCAACTAGAGTGATCATAATCTGTGTTCGGAAAATATAATCTGAATGATGAATCCATTATTCTGCGAACTGACGACTCCATCCAACATTTTATTTTTAAAAGTTTCTGCATATCCACATCCACAATGCTCTTCCATTCGAATTGGGATCCATAAGACATGTATCAAGACTAACCCAATGTTTCGTTACCTTATGGACTTGACCCTCATCCCAACACCACTATCCGTTTGCGTGATCGGCCTCAAGAAACGAGTGAGTTTTTCGAGTTTGGATGACAGTGAATTGATTTGAAGAGTTGACCAATAAATCTGTCCCACCGGGGGGGGGGGGGAGGGGGAGGGGGAGGGGGGGGAGGGGTTGGAGGTTGAAAAATATCATTTCATCTACTGTACTGCGATCGCAAAAGCGCTATCTTTCCCGATCAGATCAAGAAAGAAAATTTTACAAAATAAATAAGAGACCCGCCAAGTGATAGGGCCCTGCGAATCTTCGAGATTCGATTCGATTTCGAATCTTAACCCTTTGAACTCGTAAGATCGATTTTTCGTTCTAAGGCATAATTTCGTCCTATTTCAGTCTTATTATGAGAGGTCCGTACACGGGGAATTGATGGTGATTCGATGTCCGGGTGCAGACTGCAGTTATTATTTTATCCTCTCTGAATATTGATATTGGATTGACCTATTTCACTTTAAGTGTACATACAGGCGATACCATTCCAGGAAGCGAGTGTTCAAAGGGTTAAGCTGATATTAAGGCTCACTCGTCTCTACTACTGTTGAAAACAAAGTTAAAGTTTCCAAACAGTGTTGACGATGAGCTGTTGCTAGCAACTATTCCTGTGCAGTGCGTTGAGCTGGTAAGTCCAGGAAGGCATGCCTTGATGATGTAGCTAGAATGTTTTATCTGTCGGACTTGAGCCGCCACAGTCGGAACAATCAGGTTTACAGTTCCCCGTCTCCTTTAGGGCTGCACGGTATATCGTTAAACCGACATACACCGGTATTCAAACCAATATCGATTGAATACCGGTGTAATTACAAAAATATCGGTTTATCGTCATTATTTATTTACCCACAATTTATTTATTTATTTATTGGTGTTTAAGGTCACATACTTATGCACAATGGCTAATCGTGACCGTGACAGTTTTACGGGTGGAGGAAGCCGGAGTACCCGGAGAGAACCACCGAGCAACGACGAGCAGCTGTCAGCTCTCCAACATCGTAACTCTGAACTCTGCACCGCAGCACAGGCAGGGTTAGATTGGTTGAAGACATGCGCACCATCGACGTGCAGTACGCCTCAGTACACAGCGTCATCGTGCCCCCATGTAGGCAATCGGGGTGAAGTGTCTTGCCCAAGGACACAACGCGGTTGCCGCAGGTGGGATTCGAACCGAGGACCTCTCGGCTTACAGCCTGCACCTCTACCAACTGAGCCACCGCGCCCCCTACCCACAATTTAATTTTCAAGATGTCTTGAGTTTTTTTAACTGTAGTCCCGAATGGATAATATTATCCCTTTACCCAAGGAAAGGTCTGCATGTGCTCACGTAAAATACAATTTCAGCAGTTGAAAAAATAATTTTAAAAAATTTCAACAAAAGTATATCATGTCACCCCTCATTGGAACGAGCTCGTTGAGCTCGTTCCAATGAGGGGGTCACATGATATTGTTTTGTAAAATTATTTTTGGAAAATCTGTTTAACTTTTTTTAAAGTTATACATTTTGATATCGTCTGCCTTGGGTAAAGGTTTTTCGAACCGCGTCATCAAGGCATACTATTTCGTTCCGACAGTGATGCCTCAAGCCTCGATTGTGGAACTAATGTTAATTTTTCTGAACACTTTTCGATATACCGGTATACCGCGGTATTTTTTCGAATACCTATACCGGTATTCAGTTTTGAATATCGTGCAGCCCTAGTCCCCTTATCGGACATCTTCAAGACGCCTAGAATTCCATTCGACATTCGATTAGATTTCGAATAATAGATCCGATTCGATTCGAATCGAATCGAAAATATGTTATTCGATCGTCCCTATAGAGCAATCATGGTATAAAGTCTCTTGGTGGCTGTTGGGGCAAAGGTCCACTTTTTTGGACGTCGAAACTGAAGGCGCGCGATTAAGACCGCGCAACTTCTGTCAGAAGGTTTGGGGGACAGTAGGGATACAATTGGGCCTGAGGAGTTTCCCTTACAATAATAAAAATTTGTTCTCAATTTATGAATCTGTAGCACTGCATTCTGGGTAACAGGTTAATGAACCGCCTTAGAGATATTTCATGATGTTAATTCTTCTCTAGGATATGGCATGGCGACCTTAGGCGCCTTTGGTAGGAGTAAAAGTCCACCTATCAATGGTGTTCAGGGTCGTCATGCTGTAAATTCCACTCTGTAGTATTAACCAACAAATGTATTAGAGTTTGTTGAAATAAAGAGATGTGCAGTGTGTGGTTTTTTTGAAGGTGTATGTGGATGGGTGTGGGTGTGTTGCTTGGGAAGAGCTCTGGCAGACAAGAATCAATAAGTTACATTCCTATTTGAATTGGAGGAAAATGTGCCACTTGAACCTTTGGTATTGTATTGTAGCCGTCGCACGTCTATGTAAATGCCTTAACCCTTTACCTAACACGAAAAACAAACGACACTTACAAACAAAATTCTGGAATAACTATTTTGTTTCATTTTTTTTGTCTCAAAAACATAGGTTATGACCCCCCCCCCTTATTGGAACGAGCTCGACGAGCTCGTTCCAAAGATGGGTCATAACCTATATTTTTGAGAAAAAAATGAAAAATATAAAGAAAATTAATTGGCGATTTTTGAAAATAGCGCTGGCCGGTTTTGGCCGTTACGATTTATTTATTTATTTATTGGTGTTTAAGGTCACATATTTCTGCACAATGACTAATCATGACCACGACAGTTTTATGGGTGGAGGAAGCCGGAGTACCCGGAGAGAACCACCGAGCAACGGCGAGCAACTGTCAGCTCCCCAACATACTAACTCCACACAAGCAGGGTTAGCATTGGTTGAAGACAGGTGCACCATCGACGTGCAGTACGCCTTAGTGCACAGAGTCACCGTGACCCCACATGGGCAATGGTGGTGAAGTGTCTCGCCCAAGGACACAACGCGGTTGCCGCAGGTGGGTTTCGAACCGAGGACCTCGCGGCTTGCAGCCTGCACCTCTACCTACTGAGCCACCGCGCCCCCTGGCCATTACGATAGGTAAAGGGTTAAAAAAAGTGACACAAGTAATCATGAGAGATTCATCTCAAATAATAGATTCCAGCCCTCGTTTCAGACGATGTGCAAATGTTCTAGTGGTTTAGGTGTTCAATGGCTGCTTACTCGGCGAGATTTTTGTGGGATCAAAAACCAACATTTTAAATTTGTCAAAAACATGATTGTGTCATTCACAATGGGAACCGACCCCGTCCCCGGATAACCTCTCCAGCTCGTGCCCCCCCCCCCCCCCAGACCCGAACAAAAATGTGAAGAGGCTGTTGCAGGATCTATTCGGAGTTTTTATGGAATAGTAGTAACAATTCCAAATCAAAATATCCATCTATTTTACTGATTCACTATTAACCCTTTACCTAACAAATAGGGTACATCCTCCCGTGTAATTTACAGATACTGAACAGTTGAAAGAATTTTTTTTTTTTAAAATTCAGCAAAACCATATCATTCGCCCCCTCATTGGAACGAGCTCATAGAGCTCGCTCCAATGAGGGATCACATGATATGGTTTTGTTGAATGTTTTTGAAAAAAATTGAAAAATTAGAAAAAAGCTAAACTTAAAAATTTCTAATATTAAATTTTTGTATTGTCTGCGTTGGGTAAAGGGTTAATGGTAAAAGTGTTGCTTGCAATATGATATATATATATGCATTCTGGTTTTAAGGGGGTTAAGTGATCTTCCGGTGCACACATAATAAAGAGGATATACTACTATAACGCGTTCCTTTGTTGCCGGATTGAGTGAACATTCACGATCCATAATCAATGCAGTTAATTATATTATACATAAACCAAGCCACTTTTCATGTTGGTAGAAAACACTTCGTTTATGCCAACTGCGAATGTGATGCAATTCATTTACATTTTTGTAATATATTATAGACGAAGATATGAAGTATTTACAACCATGTACCGAATTCCACATAAAAAACACATCAGAGTGGATTAAATACACCGGGAGCACGGTAGCTCAGTTGCAAGAGCACTGAGCTTCAAAACCAAACATGAACAGTTCGATCCTGGCCAGTGATTAGTACGCTGTGTCAAGACTAGTGGTAAGACACTTAATACCGATGCCCACGCGGGGGCACAGTCGCGCTGTATCATAAGGCGTACGTCGATGGTGCATTTGTCTTCAACCAATGCTAACCCTGCTTACGCGGAGTTAGTACGTTGGGGGAGTTGCTCGCCGTTGCTCGATGTTCTCACCGAGTACCCCGGCTTCATCCGCTCGTAAAACTGTCGTTAAACGCCAATACATAAATACATAATTAGCGTACAAAACTGTTATTTCTTCATTTTTTTGTTCACAGGAAAATCGTCGCCTGAGTGCTAGAATGTTCTATGTCCCCTTTGGGACAGAACATTCTAGTACTCAGCCGACGGAATGTTTGAGAGTCTAAGATGAGATGTGCAGTAATCTTTGAATTGTTTAATTGTTGGATTACACCCCCCCCCACCCCCCTTTGGGAAAAGACAACCCCCCAAAAGAACAACAACAAGCCCTCCCCTAAAGACATTCCCAAAACACAATTTCGAACGGAAGACGTAAGACCTCTATTACAAACTCACAGTACTTCCGCCCACTTGTTTGTCATTTGTCTTGGCTCGGAAGGCAAAAAACGTCTAAATTTGAATATTGGTTTCTCCACAGAGCACAAGCCGATTTTCCTGGTCTGTTAGATAGCAGCATGCACGGCGTCCCTTATCTCGTGAAATGAATCTTGATCATGTCCCTCAGTCAGTTCAACTATATCGATCAATATTTCAATATGACACCAGGTTTGAAAAAAAATCTGGAACGTGATGGGAATTATAATGAATTCCATCATGTGACTGACACTATTTTAATTGCATTCATATTGAATGCAAATGATGATGAAAGTTTTGCTTACATATTTTTTTATGCTGTTGATAGATGATTTCAAGAAATATACAATTAGGATTCCAAAGTTGAAAGAAACTTGACCCTTTCCACCCCGACTCCTTAGATGATATCGCCTAGCATGAATATCGGTATTGTGTTTTAGATCAATCCACGGCACGTAATGTCATGGCTGACAATTTTCGTTATTGGAAGAGATTTAGAGGAAGGCTAGCTATCCCCAATTTTCTAAAGTTATCAGTAAATTTAACACTAAGGGTATGGACATTCCATATAAAAACTGAAATATCGAAATGTTAGAGAAGTTGTATCACCGGTATATGCGCATCCATCATTTGCTAAACTTCCGGTATTTTCCTGCAGAGCAGTATAAAAATACGGAAGCTTGGTTTTAACAAACTTTTCTCAATCAATTTGAACCTTTGACTTTTGTTCTCTGTATAAACCCATTTAACCCTTTACCTAACATGAAAAGCAGACGACACTTGAAAAAAAAATTCTTGAATAACTAATTTTGTTCATTTTTTGTCTCAAAAACATAGGTTATGACCCCTCGTTGGAACGAGCTCGACGAGCTCGTTCCAACGAGGGGTCATAACCTATGTTTTTGAGACAAAAAATGAAAAAAATAGTGAAAATGAATTGGCGATTTTTGAGAATAGCACTGGCCGGTTTTGGCCGTTACGTTAGGTAAAGGGTTAAAAATAATAAAACGGCACTTTGAGCTGCTAAAAAGCAGGAAGATACCATAGCCAATACACTCTAGAATCGTTATCAGAGGCTTGTCAAAAGTTTCTCGGGAGAGGTTCCCAGAACCTCCACCAATGGGAGGGGGATAAGCACCTAGGTTAGGAGAGTATATACGCCCCGTACCAATCGCCACCTCGGTGCTATGCACCTCGGGTGTGCCTTCGGCATACAACTACCACTTCGCCCATTATGTCAGTTGATTTTAACACTCATAGCTTCGGGCCTATTCCGCCATCTTTTGGTGCTTTGTACCTTTTTTCTGTTCACAAAATCAACAATGTGTGCATGGTGACATATGATACAGACGCTATCCTTTCCATTAACCCTTTACCCAACGTAACGGCCAAAACCGGCCAGCGCTATTCTCAAAAATCGCCAATTAATTTTCATTACTTTTTCATTTTTTGTCTCAAAAACATAGGTTATGACCCCTCATTGGAACGAGCTCGTCGAGCTCGTTCCAACGAGGGGTCATAACCTATGTTTTTGAGACAAAAAATTAAAAAAATTAGTTATTCAAGAATTTTTTTTGCAAGTGTCGTCTGCTTTTCATGTTAGGTAAAGGGTTAATATAAAAGTCTGGGAGGTAATATTTGCAATTTGTTTTCCCGAGAAGCATAAAAACTTATAAATGCAAATTACTGTAAAAACATATTCGCTGAATAAAGAGCCAGAGTGAAATGTTACTCAGTCTCTTCTAATTAGCTTGCCACAAAAAGACAGGTTTCCTTTTGTAACTTTTAATAAACTAAAACAACAGACAGCTCTGAGAGCTGTCTGTTGTTTTCGTTTATTAAAAGTTACAAAAGGAAATTTGGCTTTATTTTCTACTGATGTCACAGGTGTTTTCTCAACATTAACATACTTCTTAGTTAGACCTTCCTCTCCAGTCTCATAATTTCAAGGGTAAAGTTTATTTTCATACGAGATAATTTAGGGGTGACTATTTATTATTAATTTATTGATGTTTAAGGTCACATATTTCTGCATAATGCCTAATCATGACCACGATAGTTTTATGTGTGGAGGAAGCCGGAGTACCCGGAGAGAACCACCGAGCAACGACGAGCAACTGTCAGCTCCCCAACATACTAACTCCACACAAGCAGGGTTAGCATTGGTTGAAGACATGTGCACCATCGACGTGCAGTACGCCTTAGTACACAACGTCACCGTGCCCCCACATGGGCAATGGGGGTGAAGTGTCTTGCCCAAGGACACAGAGCGGTTGCCGCGGGTGGGATTCGAACCGAGGACCTCTCGGCTTGCAGCCTGCTCCTCTACCTTCTGAGCCACCGCGCCCCCCTTAGGGGTGACTAAGTGGTCAATTTATAAGAAAAAGAAAAAGGGTTTTGGTCAACATATGATGAAGGGTTAAACAAGAATGAAAACTGAAAATGAAAGGGAACTTGGATGACAATACACAGAACACGGGAAAATAGCTTCAAATCGTTCAAAACCCCGAGCAACCTCAAGTGTTACTGCGAAAACGTCGATAACATTCGATATTGATTTATCATAGCTAACACCGGAGATAAAACAAGCAACAAAGAAGATTGAAACAAGGGAATTGCCTGGACTAAATTGGTTGACATTGGTTAGATTGAGAATCAATGATAAATTTAGTGCAAATAATCTGTAAGATTCACTGATTAACCCTGCAATAAATCGACAAGGAAGTGAGGGAGTTGAGCATCTCTAGCACACAAAACGATCGATTTACCACAAGACGAAGAGATCATTACCAACCAGGCTGGTTGGTAAATTACCCTTATACCTCGACCGCTACACTACTCGCAAGTTCTTTGCGATTCAACCACCCACAGTACTTAATTACAGCATGCATAATGCTATCAACTACTGAGGGTTTGTCAACAACACCAATGTAACAGACTGAGGGGGAAGAGCGGGAGCCGAGACTCGAACCGTCGACGTATAGCATACAGGCGACCGACGTAACACAATACTAACAGATCCTTACCAACCAAGCTGGTTGATAAATGACCATTATACCCAGATCGCTACATTAAACCCAGGTTCTTTTGAGATCCACACGCCAACTGTGAATCACACCCATATTCCACCTCAAGAGTAGTAGAAACACCCACAGTGTTTCAAAACAGCATCCTTCACAATGCTACCAACTGCTGGGGGTTGGTCAACAGTAACAATATAACACCAATGTAACAGACTGCCACACAAGTACCGAACCGATGCTCGAACCGTCGACCTCTAGCACAAAAAGCGACTGATTTACATCGAAACGAAGAGATCCGGCCCAACCAAGCTGGTTGGTACAAGTCCATTTTATCTCGACCGCTACGCTACTATCAGTTTCTTTAGCGATTCAACCATTCTGAATTGCACCTGAGATTTCACCATTTGGGCTGTGAACGGCGCAAATACAGAAGATCGAGAGAAAAAATGCAACACAAGCAGATTTAGCAGTGGCTAAGGGCAAGTACATCATCGACATGAAGTACGCCTTAGTACACACCGCCACGTCGGCAATCGGGATTAAGTGTCTTGCAGCGCAGTTACCTTTGGACCGAACTGTCGACACTTTGGTTTAAAGTACATTGCTCAAAACAATGAGCCAACGCAATCCCTATTCATGTAGTTATTACATCGCCGTGGACTGGCCATTTTCCACTGTTGGGCAATATTTCCACTGACGCAATATTATAAGATTCCAAACAAGAATATAAAGAATAATCATCAAAAATTTAATTAATGAAGCACCGGGTAGAACCCGGTGCTTCATTAATTAACATTTTGCTGCTGGTTATTTTTATTACCTGGTAAACGCATGCGTGGATATCACTGACCACGTGTGAATTACGACAAGTCCTCTGCAACTATATTTTATTGTCATTTATCCTGTACAACACAGAAATATTGAACTTTTTTCATATTAGTCCCTTATTTCAATGCCTCTTTGAAAATCGTGAAATGACAAACCTAAAGACAATTCATCAGAGTAATGCCCTTTGGTTTATGAGTCTGAAAAAGCTAAATTTTGGCATGGGTTGGCAGGGGCATACCCTTTCCATGAATTAATATGTTATTTTTATGTTCCTTTTACAGCTTTAAAATATCGACATGGACAGAGTCAAGATATAAAATATTCAGTTGATTGCGCATTGAGTGACGAGAGTTATGGTCTTGTTTATGGCTTTCGTTTGATTGTAGCACTTTTAATCTTCTCCTCTCAAGCGCTGCACTTATATTTTATTCATATCGTTTTCGCGGAGCTCTGTTTGCCACATCTTTCTCCTGCCTGGGTTTGAGAATTGGCATGAATTTTATGCTTTGATATCGGCAATGAATTCCTAATGCTAGGACGCTAAAAATCTGAAGTCTTGTATTGTTTGCCGACATTTTTTTTACATCGCCCAAGCAAAATATTCATGCCAAAAGCCAGTTCGTTTGTGCCTCGGCAATTGGGGTCCTATATTCATTTTTATAGGATTCCGATTTCAAGAGATATGCTACTTTACCCTAACGATCTAATCGCTGTGGAATAAAAAGGCGTTTCTAAAAGGGTCCAGCCAAAAAAATTTAACTGTGTTGTTCAAACATGAAAAACTCGTCAAAATATGTTGAAATTGACCAGTGGAATTGAGAAAAGTATAGTTTTTGTCTTAATGGTCTTTCACAAATCCAGCTATACATTTTTGATGAAGGTTAAACACACCTGCTCTACCCTCCTTTGCCTGTTTGAGTACCATGCTATAGTGAGGCGGTGTGAAGCTTCAAGGTTCTATTTAGAATTGAACTGCATATTCAATTTGAATCAAAACACACGCACCGACGAATCATAATTCGACGAAACACGCGACGACGTCTTTCAAGCCACGCCGAATATTATAATATTTTATCAAGAAATGTATTAATGTGATATGACCATATGTGCTTAAGATATCTAAGAATAAGGCTAGGCATTCAAAACACCTAACTGTGCAACGACAGCACTGCATTTGGAGAAAGGCCAACACTGTCTGCATTTTTAATGGGAGAAGATTTCGTGGGTGACGGGCATGTATATGTCACGTGACAACGAATTTTAAACGTAAAACAATCGCGTAAATTCAAACAGGTGTCATGATATCTTGTAAGTAATATGGCAATTGTGCAGTCTCCATTATAAGTTATGGGGCTTTCAGTGGGCGGATATGGTGTGATATAAGGCGAAGTGAGATCAATATTAGGCGAGGCCTTCAGCCTCGCCTAATAGTGATCTTGCTGAGCCTTATATTACACCATATCCGCCCACTGAAAGCCCCATAACGTATTTATTATGCCAGTCCTTTGAAAGAGACACAACCATAAGTGTACCCAGATTCCTAGCGCAAAAGTTCTGTCATCAATATCAGGGAATTTCCCGGTTTTACGTCATGTGAAGGACACGCTAGTAGCAGGCGCTGAAACAACGGAGTTTTCTTCTCAATAAACAGGAATTTATATTAACAATTCACAACTTTAATTCAGTGTTAAGTACTGGAAAAATAAAACAACTGGAGCAAACGGATTAACAATTCTTTCAAGAAGGTAAGTGGGAACAGTTTCATTCATCATTCGCCTTAGACAGTGCCAGTTGGCTTCTGTACATGTCGTTTTAGTGGTTTATTTATTGTATTTATTTACATTTGTTTATTAAAATTTCTAAAAGACTGGAAGAAACGTATTATAGTTGTACGTTGCTCAACAGACACACACGCGAAATTATTTGTTGTTCGTTGAACACGCGAAAAACATCATCGAAGCGAGTGTTGGATGTCAAAACCAAAATGTCGGAACTGACCGTATATGAGCTCTATATAGGGTCAGCTCGATGATACACAGTCTCATATACGGTCACTAGATATTGAAGCTGATTGGTTAATACCAATTACTGGCAAAATAAATAATAATGGTGTGTTGTGTGAAGGTGATCAGTCTCATTATTTGAGTTTAGACGACAATGTGTATCGACGGGCTTTCGGCCCTGTTGACCTTGACCGAAATGTAAACATATAAAACAAAAACAAACAGAGATTTTGGGAATTTACATCCACGCAGTTCCGTCACTGCATTTTGAAGAATTTTGATTTCCTAACTTTGTTTTGGATATCTGAAGCATATTTAATCACGAGTTGTTCTCGTGAAATATTATTTGATTGTTTGGTCTGGTACGAATACGGTAACTGACTTTCTGGAACCATTGAAGACTGCTTTCGACTCTGTGAGTTGATTGCATATAATTGTCGTATTCTTCATGTCATATCCTTCCTTTTGATGCATAATTTGTTTTATTTTACAATTCATATTAATTTTATGGAATATCAGACTTAGGAATTTCAAAGTAAACTAATTTGCATTACTTACAGTGCGGTGTTACTGCCACCGTGGACAGGTCACTTTTCAGGAGTGGTCAATATTTCCACGGACGCAATAATATTAGATTCCAAACACTAATTATAGGAATAATCATTTATTTATTTATTTATTTATTTATTTATTTGTGTAAACTGTTAGATTCATATACTTATGCACAATGGCTAATCATGACCGTGACAGTTTTACGGGTGGAGGAAGCCGGAGTACCCGGAGAGAACCACCGAGCAACGACGAGCAGCCGCCAGCTCCCCAACATCGTAACTCCGCACTGCAGCACAGGCAGGGTTAGATTGGTTGATGACATGCGTATCATCGACGTGCAGTACGCCTTAGTACACCGCGTCATCGTGCCCCCATGTGGACAATCGGGGTTAAGTGCCTAGCGCAAGGACACAACGCGGGAGTCCGAATTGATTGCTCAGACGGTCACCCATCCGATGATTAACCGGGCTCAACGTTGCTTAACTTCGGTGATCGAAGGAGAACCAGTTACTGCAACGCCACCGCGCCCCTCGGAGGAATAATCATCAAAAATTTAATTAATGAAGCACCGGGTAGTACCCGGTGCTTCATTAATTAAAATTTTGCTGATGATGACTTTTATTACCTGGTAAACGATGAGAAAGAAGATGATGATTGTTACCTTCGCGTTCTGTTCTCATTCAGCACCACCGTTGATTAATATTATGACCTTTTTGTGAGTAATTATGCAGTAAATATAAGTGTATGCTCGCTATCTCAAGTACAATGCTGATGTATCAGTTCATCAACTGCGTGAATCTCATTACCTGTGCGAGTACTATTCACTTGAGTCGTTTGATGCAGTCCTATCTAGGGATTTTTAGAGCATTCTCGTCTGATACTGACCTCAGTAATATATGATGTGGAGTATGATCAGGGTCGTATTTATTTATTTATTTATTTATTTATTTATTTATTTATTTATTAGGTTTAACGACACTTTAACAGCCAAGGTCATATCGTGTCGGTGACGGTTTAACGGGCGGAGGAAGCCGGGGTACTCGGAGAGAACAACCGAGCAACGAAGAGCAGCTGCACTGCAGCACAGGCAGGGTTAGATTGGCTGGAGACATGCTCCCCATCGACGTGCAGTACGGGATGAAGTGCCTTGCCCTAGGACACAACGCGGGAGTCCGAATCGATCACTCAGACGATCATCCATCCAAGGACTAACCGGGCTCGATGTTGCTTAACTTCGGTGATCTGACGAGAACCGGTTACCGCAACAACACCGCGCCACCGATTAGGATCGTTACCCCCGGTAGAAATCGAGTCGTGGACCTTCCGTTTTGAAGTCCAATGCCGTAACCATTAAGTCACCGCACTCCCTTGTGTTTGCATGTCAACATGTGTCCAGAACGTGGTCCTCACAAGATGTTATATATTTTTTTAAGGTTGCTCCCCCTATAAAAGGCGAGCGACCCTAAAAATTATATAATGCTCTGTGGAGCCAAGTTTGGACAAGTCATCACGGCGAACCCGTAGTCATCGCATTCTGAAGCCCTCTATTCATCCCAGACCCTAAATGTATTCGAATCCATAAAGTGGGTGACCTATTTTATGCTCATGTCAGAAATCATAGATGCTCAAACAGGGATCTGTCTGGCCCTCGAGCATCTTAAATCAAATTTGACACGACAGTGAGTCATCATGTAAATGGTGGTATTGGCCTGACAGGGTAAGCAAATTTGGAGAGATAAAAAAACAATTGCCGTGGATTAACAATAATTTGCGTTGGGCAATCACACATCAATTACAAATTATGATAGGCAACTGTGTCATGTTTTCTGGTCGATCACTGTACAGTACAATGCCCACCAATTGCAAGGCAAGTTACGGATGCAGGCCCCATGTGAGAAAATATTGGATGGGTGACACACCCCTCCACGCGCCTGGGATGTTCGGCCATGAGTTTTATTCTATAAGAAGGGTAGAGTGATTACTAACTGGATATGGTGCGAATAAGTCATTAGGGGCCATATCAGCAGATGTCGGAGGAGGTATCGGGAACATATAGACCCCATCTTGAAAAATAAGCATTATGTGTATTCGATTTTCTGTCTTGAGCACTGACACTTTAAATGTATGGGTGCGGATTAATAGATAAATACAGATTATTAAAAACTATAAATTCTCTGCATTATGATCTGGTCTTGTTAACAAGACCAGATCGTCGACTAGACCATATCACTCCGATTCATAAGCCTATAAAGCTACAGATGGTTCATGAACGAACGAACGAACGAACGAACGAACGAACGAACGAACGAACGAACGAACGAACGAACGAATGAATGGATTATTTAACGATTTATTTTTTTATATTCTTTATTTATTGTGGTTTAACGACACTTTCGACAGGCAAGTTCAACTCGTGTCGGACAGTTTTACGGGTGGAGGAAGCCGGAGTACATGGAGAGAACCACCGAGTAACGGAAAGCAACTGTCTGACTCCTCATATTTAACTACAGGCTAAAAACTAAAGTGTTAAAAACTACACTTGATGTGCTGTATTTAACACTTACTAAGTGCTGAACTAGCACTTTGTTCAAGTGTAGATATCCCAGAACTTGACAGGTGTTACAATAATACCACTTGACAAGTGTAATGTCGCGACACTTAAAAGGAAACAACGCAGATGACGCAGATCAGGCTCGAACTCTCGAACCTGATCCGCGTTGTCTGCGTTGTGTCCTTTTAATTATGTACCCACCAAGCTCAAATCAAATTATGGACGATTCTGGAAGAACCACCAATGCTAGACACATTGTAAGGGCCATCCATTCAAGTTTCAGATGTCTGACGATTGTAAAGTCTAAGTGCTTAAAGCATTGCACTTTGAGTGTTAAAATCAAAACCTAAGAGTTAGAATCGGTGTTAATTCGCGCTTTTAAGAGCGTTTTCTCATGATTTGTGTTCATCTTGGGGCGATACGTCAAGAAGGCAACAGCCATTTTAGATTTCGTTTTTAACCCTTTGATACGAGGTGAACAAATTTCGGACTTGATATATATCTGCGTTCTTTCTTTTATTACAGTCTGTGTGTTGCTTGTTGATTCCAAAAGTTTCAAAGAGAAAACGGAATATGGAATATTGTGGAAGCTATTGATTTGCATTGCTGAAGAAGCTGAATGAACAGTTTCGGCTGGAGAGCCATTAGAAGACTTGAGCCTTCTTTGGCTGGAAAAATATGTGTTTTTTGCTGTAAATAAAAGTATATTGTCGTATCGCTAGACATCTTACTAAATTGTTTCTGGTTTGTTCAGATATATGCTGCGGGAGCGTAGCAAAATGTATGTTGCGGGCTTATGGAGAATAATGTTATTACATCGCCATATCATACAAGTATGTGCTAAATGTAGAGTTGTTTTGCAGCTATATGGCAAGAAGATGGTATGGCGAGATTTGCTGTTTACCTGTCATCACCTATAAAAAAAGTAACAAAAAAAAAAAGGGTAAGGAAAGTAATAGGAAAGAAAAAAGACAGAAAAGATGACTGATCATCATGTGTTTTAAGGGTGACGGATGCGAGTGAATCAATAGAAACCTGTACATGCAAATTAACCCTTTGAGACTTTAATTATCCTGACGTTCAAACGTCACGGGTAATTGAGTTTCTTCAACGTTTTACAAAATGCTACGTCCAAGTCGGAAAGTAGAAATAAAAAGATTTTTTTCACATTAGTGATTATCTGGTTGAGGGCTAGATTAATTTTGGTGGTCTGAATTTCTTATTCAAAACCTGTTTTATTACAAATTATTGGAGAGTGCCCAAAGGCACTCTACAATAATTTGTAATAAAACAAATTTATATAAAAAAAATATTATTTGTGTTTGACTGAATATAAAATATAAGTAAGGAAAGTGTTGGTTTTTGCTCTGGTATCCTCATTTTTTGAAAGCCCTGATAGTGGCTTCTAGCACTCAACCAGTTAAGAAGTCTTGACAGCAGGATTATATTAGTATTTTAAACTGCGATAACATTTGGCTCAACGGCTGTCAATGTGCACTACTTGGGAGAAAATAGGAATTGAGGTTAAAAGTTTAAAAAATCGAAAAATATTAACAAAACAAATAACCACAAAGTATCAACGCGCTGTTTGATTTCGTCATAAGACGTACAAAAGTATCAAAGGGTTAACCTTTTACCTAACGAATCGCCCGCATCCGCCCGCGTAATATGCAAATTCAACAGTTGAAAAAATATTATTTTTAAAAAAAATTCAACAAAACCATACAATGTGCCCCCTCGTTGGAACGAGCTCGTTCCAACGAGGGATCACATGATATAGTTTTGTGGACATTTTTTGAAAAATTAAAAAAAATTATATTTAAAATAATAAATTTTGATATCGTCTGCGTTGAGAAAAGGGTTAATGCGCATCTATTTCCACAAAAATGCAAAAGTTCGATGCCTTTATATGTAATGTGAAGCTGTTGCGCAGTCCATATCGAGTTGAAACAGCGTCCACAGGCCAATGACGTCAGTAAAATGTGAACCGATTATGTCCGCAAACTGACAGGATCATAATGACATCTTCAGAAAGCCAGCCAAATTGTGTCTGTATGCAGGCCGCAAACCGTAGGTCGATTACGGACCTATTTGACTCAAGCATGCAACTTCTCATTTCGTATGAATACAAACAGAAGAATTGAACATGGATGTAATTACAGAGGCATTTTGTGTTTCTTTGGGTATTGTCACGAGTAGAATGAATGTTTCTTCACCAATCTGGCGTCACACAGGGTTAATTTGACACATGGAAGTCTGTGAAGCTTCTGCAAACAACCTCTTCAATCTGTTTACATTCTAAACATTGGTCGCCCCAACATGTTTCCGCTGCTCTGTTTTTCTTCCCAAATGTTTCCACTCGTGATTCCTTCCCATATGTTCACTTCTACCAAGGCAGTTATGGATATGTTTCTCTGATATGGAATACAAGGTCTCCCAGCAGTCAGACAAACGAGTATCTCGTTCTGACATTTGAGTTTTCCAGAGCCGGTGTAAAATAATTTTGGCTCAGATTCAAGTCGTTCGCTGTTATTGGAAACAATCATAAGGTCCAATCGGTTATCGCTGTTGTAAAATCATTCATGAACACAACGGGTGGTGACACATAAAACTCAGTATTAATGTTAAACACCCATCGTAAAATTTATCTTCTCTGCTTGGTTTTTTCGCATTGTACTTTCATTTTACATTATCTGGTTAACATGTTGTACAGAAAATTAATTAAGAATGAAATGAATTGTAAACATCAGAAGGTAACATAATCTAAGGAACAGTATTGGAACAACCGAGATGCTTATTTCTGATAGGAATTAACGTTTTCTTGTTTATACATTGTAAAGACCAGGGACACCCGAAGCACGGGGGCAGAGGAGGCAGCTGTCCTTCCTGCCTTCGGACCACGGGGACTAGAAGGGGGAGACAATGCCCTTCCCAGGTTCGTCACTCAATTTTTTTCAATGATTTATTCTCGAAGTAAAGCTAAAATACACCCCAAATTCGTTCTGGGAGCTTTTAAAATTCAGTGGGGGGGGGGGGGGGAGTTTGGGAGGCGGTGCCCCTCCCGATGGGTGGGGGGTGGGGGGGGGGCCTCTCACACTCACCATAAAAAGAAATAGTGTTGTTGCAGTTCTTTTTTAATGCACGTAACTCATTAACTGCCACCAGAGAATCTTGTAAGCTAGGCGCGATACACTCGCTGCTACTATTTGTATTTTCCTGGCTGTTTTTAACCCTTTACCTAACCTGAAATGCAGACGACACTTGCAAAAATAATTCTTGAATAACTAATTTTTTTCATTTTTTGTCTCAAAAACATAGGTTATGACCCCTCGTTGGAACGAGCTCGTTCCAACGAGGGGTCATAACCTATGTTTTTGAGACAAGAAATGAAAAAAAATAATGAAAATTAATTGGCGATTTTTGAGAATAGCGCTGGCCGGTTTTGGCCGTTACGTTAGGTAAAGGGTTTTAAGGTATAACCTTTTAAACTGAAGCGATATTTTTACCAATCATTTATTTAATTCTGATTTTTGATGAGCGAATAGCGCTGACCGGTTTCGTCCGTTACATTGGGTAAAGGGTTAAAAGCTGTAGTAGAGGCGACTTAAATGAGGGAACATTCGCTCACATCTTGAGAGAAAAGAGTCATTGCACCCTTTCCTGCCTATTCCCAATAAGCTTGCAATAACAGGTTGGTAAAGATAATACTATTTCTCTCTCTCTCTCAACTGTTTCTGGAAAACATTGTGAGGGCGCGTCCAGTGCCGAATTAACCCATGGCCGAGCCCCGGCACTTCAATCTTTCATCCGACTACTGCAGACAGCGTAAGTATTAGCAGTCAGCTGATGAAATGAACAAATACGCGAAAGTATACACATACCATTACAGGGGGGGGGGGGGGGGGGGGGGGAGATAGTTGTCTTCCGCGTGGTATCGTATCATTTACAGTTTTATTTACTATTATTTAAATAAGCATTAAAATAATGTACTGGATATAAATATATATATAGTGTACTTATGGGAGTATATATAAGGATAAATACATATGTTCATGTATCGCTTCGGCGCAGAATGCAAAGTGCCTTTAACAATGCCTCAGCCAAAAAAAAAAAAAAAAAAAAAAAATTGGCGGGCCCCTTGTCCCTGCGGGCCCCTAGATTTCAGCCTAGACAGCCTTATGGATAATACGGCCCTGTGCGCGTCCCACCTATGTCCCTCCCGGTTCATACGTCCCTGCATACTATATAGGTAGCTGTATTTTCCAGAATTGCATTTGTGTTTAGAAATGACTGAAATGAATCATTAGCATTTCAACCCTTTCCCCAACGCACATTATATCAGGATATATCACTTGAAATGTTATTTTTCCTTTTTTCTCAAAAATGTCAACAAAACCATATCATGTGACTTCCTCATTGGAACGAGCTCAACGAGCTCGTTCCAATGAGGGATCACATGATATGGTTTTGTTGAAAATGTTTTGAAAATATTCTTTTTCCATTTCGGACGGTTAAAAGACGCGGTGGCGTTGCGGTAACCGGTTCTCGGCAGATCACCGAAGTTAAGCAACGTCGAGCCCGGTTAGTTCTCGGATGGGTGACCGTCTGAACGATCAATTCGGACTCCCGCGCTGTGTCCTTGGGCAAGGCACTTAACCCCGATTGTCCACATGGGGGCACGATGACGCCGTGTACTAAGGCGTACTGCACGTCGATAGTACGCATGTCTTCAACCAATCTAACCTTGCCTGTGCTGCAGTTGGGAGTTACGATGTTGGGGAGCTGGCAGCTGCTCGTCGTTGCTTGGTGGTTTTCTCCGGGTATTACGGCTCCCTCCACCCGTAAAACTGTCACGGTCATGATTAGCCGTTGTGCATAAGTATGTGACCTTAAACACCAATATATAATAATAATAATAAATAATTTAACGTTAGGGTAATTATCACATCTTTCAAAATTGTAATAATTCATTTGACCATTTACCGTCCCAGATGGATAACAAAGCTCTAGGAAATATAACAACAGAAATTCTATAATATACAGTTAAAACTAGAAGTCCTGTCACGAACTGTGCGCTTATCTTGGCTTAATTGCGTGTATGAATTGCGCGCAATTGCCATATCGAATGGCACCCAAAGCACGGCGGGTTCTCCTGGCTACCCATAGCAAACACAGGCAATGTTTCTGCCAATGGACCTCCGGGTTACCCGGAGGTCCATTGGCTGAAACATTGCATGTGCACAGACCATATGTACAGAATTTGATAGCCTTACTATAGTCATAACGCGCAGATTAACGCGCAGATCGACGTGCTATTTGTGCGCAATTCACGACAGGACTTCTAGTTTTAACTATTGGCCTGTGGACTGTAGTAACCGTGTTTTGTTGTACTGTGGATAAAACAGATAGCTCAGCATTCAGATTATCTGACAAACTGAAAGCAGCCATTCTTTAGCCCAATCTTCCGTTACAAACCCATAAATACCATATCTATAACCGTGTCCAATATAAATTTACCAGCATGCCAGGGATCGCGGTGGCGCATTGGTTAGAGCCTAGGATTTTAACCCCAATGGTCGACGGTCAGATCCTGACCAGCGGTAACTGCGTTGTATCATTGGGCTTACTTAATCCCGATTGCACACGGGGACACGATGGCGCTGTGTTCTGAAGCGTAATCACGTCGATAGTTGTCTTCTTGGTCAAAACACTTAATCTCGATTGCTCACGTGGGGACACGGTGCCGCCGTGTACTTAGGCGCACTCACGTCGATGGTAGTGTCCTTGGGCAAGATACGTAATCCCGATTGCTCACGTGGGAAATTGTGCCGCCGTGTACTAAGACACGCCCACGTTGATAGTGTCCTTAGGCAAGATACCCAATCCCGACTGCTCACATGGGGACCCGATGGCGCTGTGTACTAAGGATAGTAGTGTCTTTAGGCAAGATACTTAATCCCGATTGCTCACGTGGGAAATGGTGCCGCCGTGTACTATGACACACTCACGTTGATAATGTCCTTAGACAAGATACTGAATCCCGATTGCTTACATGGGTACACGGTGGAGCTGTGTACTAAGGCGCACTCACGTCGATAGTAGCGTCCTTAGGCAAGATACCCAATCCCGACTGCTCACGTGGGGACATGGTCGCGGTGTGTACTATCACGTCGATAATGCAATGCGCTCCAACCGCTGCTTAACTCTGATTGCGCCGGGTTAAGTTGGGGTGTGGTATAGTTTCTCGCCGCTGCTTTCCGGTTACTCCGGCTTCCTCCACCACCCGTAAAACTTCCCTATACATGATGTGACCTTGATTGCTGAAAATGTCATTGAACCTCAACAAACAAACAAGCAAACAAAATTACCACCAAACAGGCCTGAAAATAAGCAGTCTGACATTTGCAGAATGGGGTCCCCAGAGGGTGAATTTGATGATGATATCCCATATAGTGGACCAATTTATCTTCCGGGTTCCTCTTTCTGTTTAGTTTTGAGACCCTGATTCAGATTGAGGTTGACAGAGGATAAATTTAGTGATGCTAATGCAGGGTAGCATCACTAAATTCCCCTTCTAGGGTCCTCATTTTACAGATGACAGTCTGCTTATTTTCTGGCTTGCTCACAAAACATATGGACGGGTCGACAACGTGGCAATGTTATATGTTTTCTGTCATATAAATCTGAACTTGTCCACCACTGTCTCCCGGTATGCCTGCCACTCAGTTGGCGAGCATTTTGCGGACGCAATCGGTATGTGGAAACGTATATCATTTTGGCTGATGTATACTAACAGAAGAATAAAACATGAATATAACAGAAAAATGCTTTTTTGGGGGGTTTAGCCTGGTCTCAGTATTGTTACTGAACAGAATATCTTCGTGTCAGTTTGGAATCAGAAGGGTTGTGTAACATGCAACCCAATATGGCTCTATGATTAAATTATGAGGACTTTTAGATTAACCCCTTCATATCGTAAGAAGATATTTCTGCCTAACATAGGGTTTCTTTCGTCACTGAAATTAGTATATCGGGGCATATTTAATCACCCCCCCCCCCCCTCTTTAAATTGAAAGGATTGTTTTACTAATGATTTCTTGATTTAAAATGAGATGAATTTTCATCTAATCTAGTTATGGCTGCTTCACAGCAGCCATAATTAGATATAAAGAAAAATATCTCAGCGAGGTAAGGGTTAAATTATTCCCGATCCAACTTACCAATTTGCTGTCACAGCAGCCATAATTAGATATAAAGAAAAATATCTCAGCGAGTTAAGGGTTAAATTATTCCCGATCCAACTTACCAATTTGCTGCTGTTTGTGTCGTCTGCTCGACGATTTCCAAATTTCGATTCTGGCAAGAATACACATACCGTGTTGAAGGGGTCAAAGAGGGACAACTCCATTCACCTTACTTGTCAGACTCTGAAGAACGCCTCAAGGGAGGAAATAATGCAGAGTTCAACAGGTAGATCAATATTTCGAATCTTATAAAATTGTATTCACGAAGAAAGGAACGTAAATACCCTATGAATGATCTTTGTTTCATGAACATTCGAAATGTATATATTGTTATCTTAACATGAAGGATATATCGATTCAACCGGACTGTGTTTTGTGTTTAAAAAAGCCCTAATTGTTCCACGAATGGCTATCTGATGGAAAAAATCGGTAGCAGCAAATATGACGTCCCCATACCCTTTTATAGACAACACAGAGACGTAGGCGAATCAATCGATAGCCATGCACTTCCGTAATCTGAAACTCTTCATGCATCAAAAGTAGTGTATAAACGGTAAATTCCGATAATAAAAAGGGCTTCGATTGTATTCAACGCACTCTCTCCTTCTTGTATGCACTTAAACTATGAATGGGATCTTCTTCAAATATTAACCCTTTCGACATAGAAGGTACATTCCATAACAGTTCAATGGAAGCAATTAGAAGAGTCCATATTCACTATTTGGGGTAGAGCAATCAATAGGGGCGCTGTGGCGTTGCGGTAACCGGTTCTCGTCAGATCACCGAAGTTAAGCAACGTCGAGCCCGGTTAATCCTTGGATGGATGACCGTCGGAGCGATCGATTCGGATCCCGCGTTGTGTCCTTGGGCAAGGCACTTAACTCTGACTGTCCACATGGGGGCACGTGGACGCCGTGTACAATTAGAAGAGTCCATAGTCACTATTTGGGGTAGAGCAATCAATAGGGGCGCTGTGGCGTTGCGGTAACCGGTTCTCGTCAGATCACCGAAGTTAAGCAACGTCGAGCCCGGTTAATCGTTGGATGTGTGACCGTCGGAGCGATCGATTCGGATCCAGTCTTGTGTCCTTGGGCAAGGCACTTAACTCTGACTGTCCACATGGGGGCACGTTGACGCCGTGTACTAAGGCGTACTGTACGTCGATGGTGCGCATGTCTTCAACCAATCTAACCCCGCTTGTGCTGCAGTTTCAGCTTATTAACGACCCTCGACTTCGTCTCGGGCCTTTTATAAGCGGTCGGGCTGTTATTCACACCTGTTGGGCCGTTAATAAACCACAATGTCCTCCAAAATCATGTTATTGTTATATTACAGGGACGAGAGTGAAATGTACAGCTGGATTTGCTGAATTTAGCCGCAAATTCTTAGATGT
This sequence comes from Pictodentalium vernedei, assembly GCA_031216915.1. NCBI lineage: Eukaryota > Metazoa > Mollusca > Scaphopoda > Dentaliida > Dentaliidae > Pictodentalium > Pictodentalium vernedei. Next base: position 453,457,529 of record CM062293.1, on the reverse strand, counting down.
TATGGCAACATTTTGAAATTAATACAAAATAAAAGGTCATGTATACGAAGTTTCAATTGGCATATAGTTTTATTTCAATAAACCTGGATGAAAATGGTCTTTACAATAATTTTTGTGTGAAGTTTAAGAAATCCCGGAAAGTAAAGGATAAACAAGCTCTGTTTTACTGGTAAAATAGGATCTAGTCACCAATGTGGAACTGAAATGGTTGAATGGTTTTCTTGATCACATGGATAAACCTTGGTATGTCATCACGTGACTTGTATGCTTGACTCTGTCTCATATAATTGATGCGAGTCAGTGTGACAATGTTTGCCTGCTTTGGATCAAGTTTGTTCCTTTGTTAACCCAGAAAATACAGTAGTTCAAAAGTAACGGTTAATCGATCAATTACTTTTTTGATCGATCAAGATGTTGATCATTGGTTAAACGATTAATCGGTTAATCGTTTCAACTCTACACTGATGCTTGGGATGGAAGTCCTCTAAAATCTAAAATGGCAACATGGATATAAAAGAACGCATGAACATGACATTATCGTCTTGTTGCCAATCACAATTAGGCATTCTGCAGAAATATGTGACCTCAACCGCCAATAAATATAAGAAATAACACGGAAAAGTTATTAGTGAGATACTAATGTGTGAGAGTTCAGACCATCGAGGGAGACCAGAAATGAATACAATATAGTTTTTCTTGAACCATCGGCCCATCTGTGTCCATTGCCTCTAGGGCTGTCGCGATTAATCGATTGTTGATCGCTCATGCTAAAATCCATTAGTATTTTTCGTTGCCGAAGAATCAGTAAGTTTTTCCCGGTTTTAGAAGTTTATTAATTAAAAAAAAATATGAATAAACTATTGTTTCTAAAGGTAAAAGGTCAAGAACGTCTACGTTAAATCTCAAGAAGCCATTAGAAGCATCTGTCTTTTGGGTGCATTCAAAGCTTTGATGTTCTGAACTTTCGAACCGTCAGTGTAATAATCAAGACCGGTAGGCCGAAGAATCAGGTCTTGATTATTATACTGCCGGTTCAAAAGTACAGAACATCAAAGCTGTGAATGTACCTAAAAGAGGATCGTCTTCGTTGTTCACGTGCGGTAAGTCAACGGACTTGAACTTCATTTTTAACGACTTCAAAGAGAGGAAGAGGGGGGGGGGGGGGTGGGGTCATTTAGGTACGGTTAATCGATTATTATCGATTATTTGCAACGATTAATCGATTCCTAAATTAAAACATCGTGACAGCCCTAATTGCCTCTAGGGGGCAATGGTTTAACAAAACAAGTGGAAACACAACATCGTTCTAATCACACAATCGATGCCTAACACTAAAAACTTAACAGTGTTTTGGTTTTCGATGGAGTTTAACGACACCGTCGACAGTCAGGGTCAGCTCGTGTCAGACAATTGTAAGGGTGGAGGACGCCGGAGTACTTGGAGAAAACCACCATGCAGCGACGAGCTATTATCAGACTTCACAACGTACAGTTAAAACTAAAAGTCCTGTCGTGAAATGCGCACAAATAGCACGTCGATCTGCGCGTTAATCTACGCGTTATGACCATAGTAAGGCTATCAAATTCTGAACATATGGCCTGTGCACAAGCAATGTTTCAGCCAATGGACCTCCGGGTAACCCGGAGGTCCATTGGAAGAAACATTGCCCGTGTTTGTTATGAGTAACCAGGAGAACCCGCCGTGCTTTGGGTGCCATTCGATACGGCAATTGCGCGCAATTCATGCTCGCAATTAAGCCTAGATAAACGAACAGTTTGTGACAGGACTGCTAGTTTTAACAGTACTAACTCCGCACAAGAAGAGTCAGCATTGGTTAAAGGAAAGAGCACATAGAACGCCTTCTACACAACGCCTGCGAGGTCACACGTTGGAAATCGGGATTACGTGCATTGCTCAAGGACACAGCGCATTTATCCCTGGTAGTGATTGAAGATAATTGAACCAAGGATCTGTCGGATTTTAACCACTAAACCACCGTATTCCCAATGGTATCAGTTACATCGCCTTCAGTTGGGGAGCTATTGCCTTGAGGTTTGAACAGACTGTGTTTGGTGTATACAGAGATTGAACATGACTTTTTAAATTCAATGAAACACTCACTAGTTTGTAGGAGATAAAATATTTTGTCATTTGTAGCTAAGAGAAACCGGTGTTAGATTAGGTGCAGTTGAGCCTGGAGTTGTTTTAGGTCTGCGTTTCATATTTTCACTGCAGTGAAAACATTCACAGTTGGTTACGGCGTAACCAAACCTAACATTGTTGTTTATTTTCTGCTTCCACCGTATAGAACCACAGAGGCAACTGCGTCCGCACGCCGATAACAGCACAGTCACCATAGATTGGTCACTATCCATGGGTGAGTAGTATTTCCACAGACATAATAATATTAGATTCAAAACACTAATTACAGGAATAATCATCACAAATTGGATTAATGAAGCACCGGGTACAACCCGGTGCTTCATTAATTAAAATTTTCCTGCTGATGATCTTTATTACCTGCTGAACGCATGCGTGAACTTCACTGCACATGTGTGGGTTTCGACCAGTCCACGGCGACTGTTCTGTACGTCCAGAAAACGAGACCCAATTGTGTTTTAAAAGGAGTGGATTGTGCCGATAAATAGGCTTCGAGCCAATAAGCCTTTTTCGAAACTGCCATTTTGGCATTTAATCTATGCAAGGTCACAGGTTGCGAGGTGTAAACATTTCAAGAAAACACACTGTAAGCAATGGGAGAAGAGAGGAGGTGAAGTGCTTCGGATCCCATTACGTTCATTAGTGCGAATTAAAAAAAAAAATGTAGCCAAGGCTACCGTTTGTTTAAGATTATGGCAATATTGTATGAGAACTTTCATTATTTCGAATTGAGTTCCTGTCGACTTAAATGGTGTTTGAATGCCCGCTGTGTCACGACTCCGTGGCCGCGGGCACTGTTTCAACCCGAGACACTCTGTTCAACGCGTGTTTCCTTGTTGTCATTCAAAACAAGTCCTCGACTCCCTAAAAAAAAGTCTTTAAGCCTGCGGTATCCCATCGTGTAAAGTCGTCTAGGGTTGCCCCTTCAGTTAATTCGAATGATGACATCGGTTCGACGAATTTAAACTTGATATTTCACAAAACTAGTTGTCTTAGCTGACACAGAACTCAACGTGAGGAACACGGAAATCGCTTTGTTTACACCCTACGACCTCTGACCTTGCAGAGATTAAAAACCAAGATGGCAGTTTCGAAAAAGGCTTATGATATCCACAAAACTCAAGCCGTTTGTGTCAGCACCGATTACGCCTATATGATGCAATACTAATAGGTTCCACTCGAGTTTTCCAGGCATAATCGTTTTGTCGACACAGTCGGCTTTTCAGACCTATTCGGCCGCAACTTACGTACAGTTGAAACTAGAAGTCCTGTCACAACTAACGCAGAAAATCCTCTTTAGATAATGCGCTCCTTACTGCAGAAGAATGAAGAGACTACAGTATGTGGGTGGGTATGGATTACTATTAAATCGCAGTGGGATAGATTTTTTACATAATACTTATTTACAATATTTGAGGACAAAACACAAGAAGCACTTGCAAACTCTCAATACATGGGCCATCGGGTTGTACCCTGTGGCCCTTGTGATGAAAGTTTGCAAGTGTTTCCTGTACTGTTATGAACAATTATAAATACTTTTCGAGTAGGGACTATATGGCGCTGCGAGCAAGTCGTGATCCGCTCTCTTCATCCTGTATATGCAGTCGAATTTAAATATCTTTTTACGTCATTACATGTAGATGTATCCCAGTAGAGGTTGGAAATGATGTTAATGGTCTATATTTACAAGTACAGAATTGTACAGAGTTGGGCACTCTTGTTTTTCCACAGGAAGCGAATTGCTCTAATGGTGTAATTTGACTAGGACAAAAAGTGCACTTACTCAACGCGCTATTACTTCAAAATAGTGCACAATACAGACACAGGACTTCAAGTTTCAACTGTAACCACAACAAGGAGCAACAGAAGAACAACATCGAAAGGAATAAATTGCGTGTTGATGTTGAAGATTCAGATAAAAAATGGATAGGTTCGCATCAGTTATTGATTGCAATGTGATCACCGTGAATATCATGACTGGGACATTTATTGGAATTACCATCTATGAACAAATGGAAGAAAGGTAATTCTTTATTTCGATTATTAATTTTCTTTCCAGACAAGTATAATGTACAGTATAAGTTGATAGGAAAATCGATGATGAAAGCAGAGAAACTGTGCAGTTTGAATGGGACCTGATGACGCGTGGAAATTCTTGTAACTAGGAAACTACGAAGGTATTCCGTTCACGCTATCGATACAGAGAATCACAGTACACCCCATCAACTTCTTGCATGCATCTAGCGAATTTTTCTGCCCATGACATAAATAGGCAGAACGCGATGTGTGTTTGAATCGGTGGGTGTTTTACATAACGAGTTGGACTGGCGTAGTCATATTTCGTGAGAGCCGTAAGCTCGAGCGAAATATGATTACGCCATTCCAACGAGTTATGTAAAACACCCACCGATTCAAACACACATCGCGTTCTGTGTTTATTACACAACCCATGCATTAAAATTCATTTAAATAAACAAATTTTAATTCCGCTGTTTAAATCCAAAGGTGAAGAGTTTGTTTTGACTGAAGCTGTACTGATCAAATGGATCGATAAAAAATCAAAACAACCTTTTCGGAACCAGTGTTTGTTGAAATTCGTATCGCTGTTTCTCTTCGGCTGGTGCCCATTCACGCCTAACCATTTGGTGGCTATTACTGTTAGTAAAAATATAAGTACAAATTTGTGCAGATTTGCAAAACGGCAGGGAAAAATATTTTTTAAAAAATTTCGAAGCCTCTCAAGATGTACGAAGATTTACCGAAATAAAGTTGACCAATTTAGATATAATGGGATCCACACAACGAGACGGCCACGGGACTGGGTTAATGTTCTGGTTGGAAATGATTGGGTTTTTAAAAATATTATCTCATTTTTGGCTAACTAATTTTTTGTGAACCGACTTTATTTTCCTTTGGACGTTTTCATTTTCACACTATGCGACAGACGATCGATGATTGTATAACGAAATTTGGAAACTTTTCGAAGCGTAACTAAACGGTGCGGTTAAAAAGTTTCGGCTTGTATATCACCCGTTCAATACAAAATCATTAATATCATAGCGGCGATTCCGTTGAATACAAGGGTTTAAAGTTTAATGGATGTGTAATAAAAATCTTTTCCCACTGAAATATGTATAATTTAGGCACATTTAACCAATTTTCTTCACTACAAACTGAATGGACTTTTGGACCAAAGAGTTCAATTTAGATTAATTTTTCATCAGTTTGTATTTGATGAAAAATATTTTCTGCATTTGATGAAAAATATTTCCAAATATTTTTGGCTTTCCTCCATGTAAATTGAATGGACGTTTTGACCAATGATTTCTTGAGTTAAATATGGATGAATTTTTCATCAAATCTAGTCATGGCTGCTTCACAGCAGCCATGACTACATTTGTTGAAAGATATTTTGAAAATACTCATCGTGTAACGAGTAAACTCCCTTTCTACCGTTTTTTTTATAATTCGTTGAGACAACAAATTACGAAAATACTTTTGAAAATGTTGTAATGTACTGGCAACTAGGTGCCGGTAACTACGGTAAAATGTTACTGCAAAAACCTGCGTTTTTGCTATGAAAACATTTTGTTCGACAACGAAACAGAGCCGAATATCTGATATGTATGATGGATAGCCGATAGCTTCACTGTACCAAGCTCTTGTTCAGTCGTTATCAAAAGTACGATTAATACTTTTAACTTACAGCTGATTAACTGCATGTTAAAATCTTAATTGGTCTATCTTGAGGACAGGCTCTTCCCAGACAAGTCTACCTGGGTGGTGCTGTTATGCAAAAACAGTAATTAAAGAATTAAATGCCTTCGTACTGAAAACCCCAATCTCCATTGAACATGAGTACTTCCCAGTTGATGTGATTACACTTTGAGCAGAAACGATTATGACCGTAAAATTAATGGTGACAGGACCTGTAACTGGTTGTCATTATTACACCATATATTTAATGGCATATTCTAACAGTAAATAATATACCACTACAGCCAGAAGCTGATAATGTCGCGGTTCTCATATGAGCAGGTCTTTATTACCCCTTCTCTTGGGCTGCATAATATTCAAAACTGAATACCGGTATCGGTATTAAAAAAAAATACCGCGGTATACCGGTATATCGAAAACTGTACAGATATATGAACACAAGTATCACAATCGAGACTCGAGGCAACACAGTCGGAACGAATTAGCATGCCTTGATGATGCGGTTCGAAAAATGTTCACCCAACGCAGACGATATCAAAATTTATTATTTTCAAAATTAGTTTATCAGATTTTCTCCAAAGATTTCAACAAAACTATATCACGTGAAGCCTCATTTGAACGAGATCAACGAGCAAGGTGAAAATACATTTAGACCAATTCAGCACAAACTGCATACAGTATCCACAGAGTGGGTTTCCATTAAAGACACCACAGAAATGTGTTTTCACTTTGACATGATGGTGATGTCATTAGAAAGGCGGTAAGAAGATTTCGACAAATTAACTTAATAAAACGCCGATTCCATATATTGCAGGGGGGGGGGGGGGGTGAATGAAAAAAGTGACACTCGTGCACAATCACAATAACGTGATCTCTAAATTACTCCTTGTTCTCTAAGGTTCTTCTTTAGAGCTGAAACGGCTAAGGGGTTTTCTTGATCGTTTAATCACGTGGATTAACCTTGGTTAACCGACTAATCACTTGTCCAAATAGATATCTGAATAATTGCCATGCCGTTGATGATTTACAGCATGAACCCTTTACCCAACGTAACAAACAAAACCGACTAGGCCTATATACAAAAATCTCCATTCAAATTTATTATGTTTTCAATTTTTGTCTCAAAAACATAGCTCGTTGAGCTCGTCCCAATGAGGGGTCATAAGCTATGTTTTTGAGACAAAAATTGAAAATTTTTAGAAATTCATGAATTTATTTTACAAGTATCGTCTGCTACCCGAATTGGGTAAAGGGTTAAGAATGACCATTTCCAGCAACTGATACAGTATGATGATCATGCAAGTACACAATTATGTCACCAAGTAACTTGCATGCTTTACTCTGTCTCATATAAATGATGTGTCAGTGTAACAATGTTTGACTGTTTTGGGGTAAGTTTGTTCCGTAGTTAACCCATATAATACTGTAATTCAAAAGTAACGGTTAATCGATCAATTACTTTTTGGATCGAACAAGCTGTTGATCATTGATTAATCGTTTAATCGGTTAGTCGTTTTAGCTCTAGTTTTCTTGTCGAAAATTTACCTAGAAGTGATTCCAGGACCAAATTTCTCAATTTAGGAAAACTTTGTTCTCTTCTTTGCTAGAGATTCACTTTCATAACACGCAGTTTAGGGCCTATATAAGTAATGAAATTTCGCTTATTCTGAAAATTCTCACCTCCGATATTCCTTCAATTTAAATTAAATATACACAAAATGTGCATCAAAATGAAGGTTGGGATGTATAGAACACGAAACACGCGTGTAATCAACTCATAGAGTCGACTGTAGGCACCACTGGTTCCTGGAAGTCTGCTGCCGTATTCGCATAAGAACTGATAATTTAATAATATTTCACGAAAACAACTTGTGGCCAAATGTGCTTTACATATCCAAGAACAAAGCTAGGGGATCAAAATTCTTCAAAACACGGCGACAGAGCTGCATTGGGGAAAATTCCAACGCCTTTGCTTTTGTTTACGTATGGGTATACTTTCGATTTCCGGCCGACGTCATCGGACAGAAAAAGCATGTAAAAACAACGCCGTCTAAAATCAAATAATGAAGAAGATCGCCTTCATACAGTATACTGTTATTAGATAGAGATTGCACAGTTGCCATATTCAATGCAAGATATCCTGATACCTGTTGAAATTTCTTAGAATTACGATTTTGTTTTTTGATGGAAATTCGTGGTAACGAGTGATTTGCGCATGTCTGTCGAGCATGGAAACCATCTTCAATAAAAAATGCAGAAAGTGTTGTCCTTTTCCAAAATGCAGACCTATCGCTGTATTCGAAAGTGTTTTGAATGCCTAGCTTTGTTCTTGGATATATGAAGCACATTTGGCCACAAGTTGTTCTGATGAAATATTATTTTATTATCAGTTCTGGTGCGAATACGGTAGCAGACTTCCAGGAACCAGTGGTGCCTACAGTCGACTCTACGAGTTGATTACATATGTGTTTCGTGTTCTATACATCCCAACCTTCATTTTGATGTATAATTTGTGTATATTTAATCCGAATTTAAGGAATATGAGAGGTGAGAATTTCAAAATAAACAAAATTCCATTACTTATATAGGCCCTTAAATTCATCATGGTCCTGAGAGTGTTAACAGCTGCTGAATGCGTCGTGAGCACGTTCGTAAACGCGCGCATTTGTTTTTGCACAGTTCACACCAAGTAGCATCACCATCGGTATGCAGAAGATTATCCTATATCAGTGTCACATGCTATAATTATTATAATCAGTATATCAACTGTCACAGCAACTCATCTTCCACAGATCAATACTGACTCTGTTGTGAAGTTGCTTCTGTGCTTAGCCATATGCTGCCGATGTACAGTTATATAACAGCACAGCGTGAAAAGCGGAAAATCTATCAGACGCTAAGATTGATATTGAAACTCCGCTTCCCAACAACACGAACAAAAAGAAGGGGAGCAACTCGTAACTTAACCCTGTTATTCACAGGAATAGCAGACGACACTTGCAAAAACAGTTTTTAAACTAAAATGTTCATATTTTGCTTTAAAAACATAACTTATGTCCCCTCATTGGAACAAGTCGTTCCAATGAAGGGCCATGAGCCATGATTTGAGGCAAAAATTTAAAAAAATAATCAAATATGTGAATAGGACTTACTAGTTATGGTGTTAACTTAAATGATTAGGATACGCACTGAAGAGGAAGTAGCGTTGAAACTTTCGCATGCAGGGATGTAGTACGAGAGAGAGAGAGAGAGAGAGAGAGAGAGAGAAGAGAGAGAGAGAGAGAGAGAGAGAGAGAGAGAGAGAGAGAGAGAGAGAGAGAGATTGGGCCATTGGGCCAAGTATATCTTTGCATGAATTAGCAGGAAGGATGTGTACTGAAGACTCTTTTCTTTTGAGATGTGGCCAAAGCTGCCCTTGTTTTGATTTGGCTCTTCTGCGACCTTTAACGTAGGGGAAATGCCACACCGCGGGGGAATTTATTTAATGAGCGTTTTTTCCCAATATAGGGATACAAACAAAGGTTTGTGTGTTACATTATTCCTACCATGCCACTAAATCACACGGCCACGCCTGATATAACCAGTGTGTAGGTGCCCTTTTATGGCCACGCGCCTCCCCCAAGTTCAGGGGCGCCGGAAGCACTTCAGGGCAGGGGAGTCAGACCCCGGGAAAAGGGCATTTACTCACAGTAGCAGCCTCACTATGACATGCCGAAGCATGCATGTCTCGAAGACCGAAAGTCCGAGATGGCGGAGTGTGAGAGGAGGTCCCCCTCGCATCTGGAGGGGACACCTCCTCTCAAACTTCCCAACTTTCCCACTGAGTTTTGAAAGCTCCCAGAACGGATTTGGGGAGTATTTTATATTTACTTCGAGAATAAATCTTTGAAAAAATTAAGTGATGAAACAGAAGGATATTGTCTGCCCCCTCTCGCGCCCGTGGTCCGAATGCAGGGAGGGCAGCTGCCCACGCCCTCCCGGCGTCCCTGCCAAAGTTCGAAATACCCATTCCTATTTGCATAGATACATCATTGGTCTCTATACAACTGTATTGCTGGAATGCTTGATGGGCACTGATTGAAAGGTGTCAAAGCTTCCGTCATCATGAGGAGAGAGGGGTATTTGTTCCTATCCTCAACCAAATAATTTGCTGATACTGCACAATTTTCCAAAGCTTTGCAGTCACCAATTGCGTTTCAAAGAACCTATTTTAATGTCTGCAAAAAATGAACATGCTGATGATGAACATATTTCTCAGGAAAATGCAAACTGGATGTCCACACCTGATATTATTAGTTACACGGCGTGTAGCTGGCTAATACATGTCCATTCAAGGCGATGAGAGTTCGCCCCACCTGATATGAACCCTCAGAGCCTTGTATGTAAATGTATCAGCCAGCTCCACGCCATGTAACATATTTATGGCTGAATCTCAATTTCGTCGCCTGAGTGCTAGAATGTTCTATGTCCCCTATGGGACATAGAACATTCTAGCACTCAGCCGACGATTTGCCGGCAAGCTCATCAAAACAATGTCAGCAAAAGTACGACTAACCTTGTTATAGTCTGTATCATCATCGTTAGTGTGTCTGAATTGTCGTCAGTCATGGTTTGTTATATGTTAATCACGTTCTGGTGATATTGGTTCACAGCAGTGTATCCAAAGATGATCTGTTTTCATGAACAAGGCTATAAAAGTCTCAGTCTGGTGGAGTGCCATCATCAAAATGGCCACAGGAGTCATGAAACATAATCCCGGCAAAGACCTTACCAATCCTTCCAACTACAGCCCAATTAGCTTGCTTAGCTGTGTTGGAAAAATATTGGAGCGGATTCTCATCATGAGACTTCGCAGCTATCTCCAATCAATCAATTTTTTCAACATATGGCAAAGAGCGTACATGAGTCAGAAAGAGGGAATCGAACACGTATATAGACTGGTAGATTATATGAAAACAGCGTTTAGTGAAAACAAAATAGGAACAGCGCTTTTCTTGGATGTGGAAAAAGCGTTCGACTGGGTATGGCACAACGGCATGAGATATAAACTAGCGAAATGGAATTACCCATTGAAATTCTGAGGATCATATTATCATTTCTAACTGACCGAAGAATCAAGGTGAGGGTAAACCGCGAGGTGTCAGAGGAAGTAATACTCGACGCTGGCACGCCACAGGGATCAGTCCTGAGCCCGCTTCTTCTACATAATATATGTGAATGACATAGACAAAGTAGGGAACAACTGTGCTGAACTATCGCAGTTCTCAGACGATAAAGGCATGTGGACGGCCAGCAAGTCCCGAAACATAATTAAAAATCGTCTACAGGATGCCACTCGTGATCCTGAGAGCTGGTGCGCCCGATGGCGCACAAAGCTCAATGCCGCCAAAACTTAAAGAGTTACGTTCTTTAAAAGGCAAAGAAAAAAATCAGTCCCCAGTATTGATCTCCAGTTACACGATTCCAAATTATGCCTCGCTACTCATTGACAATTTTAGGATTGAGTCTGTGATGATTGCCTCGCAACTCTGCGTGTGGGGAGTGGGCTACGAAGAAACCCACCACTCGCTCCAGCAAAAGCAACAATCAAACAACAGCTAAAATATACAATAACGTATACTACTCAAAGTTTGCTAAGCACCATATATTTGACACATGATTGCGAAATTTGCTTGTGACATATTTGCGATATTTTTGGTGGATATGATTGAGAAATTATTGAGATGCTCCCCAGTGTTTACATTATCTCCCTTGACAAACAGACATTTCGTGACAGTCATGGAAAGCATGTACCCCTTATTTTCATGATGTTTTCCTGTACTGTCTACATGTACATGGCATGTGTAGGGTATTCAATCTTCATTTCAACACAAACCCTTGTGATTTAATAAATGAATATGGCATATGCAAATGTAAGAAGACATTTGCCTGAAGCAGAAATGTCGCGGGCTGTAGGGATGGTGGAGCTACCCATCGTCATGTTAATGAATCCCTTGGTGTGCACCGTATGGTGATCACCAGGGCCTTGGCAAGATTTCAGCAGAATGGCACACCAGTAAGACGGCATGGTGGTGCAGAGACAGGGCAACATTTGCAGCCGAAGACCAGTTTTTGATCATTCAGGCTCGTAGGATCCGCTTTGCCACAGCAACCCTACTTCGCAGTGACCTTCAGAATGCATCCGTGGTAAATGTTTCGACGCAGACTGTCTGGGCAAGGATAGGTGGTCTCTGATCACGAAGACCATGTATTCGCATTCCGCTGTCCCAAAACCACCACCAGGCACGATATGAATGGGCCATGGGCCACGATGGATGGACCACGTTGGATGGACCAGAGTAGATTGGCGACCCTACCTTTTTACAGATGAGTCAATGTACTGCCTAGACCACAGAGATAGGCGTTCTAGGGTATGAGAAGACCAGGAGATCGATTCCATGCAACCAACATTGCTGCGCATGGCCGCTATGGTGGAGGGTCAATCATGGTCTGGGGCGGCATCAGCAGGGATGGACGTACAGAGCTCTGTGTCCTTGAACGTGGCACATTGACTGCACAGCGGTATATTGATGAGATCCTGGATGTCCACGTCAGATTATATGCAGGTGCAGTGGGTGATAGATTCATTCTGATGGACGATAATGCCAGTCCTCATGTTGCCCATGCTATCGGAGAGTACCGACAGAGGGAGGGGATTGAGGGTATGGACTGGCCAGCAAGACCCCCCCCCCCCTGACCTCAATCCAATCGAACATGTCTGGAATGAGTTGCAGCTTGCAATTTCAGCCTGTCCAGTCCAGCCAAGAAGTGTCCAGGAGCTTGGTTCCATGCTGGTCCAAGAACATCCCACGAAGGACCACCAGGAACCTGAATTGGAGCTTGAGGCTTTGTCATGCTGTAATTAACAGTAATGGGTCTCATACTCGATATTGAACCCATACCAGTTCGTTCCGTCAAATTTTTGGCAAATTTGAAAAATTTCCTCTTTTACCAATAATATCCATTTTCCATGGTTATCGTATTCAAAAGCAAAAAAATAATGTCAAACACAAATAAAATCTTAATTTCTGTACTTAAATCATTAAAGATATAATTAAATAAAAAATATATACACTTTTCATCACAATATTTCAACTAAAACGTAAAGCAGCTAGTTGTATATACTTGGTGCTTAGCAAACCTTGAGTAGTATAGTTATTTATTTATTGGTGTTTAAGGTCACATATTTATGCACAATGGCTAATCGTGACCATGACAGTTTTACGGGTGGAGGAAGCCGGGGTACCCGGAGAGAACTACCGAGCAGCGACGAGCAACTGTCAGCTCCTCAACATTCTAACTCTGTTCAAGCTCCGTTCAAACAGGGTTACAGCGGTTGAAGACATGTGCACCATCGACGTGCAGTACGCCTTAGTACACGGCGTCATCGTGCCCCCATGCAGGCAACCGGGATAAAGTGCCTTGCCCAAGGACACAACGCGTGTCGTCCCGGTCGGGGATCGAACTCGGGACATCTAGCATAGAAGTCCAACAGTCTACCACTGAGCCACTGCGCTCCCAAGTAGTATAGTTCTATCTTTCTCTAATAATGATGTGGAGGAGTGGAGTCCGCGAGGATCACACAACAGTCATGATATACAATATGAATTTTATTTTCAGCATGGTTTAGTGTTGCTGTAGATGGGGATTTCCTAGAATAGGCGTGTAATAAACTTGGCGTCACCAGGCATGATGGTGTGGTTTGAAGAAGATGTTTCTGTATGGTGAGGAATTAACCCTTTACCCAACGCAGACGATATCAAAATTTATTAAATTTATAAATATCATTTTTTGAAATTTTTCAAAAAATGTCAACAAAACCATATCATGTGACCCCTCGTTGGAACGAGCTCGATGAGCTCGTTCCAACGAGGGGTCACATGATATGGTTTTGTTGAAATGTTTTGAAAAATAATATTTTTTCAACTGCTAAATTTGCAAATTACGCGGGCGGATGCGGCCGATTCATTGGGTAAAGGGTTAATGATGGATTAGGTGAATGAAGTAAGAAATCCCACCTGCGGCAACCGCGCTGTTTCCTTGGGCAAGACACTTCATCTCCATAGCCCGCGTGGAGACACGGTGGCGTTGTGTACAAAGGGGTACTGCACGTCGATGGTGCACTTGTCTTCAACCAATGCTAATCCTGCTTGTGTGGAGTTAGTATGTTGGGGAGCTGACAGTTGCTCGGTGGTTCTCTCCCTTACTCCGGCTTTCTCCACCCGTAAAACTGTCACGGTCATGCTAAGCCATTGTGCATAAATATGTGACCTTAAACACCATTAAAATAAAATAAAATAAATAAATAAGAAAGTTCTACAGAAACTTCAATGTAAATTAAGTTTCAGAATCGTAAGTGAGGATTCGTCGAAGTGGGGGAAAAGATAGATCATCTATATCAGTCTCCCCTCCCCGCCCCTGTAACTTCACATCGCTTTCGACCTTCGGTCTCAGTCTTATATGAAGTTATCATGCGCTCATATGTCGGCCGATATGTAAATAATAATGACCCTCAATATCTCACCGGAAGTGGCGCGCGTTACGCAATGAGTTTTGATCGAATTCACAACACGTTTGGGCGTTTTAATTTCAATTTACAATCAAAACATGTTTTAGGTACTATTTTTGAGTAGATACCAGAATTATCACATTCGTGTCTGTGCGGAAATCTAAGTTTTCATGAATATCTAAGGCTTTTAGCAGTTTCCGAAATTTATATTTTATTGCTGTCACAAATAAGATAACTCTGGTATCTACTGAAAAGACAGAGACAATAGTTCACTGCTTGGATTCGAGTACGGTTTTTATCCTCGAGTGGGGCGCGCGGAGGATTAATTTCAAGAGGCGTTAGTGCTTAGACGACAGTCAGAGCAACAACTGCATCATGTTTTAGATTTCTGACAACACCTTGCTTAATATATGTCGAAGCGTGGGCATCACGACATATAATACAAACACTGCCCCGTTCCATTAACCCTTTACCCAACGTAACGGCCAAAACCGGCCAGCGCTATTCTCAAAAATCGCCAATTAATTTTCAATATTTTTTCATTTTTTGTCTCAAAAACATAGGTTATGACCCCTCGTTGGAACGAGCTCAACGAGCTCGTTCCAACGAGGGGTCATAACCTATGTTTTTGAGACAAAAAATGAAAAAAATTAGTTATTCAAGAATTTTTTTGGCAAGTGTCGTCTGCTTTTCATGTTAGGTAAAGGGTTAATATAATAGTCCAGGTGATAAGATTTGCTCATTTATTTCCCGGGAAAAACAAAAACTTGCAAATTACTATAAAAACTTATTCGCTAAACAAAGAGACAAAGTGAACATGTTACTTTGTTGCTTCTAATGAGCTTGCCATTAGGACTGCACGGTATATCGATAAACCGATATATACCGGTATTCAAACCAATATCGATTGAATACCGGTGTAATTACAAAAATATCGGTTTATCGTCATTATTTATTTACCCACATTTAATTTTCATGATGTTTTGAGTTTTTTTAACTGTAGCCCCGAATGTATAATACTATCCCTTCATCCAATGAATCGTCTGCTTGTGCCCTCGTAAATATACAAATTCAGCAGTTGAAAAAATAATTTTCAAAAAATTCAACAAACCTATATCACGTGACCCCTCATTGGAACGAGCTCGTTCCAGTGAGGTGTCACATGATATAGTTTTGTTGAAATTTTTGGGGAAAATCTGATAAACTATTTTTGAAAATAATAAATTTTGATATCGTCTGCGTTGGGTAAAGGTTTTTCGAACCGAATCACCAAGGCATGCTAATTCGTTCCGGCTGTCTCGATTGTGGTACCTGTGTTCATATATCTGAACAGCTTTCGATATACCGGTATACTGCGGTATTTTTTGGAATACCGATACCGGTATTCAGTTTTGAATATCGTGTAGCCCTACTTGCCATAGACGCTTCCAAGTCGCTTGCCATAAACTGTTGTTTTCGTTTATTAAAAACAACAAAAGGAAACTTCGCTTTATTTTCTACTGATGGCATGGGCGTTTTTTTAAACAGTTACGTGCTTCTTAATTGGATCTTCATCGCCAGTCTAATAATTTCAAGGGGAGATAACTTTATTGAAAGTTGATTTTTATGACGAGATAAGGCAGGTATGGAGATGGGAATAACTATTGTTTAATCCTTTACCTAGCATGAAAAGCAGACTACACCTGCAAAAAAATAATTCTTGAATAACTATTTTTTCATTTCTTGTCTCAAAAACATAGTTTATGACCCTTCATTGGAACGAGCTCGACGAGCTCGTTCCAAAGAGGGGTCATAACCTATGTTTTTGAGACAAAAAATGAAAAAATAATGAAAATTAATTGACGATTTTTGAGAATAGCGCTGGCCGGTTTTGGCCGATATGTTGGGTAAAGGGTTAAAGTAAAAATCTCAAGTGCACCACCAAAACAAGCACACAGAACAATAAGAACAAGGCATAAAAACAGTTAGCGAAAATGGTAAAAAAAACTGTTGAACTATTTATTGCGCGTAACTCCCGGAGATGGAAAGCAGTTGAATTAACTTTCTGAGTAGATATGAACTATGAGGGTGATGAAGTTAGCAACTGAATCAGATTATAAGGCAATCAAAATTTGTTAGGACCTGAAACAAGTCATGCCGTATATACGACTTCCCTAATGTCGTAACAAATAATAACCTGGTGTGGGCGGAATTAGCTGTTAGGTATCACCAGCAACAGACGACAATCAGTCTAACAACTGCACCATGTTTTAGATTGTATGACTCACCTTACTTAACCCCAAACGTCATGTACTTTAATGTAAACGGGTGTAATTGTTCAGCAACAAAGTTTTCCCACAAGGCAATTAGGAAATTTGATTAATAATATTTTGTTTTACAGCACTCACTGAGCGCTGTCAAACAATATATAATTGGTTAAATATTTGTCGTCGTCCACTACTAAAAAATTGTTTTATTCTGAAATTTTGGAAAATGTGTCATTTTCACATATTCAGCCGTTTCTTTCACTTTTTAAACACTCTAATGTTGGATATTATTCATGATCCAAGTGTTATATTATCATCTGTTTGACCTCCAATAGGGAACGCGACGGCTCAGTGGTAGACTGTTGGACTTCTACGCTAGAGATCCCGAGTTCGATCCCCGTCCGAGACGACCCGCGTTGTGTCCTTGGGCAAGGCACTTTATCCCGGTTGCCTACATGGGGGCACAATGACACGTGTACTAAGGCGTATTGCACGTCGATGGCGCGTCGATTTGTTCATCAGTCGTCGTTCATTTACTGGCAGGTAAATTGCCACGTCTTATACAACAGCAATGATTATTTTCAGTGATTAATATTCACAGGTGAAAAATACAATTCTGAAATACAGTTGTAATTTTTTTATAGTATTGGTCCCTGGTCAAAATGCTCTGTTTGCCTTTGAAATCATAGTTCCATACATGCCAACATTCTCACGAGATTCGTCTTTTGTGCTGAGTGTCGTGATAATATTACATTTGACATATAAGACACCTTTCGCATAATTAACAACGACTGATAAAAATTACGAATGGTAAATAGTAATCGTAAATTCATCGGGCAGTCAAAACACCTTTTCGCAGAATTGACGACTACGAGTTCTTTACTGTTTCGCAATTTTCTCGTGGTGCGCAACGATGAATGATTTGATTGCCAGTAAGGGATAGAAATTTAGGCCAAATGGCGATTACAGTTTAAGGGCATAATCTTAGAGTCCCCCTCCCCCACCCCAGTGGTGGAAAAACGCTCTCAAACTTTTTGCAATTTGATATATCGGCGTGTTTTAATGAGAAATCGTAGTCGTAACTACGGTTAAGGGAAAACACCAGCTGAGAGGAAGAACACAAATTCCAGTGACGTATGTACCCCATTTGTTCATCAGTCGTCGTTCATTGTGCGAAAGGTCTCTATTACAGAGAAAATGTACCTCAATTTAATGATTGACTTGTCAAAGAAAATTAAAAAAAAAGATACCAAAATTATAAAATAAACTAAAAGAAAAAGTGTCATAATGTAAAGTGGGGACGTAAAGAAAAGAATGAAGAAAAAGATGAAAAACAAATCGAATGACTTACCTCAAATATTCTATTCCATTAACTGCTGTTATCTACAATACATCTGAAACACAAAAAAATATGTCGTCATTAGTGAATTGAACATTCGAGGAGAACAAGCAGTGGTGGCGCCAAGGGGGGGGGGGGGGGGGGGGCAGGGGGGGGGGGAGAGGTCCTAAATAAAAAATATTGTTGCATAACGTTCTATTTGTTCCCAGACACGTAAGAACAGTCGGCGAGTGAAATGGTACTAAATCTGACGAGAACAGTTAGACCATATACTTTTTCCTAAATTTTGACATGTTGACGTTGTGTCAAGAATCTGTATGGAGCTTGGTCACTTGCGACAAGTACTGACTGTGTTTTGTATTTTTAGGGAAGTTTAATGGTTAAAGAGAGCCTCTATAGCAGAAAACATCCTAGCAAATACCAATGAGTCGAATAAAAAACGGGCGTCTGTGTGGTCTGCTTCTGGAAAATTAGTATAGCTTCAAGCCACGCCCATTATTAACGCAACGCCGTCATGCTTGTGCTATAGACAGGACGATTACGAGACTGGCTTCACTAGCAAATGTTCTTGTAGTTCTACAAATTATTTCTGCTGGTATTAAAATGATAACGTCCAGAAGTTTTTACCGTCTAGAAGTTTATTATCAAATATGGATTTCTCCTTCGCACATAATGGACATTTTGCAACCACGTAGATTTGTAGACCCACTTCCATCCCCCCCCCCCCAAAAAAAAAAAAATAAAGTAAAATTAAAATAAAATACAACAAATAACTATCTACAAAAAAACGACTAGAACAAAACACTTGCAATAAAAAAAATCCTTAGTTGCTCAAAATTTCATTTTTGCCTCCAAAACATATTCTTTTGATCTCTCATTGGGACGACCTGCACAGGGGCGTTCCAATGAGTGCTCGTGAACTATGTTTTGAAGGCATAAATTGAGAAAATATATAATCTGAATGGCGAATTTGTGCAGGCAGCATAGAAGCAGTCAAGTAACTAGACTAACGCGACGCCATTGAAAATTGTCTCAGCTCACCAACAACTGAATCGTAGTATAACATGCCATTAATTTTTCAACAAAATGTTTATAAGTGATCTTGGAGTATGTGAGGACTTTTTCAGACATTCGATCAGAGATAATCAACCAATGTTTTATCACTTATATGGCTGTTTAGCAATCTAAATGTAATGGTCATCTACAAGTGGAGGGTCATTATCCCTGGAGTATGTCGTCATGGAAATCGATTATCGGTGAAGAAGAACTCCCTTGAATTTTATTAGACGGACGAGGAAGGCCCTATTAATAAGCAACTAATTGTTGCGAAAACACCTATGACACAAGTAGAAAATAAAGCCAACTGGGAGCTGTCTGTTGTTTTCGTTTATTAAAAATTATAAAATGAAACTTGGCTTTTTGTGACAAACTAATTATAACCCACTACTTCACAGATAATCCGGCTTTAACTGGTAGAGTGCTGGAAACCCATATTTGAGCTTCACTCTGAAATGCAGGTGTCGAATCATAAAGGCTTCATATTCAGTGCATGTGCTTCGTATTTGAAGTGAAGTGAAATTATTTAATCTGCATCGATTTGCCTTGTTACAATTTATGGGAGAGTGCCTTTTGACACTCTCCCATAAATTCAACAAGGCAAAGACATATGAACAAATTTTGGTGGCCAAAAATAATTTAGCACTCTACCAGTTAAGAATATCTATCAGTATCACACCTACCAATACTAATTGTCCACCTTGTCTCTTTGTTTAGCGAATGTGTTTTTATAATAATTCCCAAGGTTTTATCCTTCCTAGAAAGAAAATTACCGGAACAAAATTGGCAAATCTTTCATCTTCGCCTTTTATATTAAAGAAAAGGACAGTGTCTGTGTTATATGTCACGATGCGGACACTGTTGATACAATGAACCGAAAAAAAACGTTACAGAACATCAAAAGATGGTGAAAGGGTCGTTTTCTAATTTTTAAATGTTTTTCAATAGAGAATAATAGTCAACTGTTCAAACTGATTGGCGAAAAAATTGTTAATTTTCCGACAGGAAAATATCTGAAGTTTATGGAATGATGCACACGTCGACGATACAACTTTGTTAACATTTCGAAATTTGAATTTTTATACGAAATTCCCAAACCCTTAGTGTTAAATTTACTGACAGCTTTAGATAATTAAGGGGAGCTAACTTTCATGTAAATCTCTTCCAATAACGAAAATTGTGAGCCGTGTATATTCGGAGTGCTAAACGTTTACCTCATAGAGATACAGACACAAATGCATAATTTACAATGGAACATCAGGGCAAATACTATAAAACTTTTACAATTGTATTTTCTAGAAATGTATTTTATAGTTATGACTTTGAATGAGTTGAAATGTACCATTAGCATTTTCAAATATGTGGCAATTTGCCAGTTGGCAAATTGCCATATCTTTTAAAATTCCAATTATTCATTCTAGTCAGTTATATTAACAGGTAGAAAATTCAATTCTAGAAAATACAATTGTAAAAGTTTTATAGCATTGGGTTCAGGCAGCTTAACCATTTGCGACTTTAATTATTCTGACGTTCAAACGTCACTAGGAATTCAGTTTCTTCAACGTTTTTGAAAATGTGACATCTGACGTCGGAAAGTACAAATAAGATATTTTTCAAATTAGTGATTATCTGGTTGAGGGATTGATTATTTTTGGTGGTCTGATTTTGTTATTCAAAACTTGTTTTATCACAAATTATTGGAGAGTGCCTACAGGCACTCTCCAATAATTTGTAATGAAACAAATTTTTATAAACAAAATATCATTTGTGTTTCATTGAATATGAAATATAAGTTTATTTCTTTCTGGGAATTTCTGGAAACGGCCAAATAGGTCATGTCGCCTCCTGAAGATGCTAATAACTATTTGTATCCTTTTGTATTCATTATACTTGAATATAACTGCATTCTTCGAAAAAAATATGTTTTGTTCTGTTCTGTTCTGAGCAAGGAAAGTCTTGGCTTTTGCTCTGGTATACTCATTTTCTTAAAGCTTTGACAGTAGATCCTAGCACTCAACCAGTTAAGAAGTCTTGACAGCAGGATTATATTAGTATTTTTAGCTGCGATAATATTTGGCTCAACGGTTGTCACCGAACAGTATTCGGGAGAAAATAGGAATTGAGGTTAAAATTTTAAAAAATCGAAAAAATAATAACGAAACAAATGACCACAAAGTATCAGCGCGCTGTTTGATTTCGTACGTCATAAGACGAACAAAAGTATCAAAGGGTTAACAGACTTCTCACTTATATAATGTTTTTAACTAGCATTTTCCTACTTTACCGCAGATCAGTTTATACTATAGAACCAAAGGACGGCTTGCGTTGCCAGGTTTCATGAAAAGATTTGAAATTTCAAACACTTAAAAGGGTGAAACAAATTATGATTTTGAGAAAAGTAACAAATGTTCATACCGTGCTATGTTTACAGAGCCCCGGTGCGTCGCTAAGAGCATCTGTGGTATGTGACATCCCCACACCCCTCAATATTTTTTCCATTCGGGGCATTTACGTCTTGAGTGGATCGATTTTCTTTTGATAGTAATCACGTACTTTCTTACGAGACTAAATTTGATACATGGAGCAATGTCACACACACTGCCGGTCTTACAAATAGATGTCTGAAGTACCTGTTGAGGACTATTTGGGCACGGCGTGACCTATTTGGAGTACCGATACGGTACAGTACGCGCGCCGTGGACTGGTCATTTTGCACGCGTGGACAATATTTCCACGGACGCAATAATATTAAATTCCAAACACTAATTACAGGAATAATTATCAAAAAATTAATTAATGAAGCACCGGGTTCAACCCGGTGCTTCATAAATTAAAATTTTAATGATGATGATTTTTATTACCCGGTAAACGCATGCGTGAACATAACTGCCCACGCGTGGATTACGAACAGTCCACGGCGACTGTACTATAGATCTCTGAAGTACCCGTTTCGGACTGTTGGGGTACCGATACGGTAGGTGTTAATTAAATAAGAAGTTACGTCACGAGTGTTGCATGTATATTTTAAATATCTACAAATAAATTCCCAGGAAATCTTGAGTTGTTTACTACGTCCCTGCAAAGCTTCGAGATTCGATTCGATATCTTGAGATGATATTCGATTCGATTCGAAATCGGCTGCACGGTTAGTTTCCTTTCAACTCTTTACACGGGAAAAAAGCTTGGTATTAGTCATTGTCGTCGTCTCACGGAACGTATAGTTCAGAAGGAATTTGTACGTAAAGTATGTTGAAAATAAAGACAGAGTGTAATTTCATCTATATTGGGGGCGCGGTGGCGTCGCGGTAACCGGTTCTCGTCGGATCACCGAAGTTAAGCAACGTCGAGCGCGGTTAGTAGTTGGATGGGTGACCATTTCAGCGACTGATTCGTGCTCCCGCGTTGTGTCCTTGAGCAAGGCACTTAACCCCGACTGCCTACATGGGGGCACGATGACGCTGTGTACTAAGGCGTACTGCACGTCGATGGTGCGCATGTCTTCAACCAATCTAACCCTGCCTGTGCCGCAGTGCAGAGTTCAGAGTTACGATGTTGGAGAGCTGACAGCTGCTCGTCGTTGCTTGGTGGTTCTCTCCGAGTACTCCGGCTTTCTCCATCCGTAAAACTGTCACCAACATGATATGACCCTGGCCCTAATATAAAATAAAATTCAATTCATGTATATTAACATAAATAGCATCTGACCCATGCCACCTCCCATGCTAATTCCAGTCTCACTATAGTCTACCACCATTGAAAACAAATTTTAAGCTTCCAAACAATGTTGACGATAAGCGACTGCTAGTAACTAATCCTGTGCAGTGCTTAGTCATGGTAAGTCTCTCTTCTTCAAGACGCCCAGAATTCGATTCGAAATTCAATTCGATTTCGAATGCTAGACCCCACCCGAGTTGAGATTCCATTCGAATCGAAAATATGTGATTCGCTGAGCTCTATTTGTTACCCATCATCCTTTCTGACTAATACTCCCAACTACAGAATCAAGACATGCCTTCGAAGAAGGCATGCCTTCATAATACACTTGGAATATTTTTTAAGTCGGGGCTTGAGCCATCACAGTAGGGACTATTATAATCCCCGATGGGTACGGGCGTGGAATGGGATAATCTCACCTGCGGGCAAGATATTTGGGCCTGGACCAAATATCTTGTCCCGATGGTGAGATTTTCCCATTTCACACCCGAACCCATCAGGGATTATTTTTCTCCCCTCCCCCCCCCCCCCATACAACGGTTACGTTAGCCAGAGGAAATCGGCGGTCACGTGGTGATATAATCAACTCATTTGGTATTCGTTGTTTTGAAAAACTGAGGAAATCGGCGGTCACGTGCTGATATAATCAACTCATTTGGTATTCGTTGTTTTGAAAAACTAATGACACCATCGAAAAGAGCATGCAAAAGTTATGTATATACCACAGGTATATACAACGAAATCAATTAGGAACGGTGGCATCTTGGGGTTTAAAAAGTTTTAGAGCATCAAACTTGGATCACACGGCATTCTGATGACGTCGATATGAATTAGTTGGCAGCAAGAAACTGATACGATATGCATAACGTCATAATAACGTTGTAAATGTATAATGTCACGTGGGTGGGGAGGGACACATCTGTATCTCCCTGCTATCTCACCCTGGACAGACGTACGTTACACATGCAGTGAGGGGAGAAAATCGGGTTTCCACCCCCACCTCCTCGGTCATCTACGTGCCAGTACCGGATAGAGTTACGAAAGTGGTAGCTTTATACACAGTTCCAGGACTTTTGAAAAAAAACTACAATTTTCCATCACCTTTCCGTGTAAATTTTCCTGTATACTTGTTTGAAGTTGTTTCCTTGGCTATGAGACTCCTGTAAGTGATGTGTCGGATGGGAAATGAATTCTCCCTACGGGGAAAACTTCGATTGTGATGGATACATTGAAGTAAGAAATTCTGTGCTGGGATAATAAGCAAGACTAATTATTTAGCTCACAACACCAAGAATTAAGCTGTTTCAACTGACACGTTCGATTAATATATATCAGAGACTTGACAGAACTTCAATAACACAGAACTAATTGTGATTTTGTGAAAATAATTGTTCTTCTCCACTATCGTGCTTTGACCACAATACCGCATCGACAAATGTCTGTGATGCTGTGCACAAATCAATAGAGAGGTTTGGAAAGGATCAAAATGAACGAAAGAAACATCTCATGCACAGCTTTCACTGCATCGGAACAATCTACCAAGACTTCATCCCCTGAGTTCCCATGTGTTCTATGTGCCAGTAGGCACATAGAACACATGGGAACTCGGGGGGACGAAGTGGGTAGGGAAGTTTATAATTAAGACGCTAAAGCTATAGAGCTGTACAGTTTCCGCGCTCATACAATGCTGTGATGCCAAAGCAGTCTCTGTCTAGACCAGATTGTCATCTGATTGCCGTTAGAGATGGGCGGGATTGGAATCTTGAGTTCGGTATCGGTTTCAGTATTTTTAGGGGATATACCTCGGTAACGGTTCCGTATCTGACTTGACTGAGATTTGCCGATAGTACCAAAGAGGAATTTACATCAGGAAAAAAACGGAATAGGATATCGTAGTGCCATTCTATCACAACGCTAGAAATGACACTGCAATGAGCTCAACAGTGGCATTCTTTTTCAACCACAAATCATATCTACAGTAATTTTATGACTTGTTCTAAACGAAACCTTAATGTTTAAAGATCTATTTCAGGCTTTTGTAGGAACGTTTATGATCTCAGAGCATGTAACCTGACCAGGCCATCTTTAGGAGGTCCTGCTGACAATAGACAAAACACCTGGACAGTGATGTCCAGTCTGGTCTTGGTTGCCTTAACAGGCAGCCAAGACTTGACTATAAATCAGTACCAAGCAATTGGACATGTACGGGTTGTTGTCCAGTCGGAAATATCAGGACAGTTGTCCAGTCCATTGAAGGTTAACAAAACTAAAAAGAAAATCAGTCACTTCTTTCATGTTATCAAACCTCAACAGGGACGTACAAATAGTGAATTTAGAAAAAAATGATAATTCAGACAGTTTCGGTATTCAATAATTGGTTCCGTTCGTTTTTTCGGTATCTCCATTACTTCGGTATCGGTTCGGTTTTTCGGTATATTGCCCATCTCTGACTGCGATCTGGTCACGGCACACTTTCACAAGTGTGTCGAGATTTCCAAAATAAAATATTGCCTAATCATGAACAAATCGAGAAAAAAAACAGACGAAAAAAAGATGTGAGAGTCAATGCTCGTGCAGGCTTTTCAGACTTTCGAAATGCTAAAGTGGTGTGGGCAGAAAGGCGGACAGAGAATTTTGACCGGATCGCGTCCCGGTCGCGATCCGTCGAAATTATCTACCCGCTTATATAAACACTTCCGACCGAATATTAATCATAATTATGTGTCTCGTAATCTTTGTAGAAAAAATAATGGAATTTTGATACGATGTCATAGTGGTCACACACAAAATCTATACTTTTATTTTTGTGGGAGGGTAATATGCGACCAGAATGTGTTTGTTCCCTCTGAGCATTATGTTGACAGAGGAACGCATTATTTTTACACTGTGCAGATTTTGATAGCGGAAGACGGCAATGTTATAATATCGGATCCATTCGACAATTATTGTATGACACACATGAGCATAAAATTGTGTGATTTCCCAAGGAAAATCAACATTTAAATTTTCAAACTCGATCTTCTCTTCAAGTTTATTCAACAGTTTGATTTATAAAGTATTCAATAAATCACTCGTGTCATGTTCTCGCCACTGTTATCACCACCGCTACCTCTCTATTCAACTCAATCATCACCACATGCCATAAAACAGAGAATAGATTTCTCACATGACGAAGGGAACCAGTCTAACATATCATCGCCATTAGGGCTATAAAATACCCTCTTACTGGAGAACACGCTGTTGTCAGGATTTGCCTCGAATGTCACGTCTGCTTCTCGTTTTTCATTTCTCTCTTTTCATTTTTCCTTTTTCTTCCTTTCTCTGCTTTTTTTCTTGTTCATTTGTTTTTCAAAACCGGATTGGCGGGAAGACAGCCGCTTGTGCCTCCGCCATCTCCCAGTGGTGCAGTCATGTAGTTGTGAATTATACCACCTCTGTGTATATTTTTGTTATTAACTGTTACTGTATACATGTTGTACTACTGAATAAAATCAATCAATCAAACCACGTATTTATATTCCTCATTTTCTATCCTGATTTTAATAATTAATTTTATATTTTATCGGAGATAATGACCCATTCTGCAATCCATAATATTTTATCGAGACGGTATAGCCTTAGATGCTGATGTGGTGTTTAGCACCAATAAATAAATAATAAATAAATTTAATAACTCAATCTGTGCGAAAAGACATATGAGATGGATACGAAGATTCAGCCAATGAACCTCTACGTTGGACCATTTGGGTTCATGGTCTGAAACTAGTGTTCAACCGATTACCAAAAATGGCCGCTGGCCGATTATCGGATTTTTTAGCTCACACTCGACCTATTCCAATGCCGATTCCGATTGTAATACTGCGCACTACTAGACGAGTCGAGGCTTGAAAGAACTATATTAAACTGAACATATGTCACAGTGTTAAACGTCGTTGACTCAGGCCGCAGTAAAATGACCTGACACGCACACTTGGGCGGTATACGTGGCTCTCAGAGCCACGTATACCGCCCAAGTGCGCGCGACTGGTCATTTCACTGCGACCTGAGTCAATGAAGTGCAACCACCACTTTTTCTGATATGAACTGGCGATTGCCGCAAGTACTACGCTCAATTGTAAGCTTTATTCCGGTCATGGTTGAACACTATCTGAAAACTCCGCTTTTATTTCTTGAGCTTCGTCACAGATTTTAATTGCTTTTGACACAGTGGAATTTGCACTCTGCGAAAATTTCATTTTTATTTTTTTTCATCATTCCCTTGATTCCGTCGTGTCTAAAGAGCACCAAATTACCGACAACGATGTTGGAAATGTTGAGATCGATCAAAATTTCTCATTCGTAATCATACACCGAACACTTTCCGTTGGGAGTCTTATCGGTGTAGTACTTTAATACCTAGTTGCTAGCATAGATCAAATCTCAATCGCCCAGATATCATTGTAAACTAAGCCTTTAATTGTGTTGGAAGCTAGTAAAATTCTAGAGAATAGAAGGTAAAATTCCTCTTCTTTGCCAACATAACTTCATCAGAGTATATCTTTTAAACTTTAACCACTTTCAAGTCAGCATAACGTAACGACCAAAACCGACCAGCGCTATTCTCAAAAATCGCCAATTAATTTTGATTATTTTTTCATTTTTTTTGACTCAAAAACATAGGTTATGACCCCTCTTTGGAACGAGCTCGTCGAGCTCGTTCCAATGAGGGGTCATAACCTATGTTTTTGAGACAAAAAATGAAAAAAATTAGTCATTCAAGAATTTTTTTTTTCTTGCAAGTGTCGTCTGCTAAGTTCTGTAGGAAACTGATGAGTGCTAATTTTATCACACACATGATTCTACGAATCATACTTCCCTTTTAACAATCGAACTTAGAACTGAGTCAAGCTCGAGCCTACTAATTGAATCATACGGCAGGTCTCAGTTTACTTATCCCGAACAAGAAAATAAATGTTTCACCAGTTATGTTACAGTAAACTAACAATTTAACATTTTCGACCCTGATAGTATATCCCAAGTTCAGATCCATAAACTGGTAGAGTCTATATATAATATTAAAAAAGTAGGGTATATTTGATATATAAAAATGAGATATTTGAAGAAATATATTTTTATTTTCATGAAAAAGACAGTTGAGGCTTTGCACGGTTACATCTGGTGAATGATTTCAGCGATAGTTGGGTGCCTGACCAGTACATATTCCACCACACACTGAGCTGTACAAGACATGGACGGTCAGTCAGAGAATTTACCGCATTCAGTCCAAGACCTCAATACCTTGTAAATCCTCCTCGGTTCGCGAGACAAGCGCGGATCCGACGTGGCATACTCCTCGCCAACCGTTCAATATCAGCTTGACTGATGTTATTCCATTCTTTCTGCAGTGCAGCGGCGAGTTCCTGGACATTAGTAGGGGGCTGTTGGCGTTGTCGTAGGCGCCTGATAAGCATATCCCAGACGTGCTCGATTGGTGAAATGTTTGGACTTGGTGCTGGCCAAAGCAGAGTAGTGATGTTCTGCACCTGGAGGAACTCTGTAGCGACACGGGCCCTGTGTGCTCTTGCACTGTCATCTCGGAAAATGAACCGACGGTCGTGACGTAGCGCAAATGGCACCACATGAGCTGCTAACATGTTGTCCCGGTAGTACTGCCCTGTGACACTCCCTTGGATGACATGTAATGCTGTTCTGCTTGTCATGGTTATGCCTCCCCACACCTTAACCGATCCACCACCAAACCGATCGTGCTGCCTAACGGTTACGTGATGGTATCGTTCGTTCCCCGCCGCCGCCACACTCTGTTTTGCCTGTCGTGGAAGTCGAGAGTGAACCTCGATTCATCGGAAAACATGACATTGCTCCACCGACGATTGACCCAGCGCTGTTGTGCTCTACTCTAATTACGCCTTGCTGCGATGTGGCGTTCAGTCAAACGTGGAATTATTCGAGGTCGTCGAGCGTACAAATTCCAGCTGAGTAGGCGATTTCGGATAGTCTGGTCACTGACTCGCACATCGGTCGCTCGATGCAGCTACTGTCCAATTTCTGAGACGCTTTGATGTCGGTTACGTAATGTTGTGGTTCGGATGAAACGATCCTGGTAAGCAGTTGTCGCCCTTGGACGACCTGACCGACGTCTGTCATCAACATTGCCTGTCTGACGATAGCATGACCACAACCTGCTAATCACCGATTGAGTAGCGCTGAGAATTTGAGCCAGTGCAGTCTGTCTGTTGCCAGCTTCCAACTTGCCAACGGCACGTATACGTTCGTCACGTGCCAGTCTTCGCATACCCCAAAGTTACGTTCAGACCAGAAACTATTGATGAACGAGTTTATAATAAGAACAGAACGATGAGACCTCCGCAAAAGCCCGTCCAGTACAACTGCAAATTTCAAAACGTATACCCCGCATACATTAACTCGGCGCTCGTGCGAAAAGCCTGTGCGAAGTTTCCGTGGACCGGTGACATTCATGATCCACCCTAAACTTGGTAACATACTGATGTGTCCAATCACGCGTATCCAATACCATTTTCCGAAAATATCAACATCAGTTTGGATATCCCCTGCTTTTTTTAATAGTATACGTAACAAGGGGGAGAACAAATCAATATTTTCAACGTGCAGCCCCGGGGCTGCACGTTGAAAAGCTTGATTAGTCTACAACACATCAACTTCATGAATTCAGGTCTATCGCAATCCTTGATCGAAAAGCGGCATTTCGGGTACAAAAGGTTAAGAAACATCTAAACTTGGACGGCAATACCGTTATGGAATGTTTAGTTATGATACGGCCTAATAATGAATATGGGCTCTCCCAATTGCTAACATTGAACTGACATGGAAGATACCACCAGTGTTCAAAGGGTTAAACACATCAGTAGTATAGCACGTATGAATCGTCCCTCATCACCCGGATGTTTGCCGGGGCAGCTAGTGTTAAATTCCCATAGGAACCGGACTTTTGCCGGTGCAACTTTTGCCGGTTCAAAAGTTCGGCTCCTTGAAGCTAGATACGGCAAGTGGTGTAGCTACTGCATATAAAGTGTGCTACAGCATGTATATTGATATACGTAAACACAGGGCTGTGGGTATATAGTAAGGGTGTGTGATGGAAAATTAATGGGAAAAGTGAGATATTTCTTGAATGTTTTCCTCGCGAAATGGTTGGCGTTGCTATTGACATCGTGACGTCATGATGCACATGCGACGTCATAGAGCCATTGACCGCTGTTGTTGTTCGCTATACAATTTTACATAACGTTGTTCGAGTCAAAGGATATCAGACATCCCATGGGGGGGGGGGGGGGGGGGATTTGGTAGTAGTGGTATATATCCATGTTGGTATACTAGTAGCCCCTGGGCCTTTATATTATCCTATGTCTGCTATAGCTAGGTCAAACAGTATTGTGGGGATGGGGGTCATGTATGGTCTCCCATTGCGGTATTGCGAGATAGTCCTTGGTAGTTTAGATTGGCAGTATAGGATGAATGGTCTGTTGGCCTATTACCCCCTTAGTACTATTAACCTACCGAATCCTTTGTATTATCTTATGGCTGGTATTGGTAGTTCGTAATGCTAGGTCAGGCAGTATTATAATCGTTTGTTTAGAACTGGGGCATAGGATGCATGGTATATACCGCTGAAGGTCCCCTGTTAGTCCTCGGTTTTATTAACCAACCGATTGCTTTGCATTATTCTATGACTGGTATAGGTAGTACGTTATGACAGGTCAAGTGGTATTGTGGGGGGGGGGGGGGGGGGGTATAGAACAGCAGTATAGTATGGATGATATATACCTCTGTTGGTCCCCCGAAAGCCTTTGATACTACTAATCAACCTAATGCTTTATGTGACTGGTCTAGGTAGTATGCAAGACCAGACGTTATTGTGTGTGTGTGTGTGGGGGCGGGTAATGCATGGTAGTCTAGTGAGGTAGTATATGATGTATGCTTTGTACCCCTACAGGTCCCATGCTAGCCCTTAGTACTATAAATCCACCTAATGCTTCATGTTATCCTATGTGCAGGTAGTACGTAATGCTAAGCATAGGGGATATTGTGGGCAGGGGTAATGCCTAGTAGTTTAGAACGGTAGTATAGTATGGGCGGTATATACCCCTGTAGGCCCCCGTTAGTGCTTGCTACTATTAACCAACCGATTGCTTTGTTTTATTATATGGCTGGTATAGGTAGTGCGTTATGGTAGGTCTAGTGATAGTGTGGGGGTTGGGTAATGCTTGGCAGTTTAGAACGGTAGTATAGCATAGGCTGCACATACCCCTGTTGGTCTCTTGTTAGCCATTGATACTACTGGTCCACGAGATGCTCCATATTATCAATCGGTATTGTGGGGGTGGGATTAATGCCTGGTAGTACAGAACGGCAGCAGAGTATTGTTGGTATATTCTCCTGTAGGTCCCATCTTAACCGTTGATAGTATTAACCGAATGCTTTGTATCATCCTGTTACTGGTAAGGTGGTACGTAATACCAATATTTCTTATCCTATTCCGAGAACACTTGTTCTTGTTTCATTTATCCAGATCATCCAATCAGTTCACTTGACGGAAGCTGATTAACCAATCAGATTGCTTCTTTTCCCGTAATTTATACATATCCATACAAAGTTACCTCCCTTGTGTATAACAAGAGCCTATTTCATTCCTAAACCCAAGAATCTACAGAGTAGTTACTGATAAGTCATTGCTCGAACGACTCGAATCCCATCGAGCAAATGAGCTATCGAGCAATTGCTTTTTCGAGTGACTCGCACATACAACTCTTAGCCTCATTTCGGTATTTGGGGATACCTATGGCCTGGTATTGTATTATTTGAGGATACCTTCTGAAGAATCCATTTTTGTCGTATGAGGCCATGAGGGTCATGAGAAAATCACTCAGTGAGGTCTAATTTACTATCCCTCTTGGTCTCATCTCGGGTATTTAACAGCGATATCCCTTGGCACTCCAATTTAAGCACCCCTTTCTGGAAAATGTCTGGCCTTCGGCACCCCTTTTTAGTGGTATGAGTGCTATGAGAAAAACCCTCACTGGGGACTTTTTCATGTCCCTCTTGGCCTCAAACGAAATAAGGCCACGAGGGCCATGAAAAATACCTCACTGCCAGTCCACGGGGACTTTATTATATAGCGTGTTCACAAGTCGGAGGTGGACACGCGCGATACTGACTAGCGAAAATGTGAATTTTAGATTAAAATCTCGAAGGACAATGATAACAGCAATGAGTCGTTATACCTAGGGTTCAATATATTCCCGGTTTTCTATACTAACGGGGACGGGAATGAAATTACACGCAGAACCGGGAACCGAGAAAAGTCCCGGATATCAAGTAAATTTACCAGAGTAACAAGACGCATTAATTTTCGTGAAAAAGAACACATTTTATTGACAAACTGCCATCTCCATACTGAGAACGCTGTGTAAGAACGCATCCGATTGGACGTTACGTGTCTGAGTGACGCGATGACGCGAAAGAAATGCTTCGACACAAAATAGTTTCACTCAAGAAAGTTATCTTAAAAATATCAGCTTTATTCGCTTAATTGAAGGTTAATTAAGGAACAGGAACAATACCACCTCGGGTGCTGCACCCTTGTTTTGTTCTGCTTTAATATTAATTGCCAGCATGATTCCACTTTCAGCAAGTACGCAGCTGTTTAATAATAATGCAATTTTGATGATTTGTCGATGTGTAAAACATAAAACTGTATTATCACGTTTGAAACAAAGATATATTAACACCGACGTACATGGTAGTCTTCAAAATAATATAAGTACAAAATATCATTTGATTGAAGACCGAACTATATATTTGCCACTCGGGATCATTCTGGTAAACAATTCACTCCTTTTACATGTCTGCTATTGAGTAAGTTGCCAACTTGTTACAGCAATCTTTGTCACGTGTCAAACGCAGTGAGAGTGAGATTTGAAAATATCGTAAATTTAGCGGGTTTTTTTCTAACTTCAGCACGCTGAGTGTAAGATGGAGTTGTGTTGGTGCAAATGCGTATATTACCGTGATGTTGGTTTTTCTGGAAATAGTATCAAAACAGCAAATAACAACAGAATGGTTCATGCACACAAATTACCGAAATAACCCCAAAACTCCTCTGATACTGATATTGTCTACCTATGAGTTTGGAATCGATGAAAAGATCAGTTTTCATTGTTGTTACATTAGATGGTGTTTGTAACAGACAAACCTTCTCAAAAAGCTACAACCAGAGGACAACAATTTTAATACAAATGAAGCCCAGGCATCATGGCAACATGAGAAAGAGAGAAATGAAATGCACTCTCTCTCTGAATTAAATCAGTTGATTGATGCAGATTTTCTGCATACCTGACATATCATTTTTGCTGTCATTCCATACCTGGTGAGAGTTGTCATTGCTAAATACCATAAATTGTCAGGCATGATACCTAATAAGAAAATAAGGGTAGTTTTTCCTTTTTGGTTTATCGATCACTTCATTTTGGTGTGAATTGTATACAAATATTAACCCATCTTGTCTGAAATTGTGGAGATATAATCAGTGCAAAATGAAACAAAAGTCACTTCACTTCGTATTGATGTCCTCTCTCTCTGTGACTCAATCCTTATTGATGATTTGAACTGTTTGGTTTGATCTCAGCAGAAGTTTTCGTCATCCAAAACACCAAGAAAAATGGCAGCTTTTGTGAATTGTGAACACCATGGAGTTTAACCCTTTACCTAACATGAAAAGCAGACGACACTTGCAAAAAAAATTCTTGAATAACTAATTTTTTTCATTTTTTGTCTCAAAAACATAGGTTATGACCCCTCGTTGGAACGAGCTCGACGAGCTCGTTCCAACGAGGGGTCATAACCTATGTTTTTGAGACAAAAAATGAAAATATTTTGAAAATTAATTGGCGATTTTTGAGAATAGCGCTGGCCGGTTTTGGCCGTTACGTTGGGTAAAGGGTTACTTAGCCTTATTGTCTATTTCTATCATGAATGGCAAAAAGATTTCTCCGAGTTTGAACTTGAAAGATTGCAAAAATATATACAGGTTATTACCAACATATGGGTTTCCGAGATGGTGTTTTGAAATCGAGACCTCGTCTGTGGACATATCGTCCCCCGAGTTCCAATGTGTTGTTCTATGTGCCAGCAGGCACATAAAACACATTGGAACCCATGGGAGGAATTATATCGACGAGGCCGATAGGACAAGTCGATATGTCCCGATACCAACCGCAGTACCTTGCAGTGATTGGTCAATGCCTCGTTGATTTTATTTTATGTCGCCGGGCACGTGCATATGTCTACTGTCAGCGATTCTTATGTCCACTGTCAAGGAAAGCGTCTCGTTTGCACTTGAAACCAACTGAGACAAATACATTTAACTGAAGTAAAATGCACACAAAAGTACCGTTATTACGTACAAAAAGTTTAGTTATGTAAACATGGGTAATTATTTATGAAACCGATTAGATTATAAGGTCTCTTTTCATTAATTTAGTGTAACATAAACTGAAACGAATCGAGAGCATCTCGCCCGTTGATTGCGTGCGTAAACATTGAATAAAGGGAAATCACTCCAGTCTGTTATGATAAAAGTTAACACCTTACCGAAACAACGTCTGCTTTCTAATATTCGCTGTACAACAACAAATTTTAAAATGATTCGAATGAAGCGAAGAACGGGACGTATACGTTATTCTGTTTGTTGGCAGGGGACATGGTCTCACGTTCTCTGCATGAAACATATATTCAACCTCGGCTGACGCCTCGGTTGAATATAAATTTCATGCAGGGAACGTGAGACCATGTCCCCTGTCAACAAACATAATAACTTATAATATGACCCACAGGGGAGGTAGAGATTTTAATACCATCTCGAAAGACCACATGGTGGTAATAACCAATTTATCTTACAATTTTCCTCCCTTTCCTGGCTTGTTAACGTAATGAAGAGATTGCTTACAATTTTTAACGACGTCTGTTTTGACATTCAGTCAGCGTTTATGAATTATTTTTTTTATGACTGAAGATCATGACGTCATGGTATTGCGTTCCTGCGCTGTGCATAATATAATTTCCATTCATTGTCTACTTGTACTAAAACTAATTTTATAGTAGTATTAGCATCTGTGTATTGCTTTGTTTTATATTTCTCGATTAACGCATGGCATGGATAATTTTTCCTGGGAAGAATAAAAGCTTGAAGATTACTGTAAAAACACATTCGCTAAACAAAGAGCAAAAGTGAACATTTAATTAGTTGCTTCTAATTAGTTTGCACTGAAAAGACAAGTTTCCTTTTGTAACTTTTAATAAACGAAAACAACAGACAGTTGTTTTTGGTTATTAAAAATAACAAAGGAAACTTCGTTTTATTTTCTACTGATGTCATCATAGGTGTTTACTCAATAATTACATTCTTCTTGATTGGATCTTCCCCAGTCGTCCGATAACTTTAAGGAAAATAACTTATCAAAAGTCGATTTTCAGGACGAAATAAATCAAGGATGTGTACAGACAAAACGAGATGTGTGTTTGAATCGGTGGGTGTTTTACATAACGAGTTGGAATGTCGTAGTCATATTTCGCGAGAGCCGTACGTAGGCTTCCGCGAAGTATGACAATGCCATTCCATGTAAAACACCCACCGATTCAAACACACATCGCGTTCTTTTTTTATTACACAACCTAAAAAGCATTAAAATTAATTCAAATAAACAAAGTTTAATTCCAATGTTTAAAACCACAGCGAAGAGTCCGTTTGTTTTGTTTGAAGATGTGCTGATCAAATGGATCGATAAAAAAATTTAAAAAGCCTCTTGGGAACCAGTCTAACTTACATTCGTTATCTTTTATATTGGACGTGTTTGTTGAAATTCGTATCGCTGTTTCTCTTCGGCTGGTGTCCATTCACGCCTAAACAGTTTGTGGCTATTACTGTTAGTAAAAATATAAGTACAAATCTAAGCAGATTTGCAAAACAGGTAGGAGAAACATTTTTAAAAGGATTTCGAGACATGTCAAGATGTTCGAAGATTTACCGAAATAAAGTTGACCAATTTAGATATAACGGGATTCACAGACGAGACGGCCATGGGACTGGGTTAATGTTGTGGTGGGAATGATAGGATTTTTTTAATATTATCTCATTTTTGGCTAACTAATTTTTTTGTGAACCGGCTTTATTTTACTTTGGACGTTTTCATTTTCACTCTATGCGACAGACGATCGATAATTGTATAACAAAAAATGGAAACTTTTCGAAGCGTAACTAAAGACTCGACGGGAAAGCAACTAGTATAAACAGTGCAGGGAAAAAAAGTTCTGGCTTGTGCATCACCAGATGAATACAGAAACATTTATGTCATTGCGGCGATTCCGTTAAATACAAGGGTTTAAAGTTCAACGGATGTGAAATAAAATATCGAGATTAAATTCAGATCAGCTGTTGTGGAATAAGCTAAATGCCGGTATTCTTTAATTTTTTACATTATTGAAAACTATTTTTTCCAGTCGATTCGGCTCAAGTAGGATATTTTCGTACTAAGAGGGAAATTCTCTCCACAAACTGGTAATTCCAAATTCTTTACTTTTACATTAACAACTTCATTCATATACACTGGTCGTCACTATAAACAACTATTTAATTTATTTATGTTTATCCCTTTACCCAACGAATTGGCCACATTCGCCAGCGTAATATGCAAATTCAGCAGCTGAAAAAATACTATTTTTTAAAAACAATTCCACAAAACCATATCATGTGACCCCTCTTTGGAACGAGCTCGTCGAGCTCGTTCCAATGAGGGGTCACATGATATGGTTTTGTTGAAATATTTTGAAAATTTAAAAAAAAATGATAATTAAAATAATAAATTTTGATATTGTCTGCGTTGGGTAAAGGGTTAAAATGAGAATAATAGTCAAACGTTCAAACTGATGGGAAAAAAGATGGGAAAAGCCAGCTTCTGTATTTTTATACAACTCTACAGGAAAATGCCTGAAGTTTGTGATATGAAGTGCACCTCGATGATTGAACTACGATAATATTTTAATTTTTATATGAAATCCCCGTACCATTGGTGTTGAATTTGCAGATAACTACTAGAAAATTAAGGGGAGCTAACTTTCCTGTAAATCTGTTCCAATGACGGAAATTGTCAGCCACATATCTTCTGGATATGCCCCGGAGAACATGTACGATTCTAAAGCCATTGATCTTACAGATTAATTTTAAGTATATGTTTCCAAAAAAATATTCCACCCCTGAATTCTGAATTGGGAAATGGACGGAGGACAAAATTCTTTTATTTTTATGTTCCTGCTTGAGAAGACGCTTCCTGTTTATGTAGGTACACTGCAAAAAATATAGGTTCTCTTTAGAACCAAAACTGGTTCTAATCTTGTCCCTGAGATGGAACCAGTTCTGTTTAAACAGTATTTATTTCAAATCAAATAAATTTATAAAGATTAACATTAAATATTAACAAAATTAAACATAAATTGAGGGAGTTTCAGCCGTAAGTTTAGAGCTTATACGAGGTTGTCTCAAATCATTATTAAGCAAAGGAGATATGAACAGTTGGTACATCGAACCAGTTTTGGTTCTATACAGAACCAAAACTGGTTCGATATGCCAACTGTTCATATCTCCTTTGTTTCAAAATGTTTGACGACTACGTTGAATAAGCTCCAAGTTTAGTTCTGAATCTACTTCAGTCCATGTAATATTCTGTTAAAACTGAATGCTAATCTTGGTAAATGTATTTGATTTGAAATAAATACTGTTTACACAGAACTGGTTCCATCTCGGGGACAAGATTAGAACCAGTTTCGGTTTTAAAGTCTAAAGAGAACCTAAATTTTTTGCAGTGTAGTCGGTAGTAAAGGGTTCCCCCTTTCGTGTGTAATGTACGAAAACAGTATTTGCAGAGAATGACATTATTGGAGGTGCCATCAATGAGTCGAGGTGAATTAAGGGTGAAGCTAGGGCAACTTTTTGCAAACAATATGATTACTTTCTACTCAGTATTCAATTTTTGAATTCGGTGATTGATTTATAGTTTATGATCACGTCAACGGGTCACC
Organism: Pictodentalium vernedei; assembly: GCA_031216915.1. Lineage (NCBI taxonomy): Eukaryota > Metazoa > Mollusca > Scaphopoda > Dentaliida > Dentaliidae > Pictodentalium > Pictodentalium vernedei. The sequence continues at coordinate 453,419,641 of CM062293.1, read as the reverse complement.
AAAGGGTAAATAATTTGATATTTGCTGCGCTCAGCGTTCTCTTACAGTCGTTTCCCACGAGGCGATAGCAAACTTGTAGTCAGTTTTTATTATAAAATATTGATGATAACAATTCCCCGATGCCATATTATGTCAACAAGTATTGATCATCTATCACGACATTGCCTGGTTGGTCGGGACATGTCTGGTGTTGCCGTCCTAGTCTCGTTTGAGTAAAGGTCTATGTGGCTTTCAAAGCAGCTCATTTGGCAGATTGTAAACACTGTGTACCTGTATGTCAACTTTCAGAGGTCACTGTTGCTTAAGATGAGATCGCGATCGCTTGAGCTTTGGGGGGAAATTGGGAAAGACAGTGAAAAGGAGTGCCAAATCTGTAATTTAGGCGTAGTTGAGAACTGGAACACTTTCTATTAGAATGTCCAAAATATCAACCTAACAGAATAAAATTCACTGGGAGTATAATGGCGAAGTGGTGGAGGAGTGGGGGGGGGGGGGGGGGTGAAGGTTATGTGGGTATTGAGTGACACAAAGGAGAGGGTTAGTATGCTTATCGGAGAGATTGGGAAGAATGAGGTACGGGATATAATCAAACAGTTCGTTTCCGGGAATAAGGAGGAAGGGCGAGGTATGGGGATAGGGAGGCACCTGGGAGCACAGGGTTATGGTTTTTGTTTTTTTATTAGGGTTTAACGACACAGTAACAGCCAGGGTCATATCATGTCGGTGACAGTTTTACGGGTGGAGGAAGCCGGAGTACCCGGAGAAAACCACCGAGCAACGACGAGCAGCTGCCAGCTCTCCGACATCGTAACTCTGCACCGCGGCACAGGCAGGGTTAGATTGGTTGAAGACATCGCACCATTGACGTGCAGTACGCCTTAGTACACAGCGTCATCGTGCGCCCATGTAGGCAATTGGAGTTAAGTGCCTTGCCCAAGGACACAACGCGAGAGCACGAATCAGTCGCTGAAATGGTCACCCATCCAACTACTAACCGCGCTCGACGTTGCTTAACTTCGGTGATCTGACGAGAACCGGTTACCGCGACGCCACCGCGCCCTCTCAGGGTTATGGTATTTCCAGTGTATCAGTACTAAGTTATTACTAGACACCCTAATAGAGTGGAATCTGCCGCCCAGAAAAAAACTCAAAATTTGTGCAGTAGCTTTAGAAATGCACAGTTTTGGGTTGCTAACCTGTGTTGAACACATTAGCTGCAATTTTGAATGTGGTTCCAAAACTTTTCCACAACATTTGACTGTTTCTAACCTGGGGCCAATACTATAAAACGTTTACAATTGTATTTTCTGGAATTGTATTTTCTAGTTATGACTTGAAATGGGCTGAAATGAACCATTAGCATTATCAAAGATGTGGCAATTTGCCAGTTGCAAATTGCCGTATCTTTTAAAATGCTAATGATTTATTTTAGTCAGTTATATAAAAAGGTAGAAAATACAATATTCCAGAAAATACAATAGTAAAAGTTTTATATTATTGGCTCCTGGTGCAGTTTTGGTAGCTTCACTCAGCAGATGTTGCAATAAAAATCCACTCCCCGCATACAGTACGTGGAGAGTGTATTATCACTAAATCACCCACAGAGTGGAGATTCCACCCAAGCAATAATTGCAAATTTGTTACAAAGCATAACAAGCACAGGCAAAGTTTCAACCAATGGACCTCCGGGTTAAACCCGGAGGTCCATTGGCTGAAACATTGCTTGTGTTTTTTGTTCATATGTATAAAATTTGAAAGTTTTTTGTTTGGGTGATAACTCCACTCCGCGGGTGATTTAGTTACAATCCACTCTCCACGTACTGTACAATACCGAGCAAGTAAAGAAACAATTTAACTCAACAGTAGAAAGATGGCGATGTGCCTGCAATTAAATTTTAATTAAAACTTAAACCTTAGTAGAATTTCTGAAATTGCCACTCTTACGGAGAGAATTTTTGGATCCAAATCTTGTTTAGCTACTTTTGGGAACTTGAAGTGGGGGTTCGTTGTTAAGGATGGACTCCTTGATGGTAATATCACTGAATATCGTCAACCACCACTGCACCTCAAAATAAACTGTTAGCTGTTAAACATTCTCTTTTCGAAACTTTCTGTTGTTGCAGAATTTTCAAAACAGTCACTAGCAATTTCGATAGACATGTGTTAAATGCGATGCAATATTTACTTTCCGACTTCCCATTTTATCGTTGTTGGAAATTCCGTAAATCTAAAGTTAGATAAAAAAAGTTCAGTAATCTACCACAGTAGAGTATTGATTTTCAAGTGTGGTCAGTGGAAACAATACTGCATGGAGTTTGCTTAACCCTTTACCCAACACATACGTTATCAAAATTTATTATTTTAATTGTTGTTTTTTTAAATTAAAAAAAAATTCAACAAAACCATATCATGCGACCGCCTCATTAGATCTCGTTCCAATGAGGGTTCATATGATATGGTTTTGTTGAAACTTTTTGAAAATTGTATTTTTTTCAACTGCTAAATTTGAAAATTACGTGGGCGGATGCGACCAATTCGTTAGGTAAATAGTTAAGGCATTTACTTTTGGGTGCGAATCCCCCCTCCCAGAGTGTTTTATACTAACCTACTCTCACCATGACAAGTCATTGCAAAGGGTTCCACTTTTATATATCATACCAAACTGAGTTGAATAATGCAGTCATCTTCGTTTTGCGAATCTCGGCACAATGGGCATATTATCTATCATGCACGCGTGTTGCTCGAACAGCTTCTAAAGTTTGTTTTAGTGCCTCCAGGGAGCTGATCTGCTCAAAATACAGTAAGAGCTCTTTTCTGGGTGGTGGTGGTGGTGGTGGTGGGGTGGGGGATGTCTTCATAATTTCACCTTTTCGGAACTGTACACCAGATGACGATATGCAGAGGAGAATGCTTTGGCTATCACAGTAGATACTTGCGGAAGTAACTTTTGATGCCTTTCAGGTGTGTAGAAGCATATCTATACCACACAGAGTGTCAACATTCACATAAAATGCGCACCAGGCGTACAAAAAGCGATTCCATTTCCACATCGAGAATAACTGTTGCAGTTCTTAATAAATTAAACCATGTCAAGAATTTCCGGACCTCCCACTACTTTTGGCTAATAATAATATTTCTTCGGCCTTCCGTTGATTTGTCGCTGTCCTCTAACGAGGAGGCCCACATTATCCAGTCCCCCGCGAGGCTATTCCTCCCCCACTCTCCCTCCTAATCTCCCAGCATTCAGTCAAAAATTGTTTCATAGTTCCTCCCATCGGCGCTTTCTCGATCTCCCTGACTATAAAACTGACCATTTCCCTCATGTCATCCCCCATCCACGTATCTTTTAGATTTTCATCCCATTTTTCCATTGGTGTTCTAAGAAGTCCTGTTCTACTAGGCAAATATTCGGGGCATTCCAGAATGAAGTGCTCCGGGGTCTCCGTTACTCCTAAATTACACATTTGGCACACTCGTTCTTCGCCTTTCTCGATTCTCCCCTCAACTGCAGTGACTTCGATCTCACTTTGAAGAAAAAAGATCCCCCCCCCCCCATAAGATTCATCTGGGCACTCCTCAAAGCTGGGCATTTCTTGTATAACCTGTCTAAATAGCTCTTGGTCCTAATTCGAGCTTGTCAGTTTCTATAGCAATCCTTGAACACCCTTCCCCTGATAAGGCTACTCCCCTGCTTTTCTTAATTTTTCTGAATGTTAGAGATCCATATATTTCTTGTGTCAATCGATTTGGAGCAGTCATCCAGGGGTGTCGCGAAGACGACCGACTGAGGGGACGAGGTGTGGGTGTATAACCCTGATTTTTCTCGACTGTAATAGCTCAAGTGCGGACTCATAAAATATTCTAACTACATCACCAAAGCATGCCTTCGTCTTCGACGAAGGCATGCTTTGATAATTTAGTTGGAATACTGTTAAAACTAGAAGTCCTGTCACGAACTGTGCGCTTATCTAGGCTTAATTGCGCGTAGGAATTGCGCGCAATTGTCATATCGAATGGCAACCAAGCACGGCAGGTTCCCCTGGTTACTCATAGCAAACACAGGCAATGTTTCCGCCAATGGACCATTGGCTGAAACATTGCTTGTGCACAGGCCATATGTACAGAATTTGATAGCCTTACTATGGTCATAACGCACAGATTAACGCGCAGATCGACGTGCTGTTTGTGCGCATTTCATGACAGGACTTCTAGTTTTAACTGTATTATAGTCAGTCGGACTTTTAAATAAAATCCCAAAGACTTCTTAGAAATTCTTTGTGGAGAAATAAAATATACATATAGTAGTCGTGACGCAACGTTTTCTTTAATTAGCACGAACTCCAAATTGATCGTTTTGATCCTGCACAGCCCGCATCGGGTAGTACAGACCCCCATCTGTTAGATCAATAATACTCGGTCAAGTAGCAAATCTCGTCTTGTAAGAAAATATACGGTTACACTCAGCAATCGACATCAAACACTCCAATCTAGACGAAAATTTCCCGACTGAAAAATGTATTGGGCGGGGGAGTGTAACTCCACTTAAAACCCACTTAGCGATGCCCAAACGGTTGTTTAGCGCGCATGCGCGCGTGTATATTGGGGGTAATAGTTGCTCCAGATCACGCGGTACTGAATTCTCAGTTCGATTCAATTGACTTGAAAAACAATGAAAAATGGAACCGTATAAAAACTGGATCCTCCAATATGCGGAATTCACTATTTAATAGGGATTTGCCGTATTCATTGTTATCAATATTCGTGTTGTGTTATGCCACTTCCAAACTTAGAAGTACTTTTTATTTATTTATTTATTTATTTATTTATTTATTTATTTATTTATTTATTTATTTATTATTGTTTAAGGTCACATATTTCTGCACATTGGCTAATCGTGACCACTTTTAAAGCCATTTTTGTTGTGATAAATCCACCCTCGATTATATTAGAAGAGATGTCTGCGTGAATATTTTCCCCTAATTCGCGATATGTCTGTAGTCTTCATTAGAGCATTCTGCTTTGTTTATTTTGTGTGGAAGGTTGGGTAGTTTTTCCAGGGTTTCTTTCAAATGGAAAGCTTAACCACCTAAGTGTAGCCCCCCCCCCCCCCCCACACACACACCCTGTCCAATAAGCTTGAAATTCTTTAAAAATAATTTTCAAGAATCACCACTGACAATACTTGGAGCTGGTGCCTGCGCAGTTCCTCTCAAAATTAGCTGGGCACAGGCGTTTTGTCCCAAGTCGAGTTTCGTGCTGTGCCAATTCGTCCAAAAAGCTGACCTTTACGGGGGTGAGGTGTTTTTGTGTAGGAGGGGTACCCTTTCAAGTATTTTCGAAGGAATATATTAACCGTCATAGCCTGGAACCCTGCCCAATAGACTTGAAATTATTTTAAACTATTCGTTTGTGAATCATCAGTCACAGTACTTTGAGATGTGGTATTCATCTTATTTTAGTGAGAGAGATTCAACTTTGTTCACTGAATGTTTCTTGTTTATGTTCTAATACGAAGAGATTCCATGGTATACAGTACGTGGAGAGTGTATTTTCACTAAATCATCCACAGAGTGGAGATTCCACCCAAGCAATAATTGCAAATCTGTTGCAAAGCATGACCCGCACAAGCAAAGTTTCAGCCAATGGACATCAGGGTTTACCATGGTATACAGTACGTGGAGAGTGTATTATCACTAAATCACCCACAGAGTGGAGAGTCCACCCAAGCAATAATTGCAAATTTGTTGCAAAGCATGACCAGCACAAGCAAAGTTTCAGCCAATGGACCTCCGGGTTTACCATGGTATACAGTACGTGAAGAGCCTATTATCACTAAATCATCCACAGAGTGGAGATTCCACCCAAGCAATAATTGCAAATTTGTTGCAAAGCATGACCAGCACAAGCAAAGTTTCAGCCGGAGGTCCATTGGCTGAAACATTGCTTGTGTTTTTTGTCGATATGCACACGATTTGAAAGTTATAGCTCGGGTGATAACTGCACTCCGCGGGTGATTTAGTTACAATCCATTCTCCATGTACTGTATGTGCAAAATAAGAGTGTTTCGTGGACATTTTCTCGCGCGCATGTGCTTGCAAAAAAACGTTTCCTTGTCGCTGTTGAAATAGGAAGTACATGGGGAACGTTGAACTCTAAAAGTTATACTAAACCAAAAGCCAATTTTCACAAACGATTTATCTTTAAATGCATCGCTTCAGACTGGTACAGATGCTATGAACAGTTTGGCTTAATAAATATCGTGTTTATTGATGTCCTCATCAATATGCGTGTTTGTGTACTCGGTACATGTTCTATTTATAAGTTAATTAAATTACGTTTGAGAACAGTTCTGTTATCCAGCTGTTTTAATTATCGGAATGATGAAATCAAATTCATTTCGCGAAAGCTTGCTCCACCAACGCACTTCATCCGTTTTTATTTCATTACCGATCAGAAAGGAACAGTTCATGCAGATAATTTTAGCTCGGTGGTGTACAGGCAATCGTTACACCGTTGCTGGAAAATATTTTGTTCACTCAACACAGCTGCCCAACATACCAAAATACGATCCGAACTCACCGCAAAATAATAATAATAAAAAAACAAGACCAATACCGGGTCTTGACGTGCGTCGCTGCATGCAATTGAATCGGCAAACAGGAAGTGGCTGCACGGCAGATCTGAAAATAGCATACACGATACAACTGATAATTATCAGGCTCCAGATGAAATATAAAATCAATCCCTTGCATAGAAGCCGAGAAAAGTTTGACGAAACATTTCAATGTTCAGTGGGTACAGTAAAATTTCAAAGTATCGGCAAACAGGAGGTGGCTGCACGGCAGATCTGAAAATTGCTAACACGATACAACTCATCATTATGAAGCAGCAGACCAAATATAGAATCAATCCCTTGCATAGAAGCCGAGAAAACCTTGACGGAAAATTTCAATGTTCAGTTGGTACAGTAAAATTTCAAAGTATCGGCAAACAGGAAGTGGCTGCACGGCAGATCTGAAAATTGCTTACACGATACAACTCATCATTTTGAAGCAGCAGACCAAATATAAAATCATTCCCTTTCATAGAAGCCAAGAAAACTTTGACGGAAAAAGTGTTTCGGACGGACGGACGGACGGACGGACGGACTGACGGACGGACGGACTGACGGACGGAGTCGAGCAGTTACTAGACCTGCTCTGCCGCTGGCGACGCAGGTAAAAAATACAGAGGATAACCTCCGTTTTTGAATAGGTACCCAGAGGCTGCAGAGCCAGTGGGGCACGTTCCCCTCCACTTTTGGCACAGGTTTATTTCGCAGTTACACGATGAGTTAAAATGAGCGCATTCAAACATGAAAAATGTCAATACACAGGCATTCTTGTAACATTATTTGCAAATCCAAACAATATTTAGCCAACGAATTCCACTTTCGGTCGCAACGGTCCGTTTCTTCTACTTCAACTATCTTCCAACCCGAAGGCTGACCTTCGGGTTGGAAGATGGTTGAAATAGAAGAAACGGGCAGGACAGTGACCACACAGTGAGACCACCTCTGAACGAGAGATTATATCGAGTCACGGTACATTTACCGATGAAACGATTGTGATCTTTCTCATACTGGGTCGAACCATCGTAGCGTTGTAAATTTGTGCCCCTCCACTTTTGTCGAGCTTCCGCCGCCCCTGTAAGTACCACGGTTATCTCATGGGCGGCTGCCACTGATCTCTGTACAACTGGATTTCTGGAAAATCTGCAAAAACGTCGATACTCAAACTGCCCCTCCCCAAATATGATATCCAGTCATTCAACATAAGGATCCGCGCCACAGATGTGCATGCATTCCAAAAATGACATGTCATACACTCTCTTTCTTCTTTATCTAATCCATAACATGTATTACATTTTCCAAATCCACTAAAAACATACAACACTATCTGATTAAGTAGAAATAAACAATCCGGGTGTGCTAAATGATTTACTGTCATGTGCAAGCCTTCAGCCTGGAAATTGGCATGAACAAAATGCCGAAACCAGTCATTTTCAGCCATCAAGCAACCTCAAAAGCAGAATTTCCCACTACCCCCACTTACCTACCTTTGAAGCCTATCATCCCATGTTTCCAAAAATGGGAAACAAAATCATATGTCTCCATCTCATTTTTTAGCTACATGCCTGCTAACAACTCCATGTAAAAATAACATTTTCAAAAGTAGGCAATTTTTCGAAGTCACTCATAATTCCACTGGTAATTTAGTCCTTATGCATCAGACTCCAACTCTGTAACCAAAACTTCAAATTCTCTTGTCCAACAAACAGCCTAATGTAAGCATATATCTAGTACAAAAATTACATCTCCAATTTTCATGGTATTAGTTTTAACATATGCCCTTATTTTCGAATTTTTCTCCATGTGCCGTAGTACGAAACTGTGGAGCGGAACCTAATAGCTTCTCCCAAGGCGTGACGTTTGATGACGCGAAAGCTGTTACGCTGTAGCGTAACAACTTTCACTTCATCAAACGTCGTGACGTTCACCTTACCTGAAAACTAACACCACTATATCAACGTCCCAATCGTGGCACTTATTTTTTGTCGATAATAAATAGACAATAGTTCATTGCTTGGAGTGACGAACGATGTTTATTGTCTCGTGGGATCGGGGATTATTTTCACTCGGCTAGCGCCTCGTGAAAATAACCTTCCGCATCCCACTCGAGAATAAATATCGTTCGTTACTCCAAGCAATGAACTATTGTGTTTATTATATTGCCCTGATAATATCTGCAACACAAATACCCCTCTTGCGTCATCCAAGAGCACTTTTCCAAGGTCGCTCAATTTGTTTTGACAGTTAGAAAAATCGGCGCATGAACACAAAAACATGAATGAATGAATTGATAATATGACGTCATCAGAAAGGAATGCAATGACGCTCGTTTTCAAATGGAAATTCAAGTGACGGGAGATATGAACTTATGAAGGAAATCAACACATTTTAAAGAAATAATTCGATCAATCACCATGAATGAGTAGTCATGTTCAACTTCTTATAACTTTGTGCGGATGTGTACATAGTGATTTTTCACTGCCAGTTGGAATATCAAGAAGAATATTTGTCGAAGTGGATTGGGTGTTATCGCTGGATTTCGAGGCGGAACAACTGCAATGGTAAATGTAGTCCGTCATGACTGGGAGTAGGATATTGTCGTGGGAGTTGAATAACACTTTCGAGGTCGTGGGAGTAGGATATGGTTTTTATTTACAAAGGAAAAAGCTGTAGAAATATAATAAGCTATGATATGTTGTGGAAACAACCTCGTATAAGCTTACAGCTTACTGTTTGATCCACACTTACTATAACTAATATAATTGTATATATTTGAGCAGTAGAAATAAATACTGTCACCTTTCCCAACAGATTTCAATTCACCCAGAGCTGCTTTAAATACTTCATTTGCAGAATAAAATGCCTTTTATCCCATAAATGTCTGTTTATTCGAACAATAAAAGCCTTGGATAAATTTTTGCTTTATTCACCTAGTAAGGTGATAAATTTTCCCCAAAGGTTTAACACTGAAAGAATTTATTCCTGCAGAAGAGACGGACTTGTTGACCTCTGACCTCTACTGCATTCGTGTAGTATAAGTAACAGTTCAATTCTTGTTTTCTTTTAACCTGTTTGAAAGTATTACACAATGCCAGTAGAAAACACTACACATTGTTCATTTAATGAAGTATTTTTGCAAGTTTAGCTCAGGTTTGTAGGGGGATGAATTTTAGACAGAAATGTATCACTGCGCCTTTTTTTATTTTGGGCAATTTTGCTTGTCTTGGAATTGGACCTATGTGCTTCTCACTTCTCGCTGTGTTTTGTAGCGAGTAGCAGCACGATTTTGCCACGACTGCCCTGTAAAAGACTTATGGGATAAACAAAATAAACGGTATAGTGTTTTCAAGTAAAAAATTTATTCTGCTCGTAGAATTAAGAATGAAACCGACTCGCCAAAGGCTCGTCGGTTTCATTCTTAATCCTACTCGTAGAATAAATTTTTTACTTGAAAACACAATAAGTTTATTCTATATATCTTTAATAAAGTAAAATGTTTTTAAATAAGGCGGTGATTTGAGGTGTCTGTTCAGTCCATACCTGCAGTTTTCCAAAGACGACGTTTTGTACTGTTCTCCATCTGACGTACGTGCGTCCAGGTAGAAATGTCGAAGCACATCATTTAGCTCTTCCGGAGTCAAATTTTCAAAGGCACTATCGCGCGATTTTTCTTTTAAATAATCTTGCAACATTTTAGCACATTTTTTGTTTCCTTTTACTGTATTTATGGGTATAATATTAATTCCTTCTCAATATTTCTTGTTCTGTGTGCGACACAAATCTTTTTGAAGCCATTTTGATTTGACAGACGCTGATTTCAACAAAAAACCGAATTACATTTTTAAGACATTGATTGGTAACTACACTTTCAAAATTAGTTCCATTTGAAGTTGGTTTTTTTCTTCAAAAATAACCAAGTAATAAAATTTCATTTACGATCATTTTATTTATTTGACAAATTGTGCCTGTTTATATTTTTTCCTTTCTTTAAATACGTACTCGGACAATGTGCTGGCTTTCCGTGAACTTTTTAAAACTAATCACAGCACTGAAGCATTCCATATTATTGTTTTTATACCTGGCTAGAGCGGGGTGTAAATAATTAGAAGCACCGAGGACCATTATTTACCTCAGACGCCTCAGCCAATGAAATCAGCGGATTTTGTTTTCTTTGGAAATAGTTGTATATATTTGAGAAATAGAAATAAATACTGTTTAAACTGAATAAGTTGTGAATATTCAGTTTGTGTTGCAACGAAAAATGTGAACAGTCTTCAACATATTTATTTTTCGCAGACATCAAAGTACAGTACGTGGAGAGGGTATTATCACTAAATCACGCGCAGAGTGGAGATTCCAACCAAGCAATAATTGCAAATTTGTTGCAAAGCATGACCAGCACAAGCAAAGTTTCTGCCAATGTACCTCCGGGTTAAACTCGGAGGTCCATTGGCTGAAACATTGCTTGTGTTTTTTGTCGATATGTACACAATTTGAAAGTTATAGCTTGGGTGATAACTGCACTCCGCGGGTGATTTAGTTACAATCCACTCTCCACGTACTGTATGTTGTTTACAGGACGATCAGCGATCAAGAGATGTCAGAATATTGAAAACCTTCTAGAACCTCTGCACCCACCACCCCCTTCCCCTCCACCCTCGTGTGAGAATTTTCCAACTGGTACCAGCGAATTTCTAACTGCTGCAGAAATCCCACATGCACCCTCTCCCACTGTGTTCGAAATATGTCACAATTGAGCTGCAGACTTGGAAAATCGTGACTCGCGCGCGCAACAGAGTTCCATCTGCAATGATTTAGCATTGCAGAGGGCGCCTTTTTGTACCCAAGGAACGAAATATTGACTTCCCAAAAATATGGTTCCAAAATCATGAATTATCTGTTAGATTCTTTCATAGCCACATATAAAATGCCACGAAATCTACTATACCACTAGGCATGTCATTTCAGAGAGACGGTGGATGAAGGCTTAACATTTCTAACTATTCACAATTTTGGGCGCGATTGGGGTGGGAGTGGGGATGATAGCCCCCACACTCCCATTCATTATCAGCAAAATTTTAATTAATGAAGCACCGGGTTGTTTTGGTGGTTATTTCTATACTTAGTGTGTTGAATATAATAATATTGCGTCCGAGGAAATACTGCCCACCCGTGGAAAGTGACCAGTCCACGGCGGCCGCACTGTATTACCTAACGTAACGAGTTTTATTTGCATTTGAGTTCTATTATTTGTTTAAAGTTTTGCTTCCAAAACGTAGCCTATGTCCACTTAATGAACGAGCCACTCGGTCTCGTTCCACTGAAGGGTCATAAGCTATATTTCTGAGGTGAACAATCAAAAGGTTTAGTTCCTCAAGAAATAAATGTTCAAGTGTCGCCTTTTCGACGAGTTTGGTATACCTTTAAAGTGACTGCTGGTGTAGTGATATCAGTGTTACCAGGGGATTGCAATTCATCTCGCATGGCAAAGAGAAGCACTGCAGTAGCAGTCTTTATGAAGAGATGTGGAATATACCGAAAAAAGCGAACCGATGACGATATCACGGGGATACCGAATACCCGAACCGAACCAATCACTGAATACCGAAACTGTCTATTTTTTTTAATTTTCATACATTCGGTATTTATAAGTCTCTGTTGAGACTTGATAACAAGTTGAAAAGTTCATTTTCATAAAAAAGTGACTGTTTTTTTTTTCTTTTCAGTTTTGTTAACCCGCAATGGACTGGGCAACAGTCCTGAATTCGCACTAGACTACAACATGTACATGTATTATTGCTTAGTAGTGATTTCTAGTCAAGTCTTGGCAGCCTGTTAAGAAATCACTGTCCAGGGGGTTTTGTCTGTTGTCAGCATGACCTCCTAAAGATAGCACGGTCATGGAACTTGCTCTGCAAAAAACCCGAAATAAGTCCCTAAGCATAAAGGTGCGTTTCTAACAAGTCACAAACTTACTGTAGATATGATTTATGGTCGTAAAAGAATGCCACTGTTAACCCTTTGAACTCTAGTAGTATCTTCCATGCCAGTTTAACGGCAGCAATTAGAAAAGTCCATATTCATTATTTGGGGCAGACCAATCAGTATTTTCAACGTGCAGCCTCGGGTAGTCCAATAATATTAGCCTTCGCCTGTGCTCCGAATTTATTATTTTTTTATTTTTAATATGTCGCACCGTCGAAGTCTAATCTGATCTTTCGTTTTTCCAGCAGCAAAGTTCAGCGAGAGACTCTCGCTGAACGGTTGGACCTCGATTAAAGATCAAATTTCCCCACCTGGTTCCTACTTCCGATTGACAGTTGTGTAAAAAACATTTTTCTTCATTCTGGTGGTCATTTTCTTGCAAATAAATCGATATTTTGAATTATTTAGGCGTCATTTGCACTGCAATTTTTTCAACTCGAAACAAACTGTTGAACTGGAAGATGGGTTGATACGGAAACGCGGAGTGAAAAACGGAATACTGATAATGTAGTGCACACCAAGTCAAACGACGCGGCAGTCGTTGCAATCGTTGCAATACCGCTGAGGTCCGTTCCCGGAAATGGGATACGATTTTTAACAATTTTCCAACCGCTGTAACATTACCGCTTGAAAAAATGTTTTTATTTAATTATTGGTATTTAATACGTAATTCGACAGTAAGTATAGGAAATTTATACATCTAATGTGAATGTGAAGGCATATTATTCTTGTCGAATGTGGGAACATGTATGGAGAATGGGTATTCATCATATTAGTGTTATGTCGCCTAATTTCGTACTTTGCTGCTGGAAAAACGAAAGATCAGATTAGACTTCGACGGTGCGACATATTAAAAATAAAAAAATAATAAATTCGGAGCACAGGCGAAGGCTAATATTATTGGACTAAGCCTCGGGCTGCACGTTGAAAATACTGATTAGTCTACCCCACAATGTTTACTGAACAGACATCCTATGTAATGACGTTATGACGCATCATGTTCCTGGCCGGAAAAAAGGGCCGCTGGGGTTCAAAGGGTTAAGGCTCATTGGCAGTGTCATGATACTACAACTTTGTAGTACTGAAATGGTTACCCGGATAACCGGTTTGAAACCGGTTACCTACCTAACCGATTAAATAAAAAACGTCAACCGGTTATCTGAAATATCGATAGTGATCGTCATTCCACGGTTAAAACGAAGTAAATCTGTCGCTTCTTCTTTGAGATAAATTACACCTAGAAGCAGCTCTGTATATATTGAGAAATAATCGACTTTGGCGTTCAAGACTTCGTTAATGATCGGCAATTTCCGTGAGTACTGAGTAACCGCAGAAACTATTCCGTAGTATGTATACAAACGAACGTTATCGAGTACTCGACAACGTTCGTTTGTATACACACTACGGAATAGTTTCTGAGAATACTGCTTTCCAATTCCTATAGTTTTGATCCCAGATTCGGTGAAATAATGGCTACGGTTAACCGGATATTATCCGGTTATAACTCTTGGTGAGTCGGTTGTGTAAATGAGATAATCGTTTCAGCCCTACAACTTTTTGTATTCTTTTTTTCCTGGTGTGAATTCCTCTTTGGTACTATTAACAAATCTCAGTCAAGTCAGATACCAAATAACGAACCGATACCGAGGTATACCCCTTAACTAAACCGAAACCTATACCGAACTCAAAATTCCAATACCGCTCTTTCTATCTTTGTATACATTACTTCATGCATTCAACTGCGGGCAAAAAACCTGTTTAGAAATAATCATCAGCGAAACACTTCCTCACTGAGTTCGTCTTCAACAATGGATTCGATAGAGGTCAGAGTAAAATACCACAGAAGCTAAAGAAACAATGACGGGAAATAGAAGCTAAGGTTTCAAAATAAATATATATTATTCTTTCACTTTATATATAGATGAAAAAAATCACTGAAAACAAAACTATTCATACTTTTTGTAAATGATGTCTGTACCCAATTCCAACCTTCACATTTGTTTTGAATTTACTTCTACCTAATATCTATAGTAGTGGGTGTGTACTCAGATGTTCCATTTTAAGGTGAGATGTGTTTATTTTATAACGCTGACGTTTTGAACACCACGGCTCTATAGACTGCATAGCTTTCACGATGTATAAGGAATGATCGTTTGTTTCTGTCTATTTCTTGAGCTATGAACCCCAAAAAACAAAGGCTAACCTGTGTAAATGGGCGTCTCGGCAGTACTAAAATGATATCAATTTCCGGGAAGCACGTCGTCCCCTGAGTTCCAATGTGTTCTATGTGCCTACTGGCACATAGAACACATTGGAGCTCAGGGGACGACATGATATAATAACAGTTACGGCCACTGGTCACTGGTATGCTCCAATTTTATCATCGTACAGTACAGTCGCCGTGGACTGGTCGTTATCCACGCGTGGGCAGTGATGTTCACGCATGGCGTTTGCCAGGTAATAAAGGCCATCATCAGCAAAATTCCAATTAAGGAAGCACCGGTATAGCACCGGGTAACCCGGTGCTTCATTAAATATTTTTTTTATGATTATTCATGTAATAAGTGTTTGGGATCTTATGTTATTGCGTCCGTGGGAATATTGCCCTCACGTGGAAAATGCCCAATCCACGGCGGCCGTACTGAATCTTTGTATTTGTAGCCGGGGAAAATGTTAATCAGGTTACCCCATGATTGGAATGCTAATCACGGGTGTAACCCCCATGACACATCGCATGCAAATCTCTGCCCTGTTCAACCAAAATCTGAATTCATTCCCTGGAGGAAGCTATACTATTGTCAATCAGTATTTTCGTAGACTATGTGTGGAAGCCCTGTTCGTTAGAAAGTACGTACATCCATAACGGCAATATCACAGTTCATCAGTCACTACGTAAGGCAATGTTCTTATAAAACTAAAATCCTCGCTCTTTGATTGAACAAGAGCTCGAGTAATTTTTTTCTATGTTTACGGCTCAAGTAGCATATTTCACCGTTTGATTTCATGTGCGTCACTTTAAGCACTGAACTGATATGGAGTGACCTCGGCCTTAAAATGATTCATTGATTATTTGTCCAGTAACGTCGTGGGGTACACAATTGGTTTATTTACTAAACTTGTTATCGTTAAAAGTTGCCTTGTTTATTTCAAGATGTGGGTTTTTGGGCTGTGGTTTTGGTCTTAATGGAACAAATGCGTTATTGTGATGATTTTGCGGTAACATGGTTTGACATTTGCGACGCTCCACGTCTCGGTTGAACATAAACCCCGAGCCGCAAACCTAAGACCGTGTTATCGTATTTCACCGCAATAACTTTTGTGTCACTGCTCAACGTCCCTCAGCCCTGTCTAAAAATATACAATTTCCAGTCATTACTAAACTGAACGATAGGCCGCACATATGCATTGGAAGGCACATGCATTCGTTACATGATATATACAGTTAATCGACCACCACTTTAATAAACAGTTTCAATTACTTAATCCTTTCAATTCGATATGCATAAATACTGGGGTAAAGCAATAGTTTGCTGTGCGCGAATAGACAACACAATTTATTTATTGTTTTATTTAATGCAGTTTAACGACACTTTCGACAGCCAGGGTCACCTCGTATCGGAAGTTTTAAGGGTGAAGGAAGTCGGAGTACCCGGAGAAAATCACCGAGCAGTGGGTTGCAGTTGTCAGACTCCCCAACGTACTAACTCCACACAAGTATGGATAGCATTGGCTGAAGACAAGTGCACCATCGACGTGCAATACGCATTTCAACACAGCGCCACCGTGCTCCCACGTGGGCATTCGGGATTAAGTGTCTTGCCCAAGGACACAACGTAGTTACCTCTGGTGGGGATCGAACCACGAACCTTTCGATCTGAAGTCCAGTGCCGTAACCACTTAACCACCGCGCTCCCTGACACCACAATAAACACTTAACTGGACAAGAGAATCAGTGATAGTTTAATCCTACAGCCCAACAGGGCTGTATGGTTAAATTATTACTGAATCTCCCCGCAAATACAAGATAGACTCGTCCATTTTACTTTATGCGGAAATGAACAGGTCGATAGCAATCTGTGGATAATTATTCAGTCCTTGAACCAATACATCCGATTATTTCACACCAATCACACAAACGATGTAGAAGGCTCATTTAGTGGAAAGCACGTGCATATATACTGTCCAAAAAATGTTAAGCCCCCCTCCCCGCCACCTCCCTATAATACCAGTGGGTACACAGTAAATGGGTAAATTCTCCTGAGAAAACCTGCTATTTTCAGTAGGGGAAATATGCCTTATTAGTGAAGCAAGGGTTTCTAGAGCTTTCTTTTTTATTGAATGAATATCAGGCACCGCCGACGTCATCACAACGTTAAAAAATGTCACCTTGTTCAGTACTTGATGAAACAGCCTCGAGCATACCAAACACACCTTAACCCTTTACCTAACATGAAAAGCAGACGACACTTGCATACAAAATTCTCAAAAACAAAGGTTATGACCCCTCGTTGGAACGAGCTCGACGAGCTCGTTCCAACGAGGGGTCATAACCTATGTTTTTGAGACAAAAAATAAAAAAAATAATGAATATTAAGTGGCGATTTTTGAGAATAGCGCTGGCCGGTTAATCGGCGTGGCATGCTGTCCACGACCTTCCGAATTTCTCTCACTGTGATGTTGTCTCATTTCTCTATAAGCACACGGCAGTGAACTGGTCAATAGCCAGCAAATATTCGCTGTTTAAGGATGTATGCCCGATCCGACAGAGGAATGCAGAATGTGACAATATGAGTTATTCGTATACCCACAGGTATTATAGGGGGAGGGGAGGGAGAGGGCTTAACTTGTTTTGGACAGTATACAATTTCATTTAATCGACCATCAATACAACTATAGTTGCTGATAACCTCCTTTCCCCTTCGACAGATATGACTCTCCTCAGCCACAAGTTGTAATTTTCTGAAGAGTGGAATGTTTTTCCCAGTAGCTCTACCAGCGTTCTACTACTAACAACGTCTCCATCACATACCCATTCCCTTTGTCTAACCGTTGGAAGCCAAAAGCTAACCAACACTGTTGGACTTCTCCAGCAGGAGACAACCATAGTAAGCTCACTCCAAAGAAAATTCCCCATACATCATGATAGGTGAACTAGAAACACCAGTCGCCAGTGCTCAGACTAAAGTAATATCGGTTCTTTGGGCTCGAATAACTTTCAGTACATGGACCAATGCAATGTGAATACACTGAGCAAAAACAAGCATGTTTTTCCGAAATTAGTACCGATCAGAATTCAAATCCACTCACTAAGACAATGATTAATTGCGTAACATCAGTAATGGCGACACCAGAGGAGTCACTGTTTCCCACTATCAGCATTACGTCGACATTTCTGACGAGTGTTTGTTCGCAAAATGCGACAAGGATTCTCAAATTGATCGAGAAATAAAACAAATGGGAATTGCTTGGAAAAAAACGAAACGTATTTGTTTTTAAAACACAACATATGTTGGTTTTCTGAAAACGCCACCGGTTGAGCCGTTAAGAGAACGGAAAACCCGCTAAAAAAATCTCCTATTGCAAGATTTTTGCCGATTCGATTGATCGTGTGGCATTTTCTGAAAGCGATACCGTGCAAGAATTGTATGACGTTTTCACAAAATGAAACGAGGTCAAAGAGCAGCCACTGTCCATTTAACCCTTATTTTAAATATTATTTTTGAACCGTTTCTCATTTTTTAAACAAACTCATATCATGTGACCCATCATTGGAACGAGCTCCCCGAGCTCGTTCCAATGAGGTGTGACATGATGTGGTTTTGTTGAAACTGTTTTACTTACTCAATTTGCAAATTATGCGCCCGAATGCTGCCGATTCGTTAGGTAAAGGGTTAAACATAAAAGGAATTGATGCGAAACGGAAGTTCATCGCCGCAACTAAACAGAGTACGACTGGAAAGGCAAACCTAACCATCGTCTCCACAAACACCATCAGACTAACATTAACTCAACAAGCACGCAAACAAACAAAGACTCATTCCTGCAGGCACCACACAAACACACCTCTCTTCTCTTCCTATTTTTTTTTCTCCAAACTCTACCAATCTAACCGCTATGGACTATTAACCGATATGGATCACTATAACAGTTATGGATTACCTCATCCTCCACTCCATCTTATGGGTTGGTCCCCAACCCCAAAGATGCGAGAGCTGGTCCTGCGTCCCAACACCGCCTTTTTTGTAAACTTACTATCAACTTTGTCCTGTCCACATAGGTATAATACGCAGGGCGGATGGAGAACCCGCGAAGTTCTCCTGGGACAGTTTTTTTTAAAAAAAACTATTTGAGTGAAGGCCAAGCTCTCTCTTCACGCACAACGGAACAACAACATCGCCGTCCTCAGCTACACCAGGCAACATCATCAACTAGCACAGAACCAACTGTCAAATAACGAACAGCCCAAGAAGTCTGCCAGTGCCATAGAAAACGTCAAGGGGGATTGAAAGGCAGCTGCAATAGCAACCGCATACCCTTCCCCAGGCGCCTCCGGCGCCTAAAAAACACCATACCAATCGGAAGTTCGTCGCAGAACCCAAACTTTGAATCTTGAAGTCACTGTACATCTTACGGATGTAATTGTGCTCGTCGCACATGATTTACAGTTCTTTGACCGGTTCCAAACCACTTTTCCCTGAATTATCTCTTCTTGTTGAAACGGATGCTTTGCGAACAAAGCTACGGGCATTTTTTTTTTTGCATTCAGAGATATATTCCGCCATAGAAAATAAATGTTTATGTAAAATAATTTTCCCTGAGCGTGTTAAACCGCGGCATGTTTTTGAGGGGTTGTGATTTGTCTAAATCATAGAACCATATTATTTAATTGCCAAATTTAATAAAATAATTGAAAAACATGCCAAGAGTTCACATTAAATGGTCGGAATTTATGTTCAGTTTTTTTTTGTCAGGAATCCGGCCTTACTTTTGCTGCGACAGAACTTGGAACTGAAAGATGCAGTGAAAAGGGAGGTAAATACATGGTGGTTCGCAACAGGTCAAATCATTGTCGCACTTGAACGGCGTAATATTCTAAAAAATAACACTGCTTAATTGAAATGAATTTTTGCATTGAAAGTTGAATAAAATGAAAAGCTACTAGCAAATACACAAGCATGTAGCCATTTTTTAACCCTTTACCCAACGCAGACGATATCAAGATTTATTTATTTATTTCAAATTTATTTTTTTAAATATCAGTTTTTTCAACTTTTTCAAAAACTCTCAACAAAACCATATCATGTGACCCCTCGTTGGAACGAGCTCGACGAGCTCGTTCCAACGAGGGGTCACATGATATGGTTTTGTTGAAATGTTTTGAAAAATAATATTTTTTCAACTACTGAATTTGCATATTACACGGTCGGATGCGGCCGATTCGTTGGGTAAAGGGTTAAATAGGTTTATCATCAACTGTCAGATTCCCCAACGTACAAACTCCCCACAAGAAGGATTCGCATTGGTTGAAGACAAGTGCACAATCGGCGTGCAATACGAATTAGAACACAGAAATCGGGATGAAGTGCCTTGCCCAAGGACCGAACCGTGGACCTTCCGGCTTGAAGTCTAAGCCGTAACAACCGGGCCACCGCATATTACACACACCGCTTTTTTCTATTCTAGGCAGCAAGTTGGAACAGGTGTTAGAGAATTTCACTACAGATTTGAAGGTCGACTGTTCGATCCTAATTCGCGTCACCTGCGTTCTGTCCCCTGACAAGACGCGTCTATGAACTGAACCTTCTTTGTGTTTTAATGTTTTACAGAAAAAATATCAATTATTATCCAAGTGAAAACACCACTCTACGCGTGTTTGTGTTGTGAATTTATTTATTTATTGTTGTTTAAGGTCACATACTTATGCACAATGGCTAATCATGACCGTGACAGTTTTACGGATGGAGGAAGCCGGAGTACCCGAAGAGAACCACCGAGCAACGACGAGCACCTGCCAGCTCCCCAACAGCGTAACTCCGCACTGCACATCAGGCAGGGTTATATTGGTTGAAGCCATGCGCACCATCGACGAACAGTGCGCCTTAGTACACGGCGTCGTCGTTCCCCCATGTGGACAATCGGGGTTAAGTGCCTTGCCCAAGGACACAATGCGGGAGTCCGAATCGATCGCTCAGACGGTCACCCAAACGAGGACTAACCGGGCTCGACGTTGCTTAACTTTGGTGATCTGACGAGCACCGGTTACCGCAACGCCACCGCGCCCCCTGTGTTGTGAATAACAAAACCTGTACGACACCACACTGTACAGGCTGGCAGATATCTTTATCTGAGATCTCTGTTTACAAATTAAATGAGGAAGCATTTAACGATCGCAGAATAAATACGTCTAACAGCTGATCATAAAACTATACACGCGGCGCTCTATGCCGTGTTAATGCATCCACAAAGAAAAATTAATAACATATTTTCGGAAAATAATTATTTCTGAGTATAATCGATTGAGAGACCCAATAATTAGCGCAAACGGCAAATTCGATCGACATGTGCTACTTTTAATTAGAACGAATCACGGCTACTTTATCTCCATTTGTTGGGATTAGGTATATGAGTGACAGAATTGGTGGAATGTCGTCGGATCGCGTAGCACGGTGGCTCATTGGGTAGTTTATTACACTTAAGATGGAAGCGAGGTACAGTTAAAACTATAAGTCCTGTCACGAACAGTGCGCTTATCTGGGCTTAATTGCGCGTATGAATTTCGCGCAATTGCCATATCGAACGGCATCCAAAGCACGGCGGGTTCTCCTGGTTACTCATAGCAAACACAGGCAATGTTTCTGCCAATGGACCTCCGGGTTACACGGAGGTCCTTTGGTTGAAACATTGCTTGTGCACAGGCCATATGTACAGAATTTGATAGCCTTACTGTGGTCATAACGCGCAGATTAACGGGCAGATCGACGTGCTATTTGTGCGCATTTCATGACAGGACTTCTAGTTTTAACTGTAGGTTTGATCCTCGCCCGCGCGATTTACGTGGTGCCTGTCAACAAAACCATATCAAGTGACCCTTCATTAGAACGAGCTCGTCGAGCTCGTTCCAATGAGGGGACACATGCTATGCTTTGGGACAAGACACTTCAAAATCTAAATTTTTCCATCACAAATGTGCAGTATACTCTTAGAGGCGCACGTCGATGATGCGCACGCCTTTGAGCGATATTAACTTTTCCTGTGTGGGTTTGGTAAGTTGGAGAGTCTGATAGTTAGTCGCTGGTGCTCGGTGGTACGTTCCGGGTATTCCAGGCTTTCTCCACTCAGATTTATTACAAGCCTGTTCTATGAAGTCCCCATCTACAGCAACACTAAACCATACGGAAAATGAAAATCTGTTCCGCACATGTGTGCGGAACGGAAATCGTTGACGGACTATTTTTAAATAGAAGCGAAATTTCACTGGAATTTTCTACAAATCGTGCACCGCAATTACAATTTGAGTCGCTAGCGATAGCTAAAAATCGTCCCCTGAGCTCCAATGTGTTCTATGTGCCATCAGGCACATAGAACACATTGGAACTCAGCGGACGAAATAGAAACACGGGTTCCCCTCGCAAATTCGGTTGGCGATAAAATGTGTGTTCTTTTGTTGACAGCTGTCAAATGAATTGCTACGTGTCCTTCCAATAATTGTTTTTGTATATGTGAAGGCGTGTAATAAACAGAGAACGACCCACGTTTGTGAATGGGTTAATCGATATGGCACTTGTGCCATCGCGCAAGGATAAAACTCGAGGCGTGCGGCCTCTCGTTCTATCCTTCCACGCTGGCACTCGTGCCATATTGATTAACTCATTCACACGCGCGTGTCGTTCCGTGTATGTCCTATCTGATTTGACCCTGGCTGTTGAAGGTGTCTTTTGATTTCAATAATAAAAAAAACTACAGTTCGATAATGGGCATTTTCAAAAATCCCGGCATAGGCGATTATTGCTAATCATACCCGTTCACACCAGAATTTCGAGTGAACAACCCTAATCGGGCAGTTTGTTGGTAATGGCTTCTAAACTGCATATATATAGATTGTTAACACCGTTTGGGTTTCCGAGATGGTGAATTGAAAGCGAGACCTCTCCGACACAGTCCAGCAAGAGACCACTCCGCGGAGGCACGGTGGTGTTGTATAGTAAGGCAAATTGAGTCGAAATTTTGAGGCCATGTCAATTTTAGAGTAGGAAATTTGAAACTCAAGTTTCCAGTTGGAAATAAGAGATCAAAATGTCACATCATTAGTTGGAATTTTAATATTTTTCATGAACAATGTTAATTTATTTAATTTCCAACTATTTGATTTTTGACCTCGGAATTTCCAACTATTGAAAAAAAATACTTCTAGCGCGGGGGGGGGGGGGGTGAGACTCCCCCCTCCCCCCTGTCGCCACATCCCTGCCTACTACGGAGTGGGAGACAAAATTTATTTATTTTATTTTTTTTCCGTGGGTGGGGGGGGGGGGGGGGGGGGTTATAAACCGTCACCTACATTCCCAGTATGTACACTATATGTTTCACTGGATACACAGCACAAAAAAATTAAAATGCAACAGAACACTCGTTCTCCTGTGAGCTGACGAGCTGACTTTACTGAACTTTTATCTTACATATGTGGATTTTAATAAGAAGTAAGATGTACCCCTTAATCACATCTGAACTTATCTCGAAACATGCATGCAAGTCTGTGCTGCTGCATCCCTGGATATGTTAAAACAGCAGCAATCTTCCCTTTGTTCTATTATCGATAATGAGCTTACTGTGAATTCTTTGATGGCAACGATTCACAAAGATTGGGTTATTTAACATTTAATAGACAAAAACGCACGGCTTATAATGATCACATCCATATTGACATTCTGTTGATGCATAATTATGATATGTCGCAACATGGGTTGTTTTATATAACTTCAAATAGAATGGAAAATTCATTATTCCACACGCAAGTGTCGCAATCCGGTCGAAATTCCGTGTCAGATTTCCTGCTTACAAACTGTCGAATCCCCACTCTCGAAAAAGATACGCTGCACGGTAAAGCCGCCGTGGACTTGGCGCAATTCACACGTGGGCAGTGATGTCCACGCATGCGTTCACCATCATCATCAAAATTTTAATTAATGAAGCACCGGGTTGTACCCGGTGCTTCATTAATTAATTTTTTGATGATTATTCCTAATATTATTGCGCCAGTGAAAATATTGCCCACCCGTGAAAAGTTACCAGTCAACGGCGGCCATACTGTTGATCAATGAATTTCGGGTACTGTATTTCCCTCTGTTTTTCTTGATGCTCCTTTGATTTCGCTATATGTCATGCGGGAGGAGGGGATGGGGCTCAGTGGTCGTGGTCAGAGTACCATGCTATATTTCATGGGGGAGTGCGGTGGCTCAGTTGATTTAGTATCGGACGTCAAACCGAGAGGTCGGCGGTTCTATCTTTACCAGGGGTAACTGCGTTGCAGCACACTTCATCCTGTATGCTTACATGGGGGCACGCTGGTGTTATGTACTCTTTTGAGAATGGTAATAGTATTGGGGTACTGTGACCCAACAGAATCACACACGCTTGTGAATGGGTTAATCGATATGGCACAAATGCCATATTGATTAACTCATTCACACACGAGTGTCATTCTGTGTTTATTACATGCCTTCACGTCTATGAAAACAATTATTAGAAGGACACTCAGCAATTCATTTTACAACTATCAACAAAAAGAACACATTTTGTCGCCAACCAAATTTGCGAGGGGAACCCGTGTTACTATTTCGTCCCCTGAGTTCCAAGGGGGGGGGGGGAGGGGGATTTTGAGCTATCACTAGGGATTCAAATTGTAATTGCGTTGCATGATTTGTAGAAAATTCCAGTGAAATTTCCGCTTCTATTTAAAAACTGTCCGTCAACGATTTCCGGTCCACACATGTATGAGGAACAGATTTTCATTTTCCACATGATTTAGTGTTGCTGTAGATGGGGATTTCAAAGAACAGGCGTGTAATAAACTATAGGTACCAGCCAGGGGCGTACTGGGCCAAGAAACATTATCGAGAAATGCACGAGGGTAGGGTGGACCAGGAGAACATTTTGGTCTTTCGAAATGAAAGAACGCTGCCTCCCTGCATCTGAGCGACCAATTGCAGTCCACAGAGAAAGCATTTCGATGGCATATTTACATCATCTTCCTCGCTCGTTAAAAGTGAATGTAACTGGGTATGTGGTCAACCTTATGGCTGCACGTTGAAAATCTTGATTGGTCTACAACACAATTTCGCCGAGTAACTATTCCTTTTATGAATTGATGTCGCATCAAGATTCTGGACAGGAAAAAGCGGACTTTCGGGTTCAAATGGTTAACTCCCACGCGAGACAAGTTTCCAACACCATCATATTGTATCTTCATGTTGTTATTGGTTTTTCTGACTCCTGAGGAAAAAAAACGCTTTAAGTAAATTGAATACACCCCCTCTCCAATCCAGATTAATTTTATTGATAATTCTCCTATTTTCTGGTCTAATTTTCTTTTTACGTCCCATGATACCTCTCCTTGCTGCTTGCTTTCTTTCCAAGGTTTGGATTCAAACACAGCCGTGAGTATAAACTTTATTCATTTTTTTACGACTGTTTGCTCAGCGTGACGGCCCACATTCGCCCAGCGCTATTTGAAAGATCGACATTCAAATTATAATACTTCCAAGTTTCTCTTCCATAATATAGCTTATGACCTTCACTGGAACGAGCTAGTCGAGCCCGTTCCAGTGAGCGGTTATAATCTATACTTTTGAGCAGTGGTGGTGGAAGCTCCAAAGGGGGGGGGGGGGGGGCTGGGGGGGGGGGGGGTCACACCTTTCTGGGTACCGCAATGGTGTAGGATGGAAAATATTTTTTCTTCGGGGGAGGGGGTGTCAATGGTGGTGGGGCGGTGTACTCATACAAAATATATAAATTTATATACGTTACCCCTCACCCTTGAACCCACTCTATTTAAGACACTAACCTCAGCGTATGCATTTTGTTTTGTTTTCACTTAACCCTTAAAACCCTGGTGGTATCTTCCATATCAATTCAATGGCAGCAATTGGAAGATGCCATATTCATTATTTGTGGGCAGACCAATTAATATTATCAACGTGCAGCCTCAAGGCTGCACGTTGAAAATATTGATTGGTCTTCCCCACACATTCCCTTACCAGCTATCATACTTAATGAATTTATAAAGTATCATGTGCATGAGCCGGGAAAGCGACCTCTCGGGTTCAAAGGGCTAATCATAACATTAAAACCGTCCTTTGATATATTACGCTCCACTTGGAGCTTTCTATTTTTATTCAATGAAATCTTGAAAATCAATGTGGTCATATATGTATAGGTGTAGTGTAGTGACCATAGGTGTTCTGTATGTTATGTCGGAAAATGTCGTTCGGGTACTGTAATTGGTGTGGGGGAGGGGGGGGGGGGGGGGCACGTACCCCTTGTGCTCCCCGGCTCCGCCACTCCTAATTTTGAGTCAAAAACTTAAATTTTCAGGTATTCCTTAAATATTTGGTATGAGTCTCCTCTAATTTTGATAGATAAAGGGATAACCAATTTTGACTTGTTCGTGTACAGAAGGCGTGGTAAAATCTGGCACTAGATAATAAAAATAAGCCAGCTGTTGCTGATAATATAACAATTTCCTTCCAATTTGTAACCTATAGCTTCCTTTCAAATCGTCTCTGTGAATAAAAAAAATATGAACAATTCCGACTCTTCGCAATTTCTGTCAGGCATAAAGCAAGCAATGACTGAAATTCGCATAAATATCGATTACTCTCTGCTACACAGACCAATAATCTTCATAAATACACCCCAGCCATGTAGAATTATTACAATGTGGTGATTCCATTATCTCCTCTGTTGCGACTCACCTGTTGTCGCCAGTCTGCAGCTAGGCGATTTATCTGCGGGAATTATCGACGAACTGGTAGAGATACTATAATCTTTATCTCCATTACCGTGACAATGTCAATGGCAAATCTATCGGGGCTTTCATTAGCTCAATTATTTGTCATGGCACCCAGCCCACTTTCAACGTATCTGCACACTAAATACCATGCACGCGCTCGAGCGTAACGATAAAATAAGAAATATTAAATTTTCATCCCAGCTTGTAATTTCTTCATGAGTGATGGCTCTAATTTATTTATTATTTATTTATTGGTGTTTCAGGTCACATACTTATGCACAGTTGTAAAACTGTCACAACTGACCGTGACAGTTTTACGGGTGGAGGAAGTCGGAGTACCCGGAGAGAACCATCGATCAACGACGAGCAGCTGTCAGCTCTCCAACATCGTAACTCTGAACTCTGCACCGCGGCACAGGCAGAGTTAGATTGGTTGAATACATGCGCACCATCGACGTGCAGTACGCCTTAGTACATAGTGTCATCGTGCCCCCATGTGGGCAATCGTGGTTAAGTGCCTTGCCCAAGGACACAACGCGGGAGCGCGAATCAGTCGCTGAATGTGATGGCTCTAATGTGCAGTACAGTCGCCGTGGACTGGGCGTAATCCACGCGTCCACAGTGATGTCCACGCATGCGTTTACCAGGTAATAAAAATAATGATCAGCAAAATTTTAATTATTGAAGCACCGGGTTTTACCCGGTATTTCATTAATTAAATTTTTGATAATCATTCCTATAATTAATGTTTGGAATCTAATATTATTGCGTCTGTGGAAATATTGCCCACCCGTGGAAAGTGACCAGTCCACGGCGGCCCTACTGTATCCTTTCAATTGATGTACGATTATACAGTATGTCAGGATAGAATTACAGCCAAAATACCAATGGGGTGAAGTATTCACTCAGATGACAAATTGAATGAAATCAAGAAGAGTTTTTGTCAATGGGCATCCGGGTTTGAATTGATCGCCAATAGTGTGTAATGATTCTCATCTTATAAACCCAAGCAAACAATAAAATATATCAATTACATTAGGCGCGCCCTGCGATAAGTCTGAATCCTCGTCCCAACCATACCTGTGGCTTATATAAACGCCTCCAGTCACTCCTAAGAACACATTTTTTTATCGACATGGATAATGATGCACTGGACAGGGTGAACAAGTTCAACTTCGTAAGTTCGTAGCTTTAGAATCGTCTAATCCCTCGCTGGCATTAAAAATGGTGGGCAGTAACTGCTGACTCAATTTAAAGATTGGCTTTTCTCATCCACCCTTTTCCCTACCCAACGGCTGTCCTATTCCATTTTATTGTTTTTTTTCTCGACAGTTATTTTCAAATTCATGTGTTTTTATTTTATTCCATAAATGGACGTTTATTCAAACAATAAAGGTCTTGGATAATTACTTTATTTATTCACCTAGTAGCAGCTGCTAGTAGAGTGATAAATTTTCCCCCAAGGTTTAACACTGAAAGAATTTATTCCTATAGTAGAGACGGACTTGTTGACCTCTGACCTCTACCGCATTCGTGCTGTCATGACCTGTTTTACGTTTGTGGGAGAGACAATGAACTGACGTTTATCAAACGTTGACCGTCGCTGAAATGTTTAGTTTTAGATTATATGGCACATTTCAACTCTGTCAAACAATAAAACGAACAACAATTAACAACGAAAACACAAAGTTAATCAATCGAAACCAAGCGTTGCAAAGCAAGCAATTCGATTGGGAAAGGCGGGGGCATGATGAGTGATGTTTCATTTTCCAAATTAGGAAAGTGTAAATAAACAAATGCACGTGTCGTCTGCTTTGTTTATAAAACTCAAGTTGAATCGACCACGAAAAAACAACAACAATAAACAACGAAAATAAGAAAGATAAACATTGTTCATTTAATAAAGTATTTTTGCAACTTTATCTCAAGTTTCTTGGGGAATTATTTTTAGACAGAAATGTATCACTACGGCTTGTCTCTTTTTGGCAGTTTTGCTTGTCGATTGAATTGGACCAATGTGTTCCTCACTTCTCGCAATGTTTTGTAGCGAGTAACAGCACGATTTCGGCGTGATTGCCCTGTAAATGATTTATGGGATAAACAAAATAAACGTACAGTGTTTTCAAGTAAAAAAATGATTCTACTCGTAGGATTTTTTTTTACTTGAAAACATTACGCATTTATTCTACATTTATCCCCTGCTTGCAATTTCATATTTTTCTGTTCTAGATGTCAACAGGTAGACAGCCAACCTAGCTATATCATCCAAAAACAGTATACTTATTTCTGTATTCTGTTATAATTTGAATTATTATTTGATGTAATATATCTCGTATACCATGAATAAAACCCCAATCAATCAATCATTCAGTCAACCTTGGGCATCGGTTGCAAGTAACTATAATCGCAAGAATAAGTTGGTATGGGTTCAGGAACATGTCCCGCGGAGAAAAGGGGGTGTCTTGGGAATAGGACACGCTTGTGACACTAGGATGTTACTGCTAATTTCGACTTCTAAAGTGAATACAATTAATGTATAAAAAAACAAACAATGTGTCTAGCGTAAGGGTAACAATGTGTAGAATTAAGAATTCCACGACAGCAGAACTCACACCCAGCATGAGAATAAAACATACGCTTTTCTCTTCCACTGCTATTTGAATCAATGATCGGGTCACAGCAGTCACGTTTCCATCAACTGCTTTTCTTGGGATCCTTAACAGGCTGTGTGAGTAGAGTTAGTACGAGACATGGGAAGTGTCATTTCATGGAAAACGAACAGTTGGCCTCTCCACTGATGCAAGGTTCTTACAGTCAAGGACCAAAAAAATTCAAGGACTTTTCAAGGACATATCAGCATTTTCCAAGGATGTTCTTTTAATATGTACATTTGGAATATAACAATTTTTAGAAGCCTTACCTACTTTAACCCTTTACCTTACATGAAAAGCAGACGACAGCAAAAAAATTCTTGAATAACTAATTTTTTGTCTCAAAAACATAGGTTATGACCCCTCATTGGAACGAGCTCAATGAGCTCGTTCCAATGAGGGGTCATAACCTATGTTTTTGAGACAAAAATGAAAAAAATAATTGAAATTAATTGGCCATTTCTGAGAATAGCGGTGGCCGGTTTTGGCCGTTACACTGGGTAAAGGGTTAAAAATGTCTTCTACCTCATCCTTCTAAATTCCAGAAAAACGGTGCTTCTAAAATGCTCTGCAACAAAATTATGGTACTTACATGACACCCAGTTAAATAATGCCTGAACTTTAATTCCTTATTTATCGATTATCCATTATTTATGTTCGTTTTTTTCGTTTTTCAACTAAAACAAGTGCAAAAGAGATGTTTCAATTGTCCACGATTACACAGGTAAAAATGATATACGGCAAAATTCAAGGACTTTCAAGGAGTCTGATGGATTTTCAAGTACTGTTGAAGTACATTTTCTGAATTTTCAAAATTCAAGGAGTAAGATTGAAATTCAAGGACTTTTCAAGGATGTGCACACCCTGTAATGGTTACTTGTGCAGTCCACCCAAGGACAAGACTTTGGAGCAGTGGTACTTGGGAAAGCGTGACAGCTGATGTGAGCCCTGCGACGCTTCGAGATTCGATTCAATTTCGAATTTTAAGTTGGCATTCGGTTCGATTCGGAATCGGCTATCCGATTTGTTTTCACTTCGAATCTTTTCACTGGAATTTCGCTTAGTATCAGTCATCTAAGTCGTCTCACAAAACGTATAGCAGAGAAAGAAATTGTACGTAAATAATATTGAAAATAAAGCATGCTATATTAACATATAAAACATCTGTACCCATGCCATGCACCATCCATGCTAATTCCAGTATCACTGGTCACTACCACTGCTAAAAGCAAAGTTAAAGTTCCCAAGTAATATCGGTGTCTTCCCACTAAACCAATTCCCTTTAGACCAACTCCCACTAGGCCAATTCCCAAAAGACCAATTCCCCTTAGACCAACTATCGACTGTTATTGATTAAGGTTAATTAGGAAAATATTTATTTAATGAAAAGCACTTTATTTAATAAAAAATATTTATATGCATAACATATAACAAATATTGATTTATAACATTTCAGCACAGCTCAATACATATAACATTTTACTTCAATTTCTCAAACCATTTACTTCAATTTCACAATTTCCCAAATACATTTTTTCGTAATTTTCTTCAATTTTAACCGTGAGACCAATTCCCCTTAGACCAACTATTTACTGTTATTTACTAGTTAGGGCTAGAATATGTTGGTGGTCTAATTTTGTTCATGAAATTTGTTTTATTACAAATTTATTGGAGAGTGCCTACAAGCACTCTCCAATAATTTGTAATAAAACAAATTTATATAAACAAAATATTTTTTGCATTTGACTGGGGGTGAAACATAAGAAAAGAAAATGCTGGCTTTTGCTGCGGCATCCCTTTGTTTTTGAAAGCACCGATAGTGGTTTCTAGCACTCAACTCAAATTATTGATATAAAATTGAAAGTAGAACACATCAGTTGGTCTAAGGGGAATAGGTCTAATGGGAATTGGCCTAGACGGAATTGGTCTAGTGGGAATGAACCGAAATATCGACGATGAGCTCACGGTTGCTAGCGGCTAGCCCCGTGCAGTTCCCAGTACAGAATTCTCGCACCCGTTTCTGTTTTTGAACAAAACTCCTTATTTGGGTAATGTTCCAATGACATCATCAAGGCATGCCTTCGACGAAGGCATGCCTTGATGATGTAGTTGGAATATTTTATCAGTCGGGACTTCAAGACGCCTGTATTCGATTAGAGGTTCAATTCGATTTCGAATAATAGACCCGGTTCGATTCGAACCGAAAATATGTGATTTTCAGGGCCCTAGGTTGATGCTTGCTTGTGCATTAAGCAGTAAAGTAGAAGCGCCGTTGCTACAGTTACACGGTACTGTGCTACAAAAGTGGAAAGATAATTTCGAATTTTCCGTCCTCTTTCCTTTCCACAACAGTGTAGAATCTCACCTCCCAACCACGTCTTAGCTAGCAGAGAGAGAGATAGAGGTAGAGGGAGGGAGAGAGAGAGAGAGAGAGAGAGAGAGAGAGAGAGAGAGAGAGAGAGAGAGAGAGAGAGCGAGAGAGAGAGAGAGATGGGATTTTTCCATGCACCCTATTCATAGAGAGAGAGAGAGAGAGAGAGAGAGAGAGAGAGATAGAGAGAGAGAGAGAGAGAGAGAGAGAGAGAGAGAGAGAGAGAGAGACTAAGGGGTAGAATTTTTCCCAGGCAGCCCATCCACCTCTTAGCGAGAGAGAGAGAGCACTAAGCAATAGGATTTTTTCCCAGCCAGCCCATCCACCTCTTAGCGTGAAAAGGTACTTTTAGAGATTAGAGAGAGAGGGAGAGAGAGGGGAGATGGAGATGGGAGAGAGAGAGAGAGAGAGAGAGAGAGAGAGAGAGAGAGAGAGAGAGAGAGAGAGAGAGAGAGAGAGAGAGAGAAAAAGAGAGAGAGAGAGAGAGAGAGAGAGAGCGTGCTCTGACGTGGAATTTGTATAGAATAAATGAAACATCTGCCTGGTAGTATCTCATTATACATTGTCAAATAGCCTCCGGTTACATGTCTAACAAGCTCGAGGTTCTTGTTCCAATAATTGTCACGTGATATCTTTGGTAAAAAATCATTGGATGTACAATCATGAAGGAGCAGGTGCGAATCTGGAGGTTTCACAGATGGTGTCACAAATCATCTGAGAGAAATGACAACAATGAACCAGTAAAAAGTATGGAAATCGTGCTGTGATTTTTAACAATCGATATTTAAAGGAAGTCTTCATTATTACATATCATTTTTATTTTCATCTCATCGCGCACGACAAAACAAACCCATGTGGAGGTTGAAAAATACTCACACAAACTAGTTGCGACATATTATTGGAATCGGCTCAAACAATGTGTTTCAACCATATAAAATATGATTTTATACTGAAAGACAACCGACAATTTAGGAATTTTGAAAAAAAAAACTAGTGAGCAGAGACAAGAGAAGGTATATCCCCATTTCTAGTACAACCTACAAAAGGTGATGCAATACACACCATTCTCACAAGAGAACCTCGACCTTTCGATCCTGGTAGCGGCGTGAATTCCGCTGTCTGACAGTAGTGGAGAAGGCGAAGGCTGTGGGAGGGGTGGGCCCTAACGTAATTGGCTTGTCTCTTTTATTTTGACTTGGCTTTGGATTTGTAAGGCTCGTTGATGGTAATTGTTGGTCGTCGCGTTCCGTTCTTAGTGGCTCAGTCCACGCCCTCTTGTCTCTACTACATCTTTAACCCCCTGCACACATGTCGAAATGTCTAAAGTTCAGGGTGCAAATATTTCCCGTAATGCAACTAGAAATTTAATTAGAGGTACTGTGAGTAAGCTCACAAAGTGATACCCCCCCGCGACTGAAATGTATAAGTTAGATTATCTCCCCTTGGAAATGTCAGAACGGAATTATATTGCTTCATGCACATCTTCATATGGAGTTCTTCCATTGTGTAAAGTTTCATGAAAATTCTTCAAACGGTTTAGGAGTTGCGCTTATAAGGATGGACAGACGGACGGAGAGACGTACAGGCGGACGGACAGACGGACGGACGGACAGGGTGATTCCTATATACCCCCCCCCCCCCCCCCACCAAACTTTGTTTGCGGGGGGTATAACAATTCAATCTTGTTTGACAGAGCTCATTGAGCTCTGTCAAATATGATTGAATTGGTTAAATTCTCAGTTGCACTATGGGAAAAATGGTTACTTCAAATCTGGATATTTTGACATCAGTGTGCAGGGGGTTAAGTATGTCCTAAATCGATTTTACTGGTTCGGGCTCTCCAAGGTCCAAGGGGAGCGGCGAGTGAGCAACGGGAGGCAGGGATAAAGCAGCTTCCATTTTCGCCTTAGTCTCCACAGGTTGTTCCACATTCGCCGTCTTGGGAGCGGGGTGGGGGCGTAAGTTGGATCGGTTGATATGTGGGACTGGAAGAGGAAGTGGTAGCTATTTCTTCCTCTTTTTTTTCTTCAGCGCAACCTCTCTTTTTCTCCTCGAAAGCTTCCAGATGCTTGGTTGACAGACTCTTCATTTTCCTCTGCTTCCTCGTCCACGAGAGTTGGCACTGACTCCTTCGAGTGATGACCAGTGCGAGAGGTGTTCCTCTCACGAAATGTGCCACCTTCCCCGAATGAGGTGGTTGTTGGTTCTCTATCACAAAGTCGACAGTCAGCTGAAAGCTCTCGGCCTTTACTTGGATATTCCAAGTTAGATGATGAGAATTGTTCACAGCTAAAGGGGCGTTCTGTGTTTTCAATGGTATCTCCATAATAAAAACCAGCGTGCTAAATAACCCGTGTTCACACATTGACGTCCAAGGTTCGAGTGGTGGTAGGTATATGTTCTCACCCTATCTGGTACGTTACTCTCCGAAGAAACTGCATCCTGTCCCTGTCAGACAATTTGTGGTAATGTATGGTAGGTACACGAAAAGTTACCGGGGAATGAACCAAGGGGTCAAAGGCCTGGAGAAAATGTTGATGTTGCGAACTGAACACACACTGCTTCCTTGCATCTGGGCGATCAATGGCAATCCGTATAGAGGACATTTTGTATCATTTTCATCGATCATTCGACAAAAAATGGTTCCTTCGGAGGGGGTGGGGGAGCATCAGGAAGACCATAGTTCGGTCCAATCGGAGAAAATTTTGATTTTTTAAATGGAGGGAAAGCTTTTTCCTTTCATCTGAGCGATCAATGGCAGACTAGACTGCTGGTAAATCGAAATGTCCTCTATGTGGACTGCCAATGGCAGTCCACATAGAGGACATTTCGATATACCGACAGTCAATGCAATCAGATCCATTTCGTCTTTTGGTCATTTTCACGAAATTTCGCGTACCAACAGGTGTTGGGCTGCATCAATTTTGGAGGCCCCAGGGGAAATCCAATAGGAGGCCCACCGGGAATTTTTCCGGAAGACCATACGGCCAGTCCGCCTCTGTTGTCATATGCTTCTATAGAGCACTTTCATGCAAAAGATATTTGAAATATAAGAGTGTTTTGCGTAATAGAAATTGTGGTTTCGCCAAAAATGGTCAACTTTTTCAAATTGGCGGCTTCCAGAGAAAATTTTGGAATTCGAGCAACCAACATTTTCAACACAAATGTCCGACATGCATGATGCGGAGGGGGGGGGGGGGGCACCCCCAGCACCCTAATAGTTTCGGGCCTGGTGTCCTATCAAATTGGAATCTTTCCCAACCAGTACTCGATCTCGAGACTTCCGGATTAATGCTTTACCCAACACGACAAAGAGACACCTACAGAAATATTTCTTGAATAATTGAAAATTAAAATGTTTGGCCTGCAAAACATTGCGCATGAAGCCTTACTGAAAGTCTCTCGACGAGATTGTTCTAAGGAGTGATCGTAGGTTATATTTTGGAGGCAAACATTGAAAGAATAGAAAAATTAGAACGGCAATTTTTCGGAATAGCGCTGTCCGGATTTCCTGACTGTGCCTTGAGCTAATTACCTCAGCATGGAACTGTTTTTTTTCAGAAAACATTTTTATTACAACTGCTATTTAGTCACACGATCACCAAGTAAATATATGATGTTTCATCGGCGAAATATGCTGCATGAACTTCTACGAAGCCCAAAGCCTTTGAGGATGGTGGAGGCCTCCACTTCCACTTCACCGACAGTTTTGTAGGAATTCTATATTTTTCGGGATAGGCTTTGGGGATGGGGGGGGGGGGGGGGGGGGATTTCCACTCAACCGACAGTTTTGTGGAAAATGTAGTTTTTTGTGGGATTTGTTTTTGCCATTCGGCGATTCATCCGTGCTAAAAATAATTGCCAGCAGCCAGCCCTTCATTTACGTAACGGTCTTATACAGTACGTGGAGGGTGTATTATCACTAAATCACCCGCAGAGTGGAGATTCCACCGTGGAATAATTGAAAATTCATTGCAAAGCATAACCAGCACTAGCAAGGTTTCAGCCAATGGACCTCCGGGTTGAACCCGGAGGTCCATTGGCTGAAACATTGCTTGTGTTTTTTGTCCATGTGTACAAAATTTGAAAGTTATAGCTTGGGTGATAACTCCACTCCGTGGGTGATTTAGTTACAATCCACTCTCCACGTACTGTACGTCCACAATATTCATGAAAATCGCAACCCAATGTGTCTACAACCATAGCTATTACCACCCACCTCCACACACACATTCACTCAGTGGAATAAGCTCGTTTCTCATTCCTGTAAGGGTCCATAAGCTGTATATGCCTTTGAAACAAAAATTACCATTTTCACTAAAACAGAACAATTTGTCCCTTGAGTGGAACTAGGCGACGACTGAAATACTAAAACATTGCAGATGGCGCATTATTTCATTCAATTGACGAATTGGCAAATTATGTCTGCTACTTGTTTCTTTGTTTACATGGGTTTTACGACATTTTCAACAAACCTAGTCATTTTGTGTCGGAAAGTTTTATAAGTGGGGGAACCAGAGAACCACAGGGCTGCGAGGAACAACAGACAGACCCTTTAACTTGTCAACCCTGCACAAACAGAGGTGGTAGTGGTTGAAGGCAGGTAAATCATCGACATGCGGTGCGGCTTAGTATTCAGCGCCACCGTGCGCCCACGTGGGGCGGATTACTATTGGTGTTAGTCAAATGACTAATTAGAGTCAAGGGAAGTAAGTATTCTATAGATTCTTTTTACACCTCGCTGAATTTCGGATGTCGAAACCATAACATTCTTGACACCCTGTATCGCTAATTTCGCTCGGCGATGTCATAGACTCGATCTCCAGTCGGACCCCATCTGTCAGAAGTCTGTAAATGTCTCCAGCTTGCAGCATTGGGTGTACATTCTCTGGGAGCGACGAATCTATATAATCCATATAATGACATCCTGCAAATTATGTTCGTCAATTCTTCAAAAAGATTAACCCTTTGAACATTAGCGGCCCCTTTTCCGGCATACTCAACTTAATTCGTCGTAGGGATGTATTATTCGAAAAGTTATCTCCCCCTGTGAATACTGGAGTCTGACTGTAATGTAATTAGCATTGATCCACTGAAAGGCGTGAATAAAATCTTGTTTGTCGGGAAATCGAAATAAGCGACAAGCTTCACATTTCTGGCTGAACTGAAAGTAATTAATAGGGCTATCGCACCTTTCCTTTTATTCACACCGAAACCTTCTGTATATTGTGGACTGTGGGTTCAACTGTTTTTACAACAATCAAATTTGTCTTGGTTTTAACATCAAAAGGAAAAAAATGGGCAAATGTCAGATTATATATTTTTATATGATTAGAGAGGACAATATCTATATTATATGCACATATGCGCAGAGCATTGCTAATATGAAGACTAAAAAATATTTTAATCTCTAAAAGTTGACGAAAACGCAATTTTCCATTATTTTACATGGCACTCTACACGAAATAACCGTACCTTTTTAAATGAACAGGGGAAAAAAATTGGTCGAATGAAATGGTTCGATTATATCACCAAGTGAGAGCATATATATTGTTCTTAAATGTCTGATGCGCAGAGCAAATATAACTTTCACGGGTTTTATATAATTTTGAGAAATATAAAAATTCCCCATTCAATTAGTGCTAATTTTTGCAAGCCAATTCCTAGCAATCAGGGGAGATAACTATTTGGTAAATAGATGCGAATAACGAGAATAGTTGAACATGCCAGGAATATGATACGCCATAACGTCATTATATAGGATGGCTGTTCAGTAAATATTGTGGGGTAGACCAATCAGTATTTTCAAAGTGCAGCCCGAGGCTGCACGTTGAAAATACTGATTGGTCTACCCCAAATAATGAATAGGGACTCTTCTAATTGCTGAACTGGCATGGAATATTCCACGAGAGTTAAAAGGTTTTTAAACACATCCAATGCGAGTCATCTAATAATTGTATTTAATTATATATGCCGGGCCCAGTGCTATATATATTATATACAGTGACCTGAAGCGCGTTGGTTAGCGCATCGAAATTCAGTTCCAAAGGTCGTCGGTTTGATCCTAACCTGTATCATCTGAGCTGTGTTTTTGAGCAAGACAGTTAATTCCGATTACCCAAGTGGGAGGGCGATGTCACTGAGTTCGAACGTGTACATCGCGTCGACGGTAACCCTGACCCTGTTTGTGCTGGGGTTGTAAGTGGAGAGTGCAATAGTTACTCGCCTTTTGTCAACGGTTCTCTCCGACTCAATGTACCAGTAAAACTGTCCGTCATAAAATGACCATAGCTGTTAGAAGCGTCACTAGACCACAAACTAAGATAT
Source organism: Pictodentalium vernedei (assembly GCA_031216915.1). Taxonomy (NCBI): domain Eukaryota; kingdom Metazoa; phylum Mollusca; class Scaphopoda; order Dentaliida; family Dentaliidae; genus Pictodentalium; species Pictodentalium vernedei. The sequence continues at coordinate 453,381,692 of CM062293.1, read as the reverse complement.
ATGGGTGATTCCACGCAGTGTGGATGTGTTGGGTTTAGACAAATCGTCCCCTGAGTTCCAATGTGTTCTATGTGCCTACTGGCACATAGAACGCATTGGAACTCAGGGGACGAAATGTGGAGTTGGGATTTTATCATTCCCCGTAATGTTATTTATTTATTGGTGTTTAAGGTCACATACTTATGCACAATGGCTAATCATGACCGTGACAGTTTTACGGGTGGAGGAAGCCGGAGTACCCGGAGAGAACCACTGAGCAACGACGAGCAGCTGTCAGCTCCCCAACATCGTAACTCCGCACTGCAGCACAGGCAGGGTTAGATTGGTTGAAGACATGCGCACCATCGACGTGCAGTACGCCTTAGTACACGGCGTCATCGTGCCCCATGTGGACAATCGGGGTTAAGTGCCTTGCCCAAGGCACACAACGCGGGAGTCCGAATCGATCGCTCAGACGGTCACCCATCCGACGTTGCTTAACTTCGGTGATCTGACGAGAACCGGTTGCCGCAACGCCACCGCGCATCGTCAATGACCATTTTATTTTGTACTAATAATATACTTGACCCTGGAATTAATACCAAAAACATTACAACCAACATCTCATATATTTAAACAACATTAAACTACTTCATCAACAATGTCGTGTTTGCCTGAATAAAGAACTGCAATTGAAAACCTCTTCCGTAATGTTTTTCAGATTGGTCCGAAGTTTCTTGTACAATGAATACAATGGAATGAAGCGTCCTATGGTACGTTCACCCAATCTTCTATTGTTACGATAAAGCGATGAACTCGATTTATTTATATAACAAACAAATGGAATTGCCTGGATGCTTATGATCGAAATTGAACTAATTGGAATGCAGATCATATAACAATACTCCATGTATACACTTATTAATTACGCCAGGTGAATTCCTCTGCCAGACTATAAGCGCAGAATAACTTACAGTTAAAACGAGAAGTCATGTCACGAAATGCGCGCTTATCTAGGCTTAATTGCACGTAGGAATTGCGCGCAATTGCCATATCAAATGGCATCCAAAGCATGGCAGGTTCTCCTGGTTACTCATAGCAAACACAGGCAATGTTTCGGCCAATGGACCTCCGGGTTACCCGGAGGTCCATTGGCTGAAACATTGCTTGTGCACAGGCGATATGTGCATCATTTGATAGCCTTACTATTGTCATAACGCGTAGATTAACGCGCAGATCAACGTGCTATTTCTGCGCATTTCATGACATGACTTCTAGTTTTAACTGTATGAACCTCAGAACATAACAAGCAACAACTTAAGGGGCAAATATTCAGGCCTCCGAGGGGGGGGGGGGGGGGGTCCAAAGGAGCCCAGCCACAAGGGTCGGGGAGAGGTACATACAACCATAGGCTCTGAAATACCTTTTGTATGCACTCTAAAATCAGGTGGGTTAAAAATGAACCCAAATCAACTGGGTTGAGTGAATATGAACCCATTTATTCACTCAACCCAGTTCATTTGGGTTCATTTTTAACCCAAATAATTGTAGCGTGTGCGAATAATTTAACATTTTCTCTCAAATTCACACAGGCAAAATGGGCAATTGAAACATGCAAATATCTATTAGGGTGTTTTGGATTTATAGCATAATCCATTTTGTGGTACATTATTGGTATGTGCTGTCTTATACAACTTTCATTGCTTCTGAGACGCAATTAAAGAGGTATTACAGACCATATACCACAAATGGATTATGCTATAAATAAAAAGAAACACTCTCTCTTATATACGGAGTCAAAAAAGAAAGTATAATAGAAACAAATGTGAAAATATATAATAAAGGATGAAATATAATAGTTCTAATGTTGCATGTTTGTAGACAAGAAGACGTGCAAAGAGTTTAATGACATGTTGTTGTTGTTCACCCAACCGTATACAATTTTGCTACGGATTTCAAAACAGCACGTGCTACCCGAGAAGGTCAAATTGAATGGGTGACCGACGATTTTCTTTGTGTTATGTTGTGCTAGAGAGCCTGGGTTATTGAGAAAACACTCTAGTTTTTGTCTTCCGACATTTTAAAAAATGCCAAGGTTAACCGAAAATCAGAGGTTGCGTGCCATTGGTATGCATGAGGCTGTGAGTTCGGAGTCACTGTGGCCATTATTTACTGTCTCATTGGAAGATGTAGAACCACTGCATCCACTGCCGGCCGCGTTCAGGTCGACCAAGAGTTACGACTCCTGCACAAGACCGACACATCAGGACGTCTCACTTGCGGGATCGCTTCCTTCCAGCGACGAGGACGGCAGCAATTACTCCTGGTAGAACTAGCAATAGAATCAGTGCACAAACTGTCTGCAACAGACTCGCTGAACACGGCATCCACAGTTGGAATGGAATGGTACGTAGGCGTGTTCGCTGGACTCAGCTGCGTTGGAGACAGTTCTTTTTAACGATGAATCACGATGTTGTCTACGGCGCGCTGATGGTAGGGCAAGCGTGTATCGCCGACGAGGAGAACGGTTTTCTGATGCTTGCGTGCGGGAATGCGACCTTTTCGGCGGGGGTAGAGTAATTGTTTGGGCAGGAATTTCCTTGCACCATCGAACGCAGTTGATCTTCATTTATGGTAATCTGAATGGACAGCGATATAGGGATGAAATTCTTAACGGTGTTGTTGTCCCGTTGTTCAACGCTAACGTCGGACTGCAGTTATTCCAGCAAGACAATGCCCGATGTCATGTGGCGCGTATCCTTCGTGACTTTCTTGAGGATCAGAGCATCGAACTTCTTCCCTGACCCCCACTTTCGCCAGATTTGTCGCCAATCGAGAATCTTTGGAATCAATTGGACGTTAGACGATTTACGCAATGTTCTAAGGCAGGAGTGGAACGCAATATCACAGGGTGACATCCAGAGACTTATCAGGTCCATGCGACGTCGATGTCTTGCCATCGAAGAGGCAAACGGTGGACATACACGCTATTGACTGCATGTGTGGACTTTTCATTTCACTCCATGTCTGAATTGCGACGTATTGAGGTGACTCTGGCAATAGTAAGAACATGAAATTATGCAAATTCATACTGCTAGACTCGAAATATGAATTTACAGTAATTTGTTTGGGATTAAAGTCGATAATACTAAAAAAAAATGCTTCTCAAAGTTTATTATACTTTCTTTTTTGACTCAGTGCACATGTGGGTGCAGTTTTGGATATTTACCAATCCCAGTCTCTCATCTTACCACCCATATACGGCATTTAACTTCAGTCAGGAATATCCACAGTTCGATCCCGCCATGGACAATTGCGCTGTGTCCTTGAGCAAGGCACTTCATCCCGATATTGCATATATAGATAGAAGCAGAGAATTCTGAAAGAATTCGAAATAGTAAAAAGTTGGGATAGATTTTGGTGATTTGGAAGGATTGTCGGGTTGTTTGTGGTAATTAGATTTACTCTTCTACAATCGAACACACCCTCCGAACATACCCCGTCTTATTGCAGAAAAATTGGGTAACATAGCAATCAAGATAGAAACCAAGATGGCGGCCTCCAGTACACAAAATGGACGACGGAAACACGTATCACCCTAACAACACGCGCTGCGCATGCGCACTCGCACCACGTATCACTATGGAGATGACGTCACAACATGGCCGCTCACGCGGATTACCATGACAACCAAACATGGCGCCACTAGGTCACGTGACATGACGTCACTTCCGAGGTCCGGCACCGAGGTCCGGCCAATAGGGTCCCAAACATACGAGACATACTACTTTCATTATCTTTTCATTTTTTTCTCAAAAACATAGCTTATGACCCCTCGTTGGAAAGAGCTCGTTGAGATCGTTCCATTGAGGGATCATAAGCAATGTTTTTGACCCCAAAAATGAAAAAAATGTGGTTTTCAAGAATTTTGTTTGAAAGTGTCGTCTGCTTTTCGTGTTAGAGAACGGGTTAAATGTTTCACAATTTTGTACGTGCTTTAATAAGCCAGCTGTTGTACACCAGTAATAACATAACCTGGAGGACTGCCATAATATGGAACGTACACTGATCAATATATTGATAAATTTCAAGACACCGTGTTTTCAAACAAACGTTTCCGTTTCTCTTCATCTGCTTCCGGAAAACTTCAGGCTTGTGTAAATCTCGTAGTAGATATGAAACTCAACGACCACGGGATCTTAACGCGGCTTCCGAGTTGAAATTTTGAAAGCATATAGATACTTTCGATTCGCAACCAGTCCTATGACATAGGCATGTCCTGATGCCCAAAGAGCCGAGCGAGTGGTGGGTCTAGGAGGGGGAGCCCCTCTCCTTAGAATCGTGATAAGTGGGCTCTCCCCCGGGAACATTTTGAATACTCTAGTGCTCTGAGAGTGATTCTGGAGTAAAAGTTGCTTCCATCCGGAGGTAATTATCTGTGTCAGGAATGAACGTTCCTCAACACGAAACACTGTACCAATGTTTTGCCACAATCTAGGAAAAACATGTGATAGATGGTTAAACTTGAAATGGGGTTTGAATTTGGGAAGCCATCAAGATTGTGAGAAGGGGGCTGCCCCGCCCCCAGCTCCACCACTGCGTATAGCGAAAAAAAAAGGGTCAGTTGCGATCAGTGCTTTTCGAAAAAAATAGCTTTTCATATTTTAACCCTTTACCTAACGCAGTATTTTGAAAAAATAAATTAAATTTCACATTTTCGAAAACAAATTTCACAATTTTTCAATGAAACCACACAAAAATGGATATCATTAGAACCAGCTCGGCGAGCTGGTTCTAATGATATCCACATTGGTACGGTTTTATTGAGAAACTTCAGAGATATTTTAGGATGTGGTAGGCTTATTATGGTGAATTTTCTGGCCGTTGTGGCCGCTATGTTAGTCTAAGGGATAATTGTCTTTCCAATTTTTGCCCGAAAACAGAGCTTATGACTCCTTGTTAGAACGAGCTTGTCGATCTCGTTTCAATGAGAGGTTATTTGAAGATTCCTTTACGTTTTTAACATAGCCGCCGTCAACTGTAACATAAAAGAAAGAGACGGATCAGTTGCACAATTCACAGGCAAGTCTCAATAAGGTGGGAGACAGGATTACATCCCAGACAGACGTTGTTCAAATGGATTGTGCTGAAAGAGACGGTTGTCATATATTCCAGACAGACTAGTTTCCGGACAAACACTTCCAAATAGACGACTCTTCAAGTATAGATGCTTCCAAAATAATAGCCTCTTCAAGAAGACGCATTCGAGATAAATGTTTATTTAAGTGGACGAGTCCGAGATGGACGCTCCTCAAAACAGTCGGGTCCCAAGTATATGCTTCTCAGAAAAGTGCAAAATAGATGAGTCGAACACAATTTTTATTGTATTTTTTTTATTTTACTTTTTGTTCATTTCAAAATGTTACAGAAAAATGATACAAGCGCTCTATTTATTTGTAGTATTTTATTAATGGCAGAACAGAAATACCAGAAGCGGACTGGCCGTAGGGTCCGCTGGAATATTTCCTGATGCCCCCCCCCCCGACCCCCACCCCAGGACCCCTACATTTACGCAGCCCAACACCTGTTGGCGCATGCAATTTCGTGAAAATGACCAAAAGGCGAAATGGACCTGATTGCCAAGACTGTCGGTTTATCGAAATGCCCTCTGTGTGGACTGCCGTTGGCAGTACGATATACCAGCACTCATCTTCCATTGATCGGTCAGATGCAAGGAAACAGAGTTCTTTCGGTGCGAAAAATCAAAATTTTATCCCATTGGGCCGAACTATGGTAGGCCTGATGAGTCCGGGGAACCCCGTTGGTGCAACCATTTTTGCCAAATGACAGACAAAGATGAAACAAAAATGTTGTCGAAAATGCCCTCTATGTGGACTGTCACTGATCCCTGATGCAAGGAAGCAGCGTTATTGCGCTTCGGAAAATCAAAATTTTGTCTGGATCCGGGCCCCCCTTGATACGTTTCCCAGCAACAATTTTTTGGTCCAGTCCGCCCCTGAGAAATACTATAAAGAAAAATGAAGAAATGCACTATGAATTATTATAGAGTAGACCGGCATACAATATCATACAGTCGTATTATGCATCGCCAGAAATCATTGGTGAAAAGATTTACCCATAGTAAAGGGTGTTTTAGTATTTTTTACATGTGCCTGAATTCAACGTAACAGTAACAGTAACGAAAAACTTTTGAAGTTTAAAACAGCTCATCGAATACAAAACAAAAAAATGTCTGAGCAGAAATTTTAAAAGTTGAAAACCTCATGGAACACCGAATATTTAAAAAAATTATAAGCAATGATAAAAAATTCAACGAAATTGAAGACATAAAAATAACAAAAAACTGATAATCAAATAATTTTAAAAAAAAATCAGTAAAAACGTGATAACTGTTGAGAAGCATCCGATATATGTTGCGTCGAAAAAGAGAAGTGACTGTACATGTGGCGTCTCACGTGGATGCACGTCTATATTATTTTGCGTATAATTGGGCTTGAGCATCTATAGACGCTTTCCAACTAGATGCGATACACTACAGTCTCCACTGACTGGTCGTAATCCACGCATGCGTTTACTAGCTGATAAAAATCATCATCAGCAAATTTTTAATTAATGAAGCACTGGGTTGTACCCGGTACATTATTCATGATTATTCCTATATTTAGTGTTTGCAATCTAATATTATTGCGTCCGTTGAAATACTGTCCACCCCGTCATTGACCAGTCCACGGCGGCCGTACTGTATAATACAGACATGCTTCAACATGAGCTGCCACATAATTTCATAATGTGCATAATAATGTATGTATCTCCGAATAAGTAATCATTGCCTTGCTATCGAAAAGCGACAGCATCATCAACTTCCCATTGAACTTGAAAATAGATTATGCTGTGTTTGTTCAATGCGAAAAATTGAAGATGAGAAACATTTCATCATGGAGTGTCCTACATATATCGAATTAAGAACTATATTATTTGACACCATGCAGAGATATCATACGATCTTTGGTGAATTAAATATAGATAGCAGTAGGAGGTGTATGGATCCGGCCTGTTTGGGGGAGGGAATGAGGGGAGGGGAAGTGACGTCATGTCACGTGACATGGTGGCGCTGTTTGGTTGCCATGGTAGCCCGCGTGGGCAGCCATCTTGTGTCATTGGACGACGGAAACATGTATCTCCCTAACAACACGCGCTGCGCATGCTCACTAGGACCACGTATCACTATGGACATGATTATTATTTGGTATTATTCTGGGAGTTGAATGTGTGCTAAACCAATGCTCATTCTGAGAATATTGTGCAATTCACACTGTCCTAAGTGTACGCAATATCGAGCTTCATAAGTATACATGATATCAATCGGTACACGATTTCTATAGTACGTTTACTCATTGAAATAGAAAAAAAATCCTCTGAATGCACTTCAAGAAAATAGCATCATAAAAATCGTTATCCTGAGTGCTTTGGTGATGCTGACGACGTCTCCTTTACTTTCCAAAATTCCAACTCGGTTTCAAATCGGCAAAAATTCTAACTGTTATTGTATACTGGAGGCCGCCATCTTGGTTTCTATGGTAGCACGTGATTGCTATGTGACCCAAAGGCTTATAATAGGACAGGGGTGTGTTTGGAGGGTGTGTTCGGTTGAATCGGAGTATCACGAATTACCACAAACAACCCGACAATCCCTCCAAATCACCAAAAACGATTTGTATGCATTTCACGACAGGCCTTCTAGTTTTAACTGTAGTGTAGTATAAAAATACAGAAACTGGCTTTTTACAATTTTTACCCAATCAGTTTGAATGTTTGACTATTATTCTTTGTTGAAATCCATTTAAAAACAAGAAAACAGCGTATTCACCATCTTTTGATATCCTGTGACGTTTTTATTTTTGGTGGTGGGGGGGGGGGGGGGGGTACTGATATTCTTGATGACGGCTTATCTGTGAACTCGTTTTTTTCAAATTAGCTTCAGCCAAGTTTTCTTGTTCTCAATTTTAAGAAACGAAAAAAACAGATAGCTCTGAAAAGTAACAAAAAAAAAAAGAAAACGTGACTTAATTTTCTACTAATGTCATAGGGGTTTTGTTTATGAAAAGTAACAAAGGGAACTTGATTTTATTTTCTACTGATGCAATAGGCGTTTTCTCAGCAATTACTTGCTTCTAAATTGGACCTTATTCGCTTGTATTATAATTCCAAGGGAGATAACTTTATCAAAAGTCGATTTTCATGACGATGGTTGTCAGAGATGATCTACGCAAGACGCCATTTCATATAGCGTTTAAATTAAGGTAACATAAGATAAGATAAGATAAGATAAATTTAATTGCACTAAAACATCCATATGAACAGGTTGCATAACAACGATGAACGTATACATACAGAAAAGAACGTACAAAAAAAATGAATTATAATTCAAATACGTGACAGGTAAATCTCAATGTGCAAACGATTATAAAGTACTTAGCAGAAATTGCCGGGTATCAAAGAACTGTCGGATTACGCTGCTAACTTTCGATACAATTTCTGGACAATTACATGATATAAGTAGATTCATTTGTTCATCTGTAGTAGTAGAAGATGTATGGATCGGGCCTGTTTGGCAGGATGTTATGGGGGACCCGCAAGGGGACCGATGAAGGGAGTAGTAGGAGATGTGGAGATCCGGTTGTAGAAACCATGAGTTTTTACGACAATTAGCCTGCTAGTCCTCACCAGTCCCAAAATAGTCCCCACCAGACCCCATTAGATCCCACCAGTCCTCAAATCACCAAAAACGACTATATTTAATATGGATTCTTCAAGAATCCTATGTAGGGCCGCCATACCTTTCACATAGCCCTTATGGCCTCATACGACTAAAAAGGTCAAATGTTTTCCAAAAAAGGGTGCTGAAATTGGGGTCCCAGGGGCTATGGCTGTTAAATACCGAGATGAGGCCCAAGTATGGCTGTTAAATGCCGAGATGAGGCCCAAGGCGCATAGTAAATTAGGCCTCATTGAGAGATTTTTCCATGGCCCTCATGGCCTCGAAAGAAATGAAGTTAAGAGGGATAGTAAATTAGGCCTCATTGAGAGATTTTTCCATGGCCCTCATGGCCTCGAAAGAAATGAAGTTAAGAGGGATAGTAAATTAGACCTCATTGAGGGATTTTCTCATACCCTTCATTGCCTCATACGACTAAAAAGGGTATTCTCCAGAAAATATCCTGTATAGATATCCTCAAATAATACAATACCAGGCCAAATACCGAAATGAGGCTAAGAGGGGTAGTAAATTAGACCTCATTGAGGGATTTTCTCATGGCCCTCATGGCCTCATACGACAAAACAAAGGGATTCTCCAGAAGGTATTCTTGATAGGTTTTCTCAAATAATACAATGCCAGGCCATAGGTATCCTCAAATACCGAACTGAGGCTAAGAGTCGTATGTGCGAGTCACTCGAACGAGCAATTGCTCTATAGCTCATTTGCTCGATGGGATTCGAGTCATTCGAGCAGTATGTGCGAGTCACTCGAGGTAAGACGGAATCCCACTTATGGAATCCCTTTTGTGGAATCCCATTTGTGGAATCCCTTTTTTGAAAACGCCTGTGGCTATGGAATCCCTTTTTCTGAAATGAGGCTAAGAGTCGTATGTGCGAGTCACTCGAACGAGCAATTGCTCGATAGCTCATTTGCTCGATGGAATTCGAGTCATTCGAGCAGTATGTGCGAGTCACTCGAGGTAAGACGGAATCCCACTTATGGAATCCCTTTTGTGGAATCCCATTTGTGAAATCCCTTTTTTGAAAACGCCTGTGGCTAGGGAATCCCTTTTTCTGAAATGAGGTTAAGAGTCGTATGTGCGAGTCACTCGAACGAGCAATTGCTCGATAGCTCATTTGCTCGATGGAATTTGAGTCATTCGACCAGTATGTGCGAGTCACTCGAGGTAAGACGGAATCCCACTTATGGAATCCCTTTTGTGGAATCTCATTTGCGTAACCACTTTTTCGAAAACGCCTGTGGCTATGGAATCCCTTTTTTCTGAAATGAGTCGAAGAGCCGTATCTGCGAGTCACTAGAACGAGCAATTGCACGCTAGCTCATTTGCTCGATGGGATTCGAGTCGTTCGAGCAATATGTGTGAGTCACTCGATCGAGAAATTGCTCTAAAGTTTATTTGCTCGATGGACTTCGAGTCGTTCGAGCAATGACTTTTCAGTAACTGCTCGATAGCTTATTGGCTTTGGGAATGATATAGGCTTTTGTTATACAAAAGGGAGATAACTCTGAATACAGATTATGGGAAAATCAAGCACTGGTGATTATAAGACTTGGACGAGAGAACCAGAGATAGTTTGGATTGGATAGACTCTCAGTGTTAGAGTAGCATGTGCAATAAGCATTAAAAAATGGGATTCTGGGAAATCAGGTCCAGTACCCCTATTAAATAGAACATACCCCCAGGAGATATCTCGGTCCTATAGCATTACGTGTTATTTTTATATGCCCAAAATGGGGTTTCACATGTCCGTTTTGGTTGTTTGGTGTAGATTTTTGTGGTTTGTAAGGGTTGTCGGGTCTATTTTGGTAATTAGATATACTCTAGTTCAATCAAACTTACCCCTGGGGCCCTTTCTGTACTATAGCACTACGTGCTACTATTAAAATCCGCGGTATGGCGGTCCTACATAGGATTCTTGAAGAATCGTTTTTGGTGATTTGCGCGTTAATCTGCGCGTTATAACCATAGTAAGGCTATCAAATTCTGTACATATGGCTTGTGCACAAGCAATGTTTCAGCCAATGGACCTCCGGGTAACCCGGAGGTCCATTGGTAGAAACATTGCCTGTGTTTGCTATGAGTAACCAGGAGAACCCGCCGTGCTTTGGGTGTCATTCAATATGGCAATTGCGCGCAATTCATACGCGCAATTAAGCCTAGATAAGCGCACAGTTCGTGACAGGACTTCTAGTTTTAACTGTACAGTAAAATGCCTGTAGTTTGGGAAATGATGCGTACATCGATGATATAAACTCGCTAACATTTCGAAATTTCATTTTTTTCTGAAATTCCCACATCATTAGTGTTTTTTTAAAATTTAGTGATGGATTTAGCCAGTCAATAGACGCTAATATTCCCGTAAATCTCTTCCGATGACGAAAGTTGTCAGCCATGTGGGTTAAACTCGGATGACCAATTCTGAAACATTGCTCGCGCGTGTTTGAGTTTTTAACCCTTTACCCAACGCAGACGATTTCAAAATTTATTATTTTAAATATCATTTTTAAAAAAAATTCAAAAAATTTCAACAAAACCATATCATGTGACCCCTCTTTGGAACGAGCTCGACGAGCTCGTTCCAATGAGTGGTCACTTGATATGGTTTTGTTGAATTTTTTCGAAAAATAATGTATTCTGAGCTGCTGAATTTGCATATTACGCGTGCGAATGCGGGCGATTCGTTGGGTAAATGGTTTTTAAGAAATGTTAGTGCTTCCAAGTATCGAAAGAGAAAGGGGGCAAATTTTTCACAAACTTTTAGACGGACTTTCAGGAAAGCGTTAACAGCTACATGAATATACATCTACGTTTATCAATGATTTTTTTCATAATGGGCGGAAACTGTTCTAAAGGATGTCCTATATGTGTGGCTCATGATATATGTATGGACAGGATGTATGTACCTAACGTCGCGGCTTACTTAATACCCTTGCACAACTGTATCCACTTCAAATGCACTGTTTTGTATACAGTAAGTAAGTATATGCACTTGTTGTTGAGCCAAGTGTTATACAATAAATCTATACATCAAGTGAATCATCTCATCCGACGCCACCAACGCTAGAATACATGTATAGAGGATGTGAAATGAGTGGTTCTTCAATGTGATGTTTATGAAACGAGTCAGGAATTTTCCGTTTTGCCGAGCCATTGGCTCGGAGAAACGGAAAATTCTAGACTCGTTTCATAAACATCATATTGACGAAGAAACACGAATGTCATCTTCTATTTATCATATAATCGCCAGTTGAACAAGTGTGTATATGTGGTGGTGGTGGTGGGGGGGGGGGGGGTGACTAAAACGAAATCGGTAAGGGTTAAAGAAAGGAATTTCAACATCAACGCCACTGAAACGCGTCACAATCATTGACTACTGTGTTGTAAGTTCGCAGTTCAGTGTCAGTCGGTAGGCCGGCAAAACTGGAGTAATCTGTAAAAAAAAATCACTTCATAAATAAGTCCAGTTGTCGCTGTTCTCTTTTTTATTACCGTCGCACTACCCGCATCGTGAATTTGTACTTTTGAATTCTGTGGAAAATCAGACATCATGGCTTAGTTTTCATTTTTGAAATTTTGTAATAGTTCAACTCACAAGCGCATTAATTCAGCCTAATAGTGTATTGATGCACCGATGAGATTGCTCGATCTTTTAGACCATAATGTGTAGGTCAGCCAACCAGGTAGCGCGACTCTCTGATATTGACAAGAGGTTATATGAAATAGTATTTCATAAAACTGAAAAATACGGAACGATTATAAGTGTAGAAAGCGGTTCAGGTATATGATAAAGATAAATATTGCAAGGTTTGGAGTTGAGTATCCCAAAATAATGGACCTCAACGAAGAATAGTAATCCGCATGTCCTTCCTGCAGTACCACCATATTGGCATACTCAATGGCGTGCCGAGAAATACTTATTATGGAACGAATCTAGGAAGAAATTTGGTATGCACCTGGATTTCGCTCCTGAGTACACTGCCTGTGTAATGGACCTTGCCCAAGACAGGTATTCTGATTCTTGAATTGAGAAACAACGAAATAGAATTCCGGAAAAAAACCTCTCAAAGGTGCGCGTTGTGTTCCATCAGTCGAACGTCCAAAAATTTTCCACGGCTACATGTATTTGCAGAAAGTATACAGTGCACGGGAATAGTGCACGGTTGGGTTTTGGAACCTTCTATTGATAAAACGATCGGGAATAATATAGCACCTTTCAGTTTATGGCTAGATGGCTAGGCGACTGGGTGCCAGAGACCCGGCATCAACTCCCGCCTGAGCCAACGTCCGAAAAACTATACAGTTTTCAGTTCAGTGGCTGCGACGAAGTACTATGTCTTATGGAATTCCTGCTTGACAAATGACCCTTAATTATAAAAAAATGAAAATAAATAAACTCAGTAATAGATAGTCCGGAGAATAAATATTAGACTTGACTGCACAGTTTTTTTTATTTAATCTTATTTGTTTTACAAGGATTGGCGAACAAGTTATGTAACTTATATTAACGCCTCTCCTTGGTCCAAAGGCGCAGGTGTGTGGGACGACCTTCAGAGCGGCAACTTCCTGGCCTCGTTCTTCTTGAATACTACGAAGGGATCTTTAGCCTGCACGGAGTGTGTCTCTCTCCGCACAGAGAACATTTTACGTCCCCACCCATAGGTCCGTACGCTGTGACAGCACCAACACCACGATTGAGAGAGAGTTCGGACACTTCAAGAACTTTCCCCGACCAGGGATCGATCCGGGGGCCTCTGGCATAAGAGACCCGCGCACTTATCCACTCGACCACCACACTCTGTACAGTTTTCTAGTTAACAAAAAAAAACAAAACATTTGTTCTCATTGAGATCGTGTTATAATCTTTTATCCAAGACACATGATATAAAAATTCTGTTGTGTTAATTTTTTAAAATTTATTTCACAAAATTTCAACAAATCCATATCACGTAACCCCCGCATTGGAACAAGCTCGGCGAGGTTGTTCCAATGAGGGGGTCACCTGATATTGTTTTGTTGAAATGTTTGGAAACTTTTTTTTACAAAGAATATTTAAAGTACTAAATATCGATATCGAGCACTTTGCGTAAAGGGACTGATTTGCATTTTAATTTCAGATTTAATTTTCAGATTCACAAAATGCTTGTCGTTTCGGCTTAAATGTTATGCAGCTACCTTGAACATTTGTTATCATCGGATAAACTTGAGCGCGCACACGTTCAACATTCTGTAAAGACTGTGCACTTCAACGGTATAACTGTGTGTTGTTAGCATAAAAGCAATGTGGTTCCAGAATAAGCTCGCGCCCATGAGGGGGTCACGTGATATGGTTTTGTTGAAATGTTTTGAAAATTACGTCAGCTGAGGCGTCCGATTCGTTTGGTTAGAATTAATATTTAGAGGTAAGATGTGTTCTATTATCATTTATCCGGAATGCGTGGAAACAATTAATAGTGTGGTTACCATGATATTAGATTTACTGTGAGTTTGGACAATATATGCGAAAATTGATACAAAGGTACGAAGCTGAAGACATTTTGCAGTTATTTTCTCTTTGAACGTACCAGTTATTTATTTATTTATTTATTTATTGGTGTTTAAGGTCACATATTTCTGCACAATGGCTAATCATGACCACGACAGTTTTACGGGTGGAGGAAGCCGGAGTACCCGGAGAGAACCACCGAGCAACGGCGAGCAACTGCCAGCTCCCTAACATACTAACTCCACACAAGCAAGGTTAGCACTGACTGAAGACAGGTGCACCATCGACGTGCAGTACGCCTTAGCGCACAGCGTCACCGTTCCCCCACATGGGCAATGGGGATGAAGTAGTCACGATGGCAGTCACGGTTGCGCTGTTTGTGGCCTTAGTCGCTCACGCGGCGTTTTCCCTACTTTTTGTGTGAATCAGCATGGATATAATGAGACACGTTCCTAAGCTGCAGTACAGAAGGCGAAGAATGATTATTATTATTATTATTATTATTATATTATTATTATTACTATTATTACTATTATTATTATTTTAACACATCCTAATCAGAACATCGCCCAAGCGGCCTTTGGCTTTGAATATTAAATGATTCAAATCGAGAGAGATATAGAATGCAAAAGGGACATCAACAGCTTTTCTTTCTTTCTTTCTTCCTTTTTTCTGTCTTTGTTTAGTGCTACATATTCATATTTATTTATACACATACACACATATATATATATAAACCCATTCAAATAGTTTATTTTACATTTATGAATTTCAAAAACTAGTTTGTTTCGCCATTGTAACATTTTCTGTATTCATGTTAGTTTAGTTTAGTTTAGTTTAAACATATTTTATTTGCCATAAAGATGCAAAAAGGATTGGAGAACAAGTTATACAACTTAGTTTTAATCTCCGTTCCTGTGAATAAATACAAATTTGAGATTGCGGCATAACAATACGTACAAACCAAAATACAAACTAGAACAGTGATTCAGAATAACAGAACCGTTTTTGCTTGTAACTGATATAACGAGAAGTAGAAAATTGTAGAACAATAGTGCGAAAAAAAAAATATATATATTAGAGAAAAAGGAGTAGATAATCGTCGGAGCAAAGGAACTGAAGGTCAAATGGACATAAAATGAGTGTAAGTAAATCGGGCACACAGCATAGTAATTATTTCATATCAAGTTGTTAAACGTACATTCATCACTGGCATCTCGAAGTTTACGGGGCCGAATGGCTACATCAGCTTATCCCGATGCTCCAGTGATGGACTCCTGGTGTAAATTTGGATTTGGCAGCACAGAAGGCGAGAACACAAGGAGCTTCGAATTTGGACCCTGAAACACCACCCCACTCCTCCCAGGGTGTGCAGACCGTCGTCGACGTTGTCAAAGGCAGTCAACACTTCATGGGAGGAACGGACGAATGTTTCTGGAAATTGATTTCTGAGACCGATCGTCAACTTTGTGCCATCCTACATGTTAGAGCAATCCGACTTCCAGGGTATCGAGTCTCGGCTGTACAATGATGAGTTCCTTTCTGTTTTGTATTCATGTTATGGGAGCGGAGCTTTTTACTAAGTGGAAAGCACTTGTCCTCCTATCCCTTTTTGCTCCATAGTTATGGCAAATAAAAATATGTTTAAAGTAACTACACTGTACTTATACGAATTGGTAAGTGTGTGTGTGTGTGAATGGGTATAATTCACAGGCACTGCAGAAACTAAACTAATATATCATATCAATTGATGCTACAGTTTTAGTCAGCGTATACTTAATCTTAATGCGGTTATGCGCAAAGTAGGTTTGTCGCTTTGGTAGCTAACCTTCAGTATGAAAATCGGTTGAAGTGGAAGAGACAGACCGAACCGACCCTAGATGTTACCCCAAATGCATGCAACAAAATCTGTTTGAATTGACAGATAACATTTTACAGGCAATCCTGTTTATTGACACGTTCTCACGCGTCCATTTTAACTCATTATGTAACCGTGTAACATGTTTGCAGGGGCGTAAATCCTGGGGGGGGGGGTGTTACCCCTCCACCCACCCCACCCCTCCCCCCAAAAAATATTCATATTTTCTGTTCGCAGGGCAGTGGGTAGTTACAGTCCGATGCCCACGCAACTACTGCCTTGCCAAGGAATTATTTGCCAGAAATGTTTCCCTGCCAAACAGAATAGAGCTGAACAGTTAGGGTACGATGGGCAACTGATTTTTCATGGTCTTCCATCTCAGTTCATATGACCTGCTGCCCATGCAAAAGGAGTCCAGGGTGTCCTTGTAAATTCAACAATTCAGTTTAGAATGTATTCATATATCTTACCTCCTATAAGTATCTGGGAATTTCATTGGTTCAAAGACGTCACATGCAGACTGCATATAAAACCATATAATGCCTGTCAACATCAATATACGCTGGCAGCTATGGGTTATCTCCCCTTTGTTCATTGATTATTCAAAATGGCGGCAGCCGATAAACGCTTCAAGTTGAAAGATTGAGTGTTGGAAGCCCACATTTGGTCTGAAGTGCAGGTTAGGCAACTTAAAAGGGTTCATATTCCGTGGATGTGTGTCATGTTACCTGCGAAATGAAACTGTTTGGTATTTATGAATTTGCCTTGTTACAATTTAAGGGAGAGTGTCTGTAGCAAGGCAAAGACACGTGAATACATTGCGAGAATTCTCTCATTTAATTTTGATCGCTGTTGTTATTAGTTCTGTGCATCGATGCATGTAACTAATATTATCTTCCTATGTGGAGTATTTATTTATTTATTTATTGGTGTTTAAGGTCACATATGTCTGCACAATGGCTAATCATGGCCACGTGACAGTTTTACGGGTGGAGGAAGCCGGAGTACCCGGAGAGAACCATCGAGCAATGGTGAGCAACTGCCAGCTCCCCAACATACTAACTCCACACAAGCAGGGTTAGCATTGGTTGAAGACAGGTGCACCATCGACGTGCAGTACGCCTTAATGCACAGCGTCACCGTGCGCCCACATGGGCACTGGGGGTGAACTGTCTTGCCCAAGGACACAACGCGGTTGCCGCAGGTGGGATTCGAACCGAGGACCTCTCGGCTTTCAGCCTGCACCTCTACCTACTGAGCCACCGCGCTCCCTCCTGTGTGGAGTGCCCTGCCCTACAGGGAACCCGATATCATATGATATGTACTGTTGAAAGCACTTGAAAAGGTCAGTTTATATGCATGGCAATATGCGCTGACAGCAGTTACAGGCTTGCATGTCTGTGGAAAAAAGTGGAGGGGCACGCGTCCCCTGTGGCCTACCCTATTTCCGGGCCTCTGATTATGTTAATTAAAATGTTGTGGTATGTTCGATATTGAGTGAAGTAAATTTATTCTGCCCCACAAAGACTTTTCTCATGACCATATCCGCCTATTACTTCATGACAACGACTCTTGGTTTAGTTTAGTATTCATTAACTTCTCTTCCGGAATTTATCAAGATTATCCGCGTCCGTCAATAAAGATGAAGCGGAAGAGACCATCTTTAATTAGCCGAGAAGACCAATGGATATCCTCCACCTGCAACATTTCTGACCGCAGGTAGAATAAAAGTATTGATCTTGAGATATTTAGCTGACTGTCGTCCTGTCACCTACAGTTGAAACTAGAAGTGTTGTCACTGTATTGTACAGTATTTTTAAAGAAAAGCGCGCTTGGTAAGTGCACTTTTGTCCCTATCAAACTGCACTATTTGCGTAACTCAGTTTCAGTAGAAAAATAGCGTGCCTATAACTATTCAATTCTATACTAGTAAAAAGGGGGGTGGGGTGGGGGGGGGGGGGGCGGGGAGTCTCCCCCCCCCCCCAGCTAGGAGTATTTTTTTTCAATCGCTGAAAATTCCGAGGTCAAAAATCAAATAGTTGGAAATTCAATAAATTAACATTGTTCATGAAAAATATTAAAATTCCAACTAATGTTGAGAAATTTTGATCTTCCAACTGGAAACTTGAGTTTCAGATTTCCTACTCTAAGATTGACATGGCCTCAAAATTTCGACCCTGACGTCAATCCGGTTTTCTGACCCAGACACATTATAAATGATGCTTTTTCCGTTTCAGAACTAGTGAAAATTCTCAGAAGGGTTCATAACCCTTTACCCAACGCAGACGATTTCAAACTTCATTATTTTAAATATCATTTTTTTTAATTTTTAAAATTGTTTTTAACAAAACCATATCATGTGACCCTCTTTGGAACGAGCTCGACGAGCTCGTTGCAAAGAGGAGTCACATGATATGGTTTTGTTGAAATTTTTCGAAAAATAATATTTTTTCAGCAGCTGTATTTGCATATTACGCGAGCGGATGCGGGCGATTTGTTGGGTAAAGGGTTAAAAGATATCACCCAGCGCAACAGTGCAACCACCTATCGAAACCACTCACAGTTGGAATTTACACCGGTGCCCCCCCCCCCCCCCCCCTCCCCCCAGCTGAAACCCTCTAGCCACATCCCTGGTCTTCCCCACATATTCACTTACCAGCTATCATTCTTCATGAAGTTATAAAGTATCATGTTCTTGGGCCGGAAAAGTGGCCTCTCGGGTTCAAAGGGCTAATCATAACATTGAAACCGTCCTTTGATATATTACGCTCCATTTGGAGCTTTCTATTTTTATTCAATAAAATCTTGAAAATCAATGTGGTCATATATGTATAGGTGATGTGTAGTGACCATAGGGGTTGTGCATGTTATTTCGGAAATTGTCTTTCGGGTACCTATAATTGGTGAAAACAGTGGGGGGGGGGGGGGGGGGGGGGGGGGGGCACGTGCCCCCATGCCTTCCGCCGGCTCTGCCGCCCCTGCATTCTTCTGCAGTAAGGATTACATTAACTAACGAGCATGTTCTGCGCTAACTGTGACAAGACTTCTAGTTTTAACTGTATCTAGCTGGTGACTTGTTAGAGAAGGAATGAACATTGGAGAGTTAAATATCGTCAGAAATATTGGCGTATCTGCGTATTGATTTATTCGTGGACAAACATGACATATTGCCTCATTAAATCCAGCATATCTGCACTGTGATGGCATGCACGCAATCGGTTATAAATCGATAACATCTCCCCACGCGAAAAACTATTATTTGCATTGGAGTACTGAATCATAACGCTAATATTCAGCACTGTTACGTGAGTCGTTGGGAGAAACCCCACAGTGTATGGTAGTGCAACACACACAGCATACACATAAATCCCAGCGCCATCTGTCACTGTCAAAAGAAACGTTAGAAATTATTGTAATGAAGCTGGTATTTTAATATTATCCCTTTCGGCGCGATATCCATACAATTTTACGTAATAATAATAATAATAATAATAATAATAATAATCATAATAATAATAATAATAATAATAATAATAATAATAATAATAATAATAATATTCTTCCGCATTTCGCTGATTTGTCGCGGTCATCTAACGAGAAGGCCTACATTAACCCAGTCCCCCACCGGGCTATCTCCCTACAACCCCCTCCTAATCTCCAAACATTCAGTCAAAAATTGTTTCATAATTCCTCCCATCGGCGCTTTCTCGATCCCCTTAACTATAAAATTGACCCTTTCCCTCATGTCATTCTCCATACACTTATCCTTCAGGTTTTCATCCCAATTTCCATTAGTATTCTTAGGAGTCTTGTTCTGCAAGGCAAATATTTGGGGCATTCTGGAACAAAGTGTTCCATGGTCTGCGTTACTCCTAAATTACACGTTTGGCACACCCTTTCCTCGCCTTTTCAGAGTCTCCCATCAGCTCCAGTGACTTCGATCTTACTTTGAACAACCCCCCCCCCCCCTAAGATGCACCTAGGTTCTCCTAAAAAATGGGACATCTTTTTTGTACAATCCGTAAAAAGAGCTCTTGGTCCTAGAAACCAAGATTGGAAATTTGCAAGTAGACAATATAATAAACACGTAACGGGATAAGGAGGCACAGTACTGATGTGATCATACAGCCCCATGCTGTCGGATCACATTATTGCCGTGGGGCTGTCGGATCAGATTATTACTGTACCCCCACACAAATGTACGTGACACTCGCCCATTTCGTTGCAGACAGGACATTAGCTTTGAAAGGGTTATATTCCGATGAAGCACCCCCATTTTGAGTTTTTGTTTGTCCTCGGACACCTCTTTGTTTCATATTTTGCAAATACGATATTGGTAAGTTTAAGTTGTGTTCAGTATCTGTATATCGGCAGGAGCGTAGCGGAAAATCTTGTGCCCCCCCACCCCCGCGAGATAGAGACGGGGGTCCTTTCATAATGGTGGTTGCCTTTAAAACGGGAACAAATTTAGTGTTGTTACCGTGCGCAGCATACATGATTTCACGTAGTACATACGCCATAAATTAAATGAAGGTATAGCCTATAGGATCGATTCCAAAAGTACGACTCTGCAGATTTTTTTATTACATGTTTTAAGTTTCACCCCCACCATCCAACGATACAAACATGCACGCCCAACATGTGTGACTTGAGAGGCACCATGTATGTATATTGTTCATTTCTCACCCCTATCAGTTACAATGATGTAGCGTTCACTTAACCCTTTACCTAACCTGAAAAGCAGACGACACTTGCAAAAATAATTCTTGAAAAACAAATTTTTTTATTGTTTGTCTCAAAAACATAGGTTACGACCCCTCGTTGGAACGAGCTCGACGAACTCGTTCCAACGAGGTGTCGTAACCTATGTTTTTGAGACAA